>ML797278.1:136931-151616 GCA_009831015.1 Picea engelmannii | reverse complement strand
CATTTTTCAAATTATAAATATCTTGTTCTAAATTATTATAGGGACAATTTTTATCTAGATTATTTTTCTTATAAAAAGTAGAATTAATAGGTGCAAAATAACAAATTGCTATATACATCTTCTTAGCATCGATGTCTGAAATTGAGGAGAAATGTTTTTTCTAATATAACAAGCTATGCCTCCTATCCCTCTACGGTGGGATTTTTTGTTCCATGCCGACCACAAGACAAATCCTTCCATATTAGGGACCTTAGACTCCTCATGCTCCCAAGTTTCAGCTAGACAGATAATATCAATATCACTCGGGATCCAATTATCATAGGACCTTTGCGCCATGGAAAACCACGACAATTCCAAAAAAGGATCCCAAGTGTCCCAAATTCCTATTTTATAATTAGAATTGTTAAAATTAGAATTAATGTATTAATTAATACATTATTACAATTAAAAAAATAGTTAGATTAGTCCTCATGTTATCATTGCCTAAGGGATTTATCAACCACAAGTTATGTGCTAGTTCTAATCACTCACATCCATGGTCTTCAATGTAAAAGGAAAGAGTCGGTGACCTAGTGCAGTCGACCACATCAATTGACAGAAACTCTGGCCAACTCTAAGAGACTCCTATGCCATTTGACGACAAATTCACAAATCAACCAAACTTCAGTTGTATTCTTTCCAAACACGTCATCCAAATTTAGTATTCACCGTATACTTCTCAAACAAATGATCGAAACTTTAGTCGTATTCTTCTCAAAGACGTCATCAAATATAGTCTTTATGATATTCAAGTTGTATTCATCCTAAATTTCCTTCACTGTTTTTAAAAGGGACATTAGCAGAAATTTCTTTAATTAAATGTAATGGAGTTTTTAAACGAGCCACAAATTCGTGGGATTTTTTTTATATGAAATGTATTGGAGTTTTTAGTTGTATTCTTTCCAAACACGTCATCCAAATTTAATATTTACCGAATCAAATCATCAAAACTTTAGTCGTATTCTTCTCAAATACGTCATCCAAATTTAGTCATTATGATATTCAAGTTGTATTCATCCACCTTTACTTGAAGTACTCCTGGCCGACACTATGAGATTTAAGTCAGCAAAAGAATGTCATCACTTGGAGGTTCCCGCCCAGTTGCAGGTTCAAATTTCTTCAATGGCGGACTTCTACTACCCAACTGAGCTACCGACTAATGAGTTTTGGTAGTCAGGAGAATCTACATCCTTTTCTTTCGCTGTGTATGGAATACCCAAATATGAGTATGATACCTGACTTGGACTCTTTCTCCATCAAATCTTTTACTCCACTGTCTGCTACTTTCCATTCATTAGCCCCCTGATTTTCCTTACTTCAAGTTTGAGTTCTGCTCTCGTTTTGTCCAGTCCTGGTGGAGGCATTTGCATTTATTTAATAACTGCATGCAATTTTGAGTTTAATTGTGGATCGTTGGAAGATGAGGAGACTTTGTCTTTATTTTATATCGGCATTCTGTTTGAGTGATTTATGGAACACTGGAAGATTCGGACTATCACTTTCGGAACCGACTTCGTAGCATTACTCTCCTTTTTACCTCTTAAGAAGTCATTTTAAAGGTCAGAAGAGACTGGTGGGTCCGAGGTGTCTGGTGAGCATAAGATGTCAGTTTAAACATCTAAAGAACTGGTGGGTTTCAAGGCGTCTAGTGAGCTGATACACTATTATCTCTCCACAACTTCCTTCCTCTTTTTACACTTTCCTTCTTGTGTCTTTTTGAGCAGCTTTTGTCTCTACTTGAGTGTCCTCTAGTCTTGTGAACCTTCTGGTCACGCTCAGTTTTCTTCTACCCTAGACATTTTCTACCCTTCTCTTTTCGGGTTCTGCACTACTTTGTCTCTTTGGGTTCTGCACTTCAGAGTATTATGGTTCTGCAAGTCAGAGTCTAGGACCCATGCGCTTCTGACACTGTTTCTTAGTCTCTTTCACTGCATTCTCTCATTCCTTTGACCTTTCTGAGTCTTCCTACAAAGATTCTGGGACTTTGGAGTCGGTGGAGCCCAAAACATGGCCTCACACCCCCTACCTTGTGTTGAAGCCAACATCAGCACAATGATGAATGTGGCTGACGAGGAACTCTGGAGAAAAGAAGGCTTATTTGACTTGGCAGATACTGTTGGTAAAGATATTACTCCCTCTCACAAATCCCCTAGTCTTCCTTCTCATCCCTCACTTTTTCGTTCCTCCCCTTGCACTCCCTGTGCACCCTCTTTTACAGAGCACTGCCAACATTTCCAGACACAAGTGGTCGGTAAACCAGATTTGAGCTCTCGACCAGGTCACCGAGTCTGGAGGCCTAAAAAAACAGTTCATAAAATGGTTTTAGGTGCTGATGTTGGGCTTCCAGAGACTTGTAACTTAGCACTATGTGGCCTTGTTGGCAGACTTTCCTACAACTACCTCTGTAAGGTCTCCATTTTTCATTGGGTAGAACTCTCATGGAAGCCATTACTTGGATATGAACCTGAAGTTATCCTTTTGTCTCAAGGTTGGATGGGGTTTCTTTGTAAATCCCCAGAAGATGCAAATGTTTTACTGTCTCATAAGTGGATTATAACCGGAAGCAGTCTCATGATAAAACGTTGGCGCCTGGCCTTTAATCCTGAATATGAATAATTCCATTTCAGGCACCTGTGGATCCTGCTTCCAGGATTACCCCTCCTGTTCTGGAACAAAGCGGCCTTGGAAGTGATTGGCAACTCATTAGGCACTTTTCTTTCTATCTATAACTCTACTCTCACGGCTTCTTCCAGAAAGATTGGTAAAGTATTGGTTGAGATGGATGTGCATGGAGGACTACCAGAACTTCTTGAGATCGATTGGAGGGGTAGAAGGTTTTCACAACGCTTGGACTATCTCGGAATACCTCTATGTTGCTTTCACTGCCACAACACAGGACATCTTAAGAGAAACTACCCAGGTTGGGAAGAAAAAGAATCCTCGGAAGACTCAACACTGCTCAAAGACTTGGTAGATCAAGAAGAAGAAGCACACTCTGTCTGCAGGGTTCCCATTCCTGATCCCCCTTCTCCTTCTGATTCGGAAGACTCTTTCTCGGGTAAACTAAAAAATTATTGTCCATCTTTTTATCATTCCTTAACTTTTTTAGAGATTGCAGTGCTAAAAGATTCAAAACTTTTGAATTCCCTAAATCACTTAGAAGCTTTACCTACATTCCCAAACACTAACCTGTCCACCTCCTTCCCTCGTGTCCCCGATCCTAGTCCCCCTCCACCTGGAGTTGATCGGATTGCCAAAAACACACTACATCCCAAAACTGACTCTCCTACTTCACTCTTCCCCTTCAACACTATTGATTCCCTACCTCTTTCGACCAAACCTTCACATCTACCAGGTTTTGGCGAATCTGATGCGGGAGATTCCTCCCTCAACTCGGTTCTAGACACTCCGATTCCACTCTCCCGGGACAGTTTCAACCCTATCCCACTGCCCACTTTCATAGGCCCTTCCCGCATCGATCCTTCCACCTCTTCAGCGGTTGCAGGTACTTCATCGACAAACCAGCCGGATCCCTCAAAGAATTACTCTTGGTCAAGAGGACTAGGTACTGATTTTTCCCCTGTCAAGACAAGAAGCACAAGGAATAAACTACAGAAGGAAAACACCCCTTCCTTAGACTTGGAACTTACCACTACTGATAGTGGGGCACTTAGAGTGGTGAAGGCCCTAGCAAGAGCCAAGTAATGATCCTCTTGTCACTAAATATTAGAGGGCCTGGAGGCACCCTTAAAGTTGCCTCTCTTCACCGCACTTTGGATTCCACACGTCCAAGTATACTATTCTTACAGGAAACTTTGGTCAAAGATGAGAAAGCACGCTCCTACATTCATGGTTTTTATCCGTCTTGGCATACATGTGCAGTAAGTTCGATTGGCACTTCAGGGGGTCTTCTGGTGGCTTGGGACCCTCAATTTTTTAACCTGGTCCCTTTCCTCACTGTTGGGGGAATTTTGTTATCTAGCATTATTATCTTTTCTAAACGGAAAATCAATCTTTTAAATTTGTATGGCCCATGTACGGACCGTAAAGCATTCTGGTCTAAGTTATCAAACAATGGTTTACTCTCTTTAAAAAGTCTTGTCATTGCTGGTGACCTGAATTTGACACTCTCTACTTGTGAAAGTTGGGGATGAGCTGGTGCGACCATCGAAAGTCTCAATACAAATTTCTATAATAACCTCTTTCTCTCACATAATCTTATTGATGTTCGGCCTGACAAACTTTTACCGACTTGGTGAAATGGACACTCTGGCAACAATTATATAGCTAAACGACTGGACAGATTTCTGGTGGCAGAGGATCTTCTTCTGGAAGGCCGTTCTTTTCGCTCCTGGGTTGAATACCCCTTCGTCTCTGATCACGCTCCTATCCTACTTCAACTAGAAAACATTACTCCTCCCATTGCATACCCTTACAAATTCAATCCGCACTGTCTCTCAGAAAAGGATTTTAACAACTCAGTAAAAATTCTTTGGAATAATCAACTTTATCTACAGGAAGTTGATATTCAGCGGCGCTTCATTTGGAAATTACAGGACCTGAAAGTACTCACCAAAAACTGGTATAAAGAGAAAAGATCCTGTGAATTTAAACATTTGCAATTTCCAGAAACAAGAATCATTGAAATTTTAAAGAAAAATGTGGATGGTCTTACTCATTCGGTGAATGAATCCCTTCTCATCAGAATTGAAACAGATAGAAATATTATTCTAAATTCACAAGAGGAGCGGTGGCGACTCAAAATCCGAGCTCTATAGCTACAAAGCGGTGACAAAAACACAAGGTTTTTCCACCAGTTTGGTAATCAGAGACGAATCAGCAAACACCTGTGGGAAATAAAAGATGATTTGGGTCATCTACATACTGGGCAGGATGCAATTTCCAAGGAAGCTGAAAAACATTTTAAATCTTTCTACAATCAGTTTGAGACACCTCCGATAATAGAACAAGTAAAGGTGGCTTGTTTATTTAACTCTTGGCTTTCAGAGGAGGAAGCAAAATAACTCTTTCTATCGGTCACCTCCCGGGAATTAAAATCAATCTTATTCCCCTTCAAAAAGGAAAAAAGTCCAGGCCTGGATGGCTGGACTATGGAATTTTTTACATATTTTTTTTATTTGATTATTGAGGAGCTACTGCCACTAGTGGAATCGATTTGATTTGGAGGAAGTATGGATAGAAACCTAAATTCCACTTTCCTGGCCTTGATTCCTAAATCTAACAATTCACAAACCTTTGGGGACTATCGTCCAATTTCTCTCTGCAATCTGATTTATAAATTAATCTCTAAAGTGTTAGCCAACCGCATTAAGCCGATTTTATCAAAGAATCTCTCAGTTGAGCAGTTTGGCTTTCTGGAGGGGCGATTGATCCATGATGCTATTGGTACAACACATGAATGCATTCATAGCATAAAAAAAAATCATTTAAAGGCCCTACTACTTAAAATCTAGACCTACAAAAAGCTTTTGATTGTGTCAACTGGGACTTCCTGAGACTGATCTTATTCCAGGTGGGATTTGGACCTCAGTTGACAAGTTGGATTTTGGAATGTGTTAGCTTGACATCTATTGTTGTCTTAGTAAATGGAGAGGCCACCAATTTTTTCAAGATTGGGAGAGGCCTTCGGTAGGGATGCCCACTCTCCCCTTTGTTCTTCATCCTTGTGATGGAAAGCTTGAGCTTACTATTAAAATCCAGTCAAGAAGAGGGCACTTTATCTGGAATCAAAGTCACCAAATTGACTAAAATACTCCATCTTTTTTTTGTTGACGATGTGTTACTAACAACAAATGCATCTTTGCAGGAATGGCAAGAGATCAACCGCATCATTCAATTATTTTGTTTGGTTTCCGGTTTAAAAGTAAATCTTAACAAATCCTCAATACACTTTTCGGGACTAGAGGAGACAAAACTTCACCAACTCAAGCAACTACTCCCGTATAAGTTCTCCGATCTGAAGGGGGGTTTCAAGTACCTGGGGTACTTCCTAAAATCTGGAGTGCAGAAAACTGAAGATTGCTTATGGCTTGTAAATAAAGTGGAAAAGAAGATTAGCCATTGGAGCTTTCGTTGGTTGTCATTGGGCGGCAGACATACTCTTTGCAAATCTGTTCTTGAAAACCAGCCGGTGTACTGGTTATCACTTGTTGTTGTCCCTTTGTCCATCCTCCACAGAATAAGGAAGCTCTTGTTTAATTTCTTATGGAAAGGAAACACAGATACTCATCATTATCACCTTGCAAATTGGGAATCGCTTGCTCGACCAAAACGATTTGGAGGCTGGGGGCTCCTCAACATTATTACTTTCAGCAAATCTTTAGAAACTACTACACTTTGGAGAGCTCTCACTAGCAATGGCCTTTGGAAAAAGGTACTGAAAGAAAAATATCTACACTCTGTGTTAGTTATTAAGTGGCTTCGCTCGGAAAATTTGGCAAAACCCTCGGCATCCAAAATCTGGAAAAATCTGTTGAAAACAATCCACTTTATCAATAATTGGCTCACTTGGAAGCCAGGATCGGGATCTCTCGTGGAGATAGGGAGAGACAGAATATTGGATTTGGGCATGCGCTCCTTCCTATCAACACGCCTCAGGTCCACTCTACAGTAGAAACATATTACCGTACTAGCACATGCCTGGAAAACACTTCAACATTCCTCCATCTTGCCTCAATGGTTAGACAGTGCCGACTTAGAACTCACCGGAGACATTGCATCGGAATGGGACAGATTCAGAAGATCTCTTCAAGCATCGGGCATCACATTAACAGATAACATTGATGAACTTCATTGGACCGGAGGGAATGCCTCCGGACTCATCACTTCAAAAAATGTCTACTCAGCCATTTGTGCTTCACAGAATTTACCGACAGTCTCCGGATGGCAAAAGAGCATTTGGAATTGGAATCTGCAGTTGAAAGTTAAGCTTTTCATGTGGCTGGCCGCAAATTATAATATTTTGACGTGGCCTAATCTCCAGCGCAGAGGATGAGAATGCCCTAACAGATGCATCCTGTGCAAACTAGACAGTGAAACTACTGACCATTTATTTATGCATTGTTCCTTCACGATTACTATGTGGAATATGATTTACTCCACAGGAAATTTTATCCAGAAATGGGGCGGAAGCTATTTGACTGATATCTTATCCAAGTGGACTGCAAATAAAATTGTTCCAACTACTTTACCTCCCCTAATTTGCTGGTTTGTGTGGCTCGAGAGGAATGCAACAACCTTTGATAAAAAAAAACCCTCTCCACATTCGGTAATGATTCGAGCTCTTGGTACAATTCACAAGCCCGAGGAAGTTATTACCCGTTCCTTGCTACGTTCCAGTTATAATAATCAGAACTTTGAATTTCCTGTAGCTAGCTTTGATGGTGTAGCAAAGGCAGACGGACTTTGTTGTGGTACTGGTGGCATAATTAAACTTTTGAACACCTTGGTACATAAATGTTACCTGAACTGTGGAATCAGCTCGAATAAAAACGCTGAATTATTGGGGGCTTGAGCTACATTACACATAGCCAATCTACTTGCACGCCCGAAGATCCAAATCCTTGGAGATTCAAAGGTGATAATCGAATGGTTGAATGATATAAGTGATTTGCGAGTGACCTCTCTTGAAGGCTGGAAAAAAAAAATCAAAACTCTTAAGAACACTTTTGAGAACACTCAATTCTTCCACATCTATCAGGAATATAACAAAGAAGCTGATTCACTTTCAAAGAAAGCATTAAAGGAACTGGAAGGATACATCACACTTCACCTTTGGACTGATGGAGTAAAGGGACAGCGTCGCCTCCTCAAGGTCTATTAACTTCTTTTTCCGGTTCTCCTCTTTCAAATCAGAATTTCATGATGAATCAACTATCGTCTCTAGCTCGGACATATCCAGTCTCCTATTGGTTGTTCACATTTTCAGTAAAGGCTTCATTGTTTTGCATCAAGCCTTTTTTATTGTCTTCAGATATTTTGTTGTATTTGCTTCAAAGCTTTGTCTATATCCTTTCTGGATATTGCAGAACATTTTGGCTGCTAAAAATTATATATCTTAATATAATCTGTGAAATTTTTTTCTGAAAAAAAGTTGTATTCATCCTAAATTTCCTTCACTATGCAGAAATTTCTTTTATATTAAATGTAATAGAGTTTTTAAACAAAGGACAAATTCGTGGCAATTTTTTTTATATAAAATGTATTGGACTTTTTAAGCAGGGGACAAATTTGTGGGTATTGAAATATTTTTTATATAAAATGTATTGGAGTTTTTAAACAGGGGACAAATTTGTGGGAAACTTTTTTATATGATATTTAAGTTGTATTTATCGTAAAAAATGTCTTTTATATTATATGTAATGGAGTTTTTAAACACAGGACAAATTCGTGGGTATTGGAGTTTTTAAACAAAGGACAAATTCGTGGGTAATGAAATATTTTTATATAAAATGTATTGGAGTTTTTAAATAGGGGATAAATTTGTGGGTTCAAATTCGTGGGTATGTTTTAAATTAGTGGGTATTGGAGTTTTTAAAGAGGGGATAAATTTGTGGGTAATGAAATATTTTTATATAAAATGTATTGGAATTTTTAAACCAGGGGATAAATTTGTGGGTGGGTAATGAAATATTTTTATATAAAATGTATTGGAGTTTTTAAATAGGGGATAAATTTGTGGGTAATTTGTTTTATATGAAATGTATTGGAGTTTTTAAAAAATGATATATATTTTTTTAAATTTAATAAAAAAAAAATGGTGGGAACTTAATACAAATTTTGATTATTCTCATTTATGTAGGAAATTTTATTGCTAGAATTTAAAATATGGTCAAATACAAATAATAATTATAACAATTAGTTAAAGAAAAAATTAAATATTTATAGTTATATTGTTAAATTTTGGTAATATGTTTTTAAAATTTTAAAATTTGATTAATATAAATTCATTTTATTTTAAATAAAGATGCAAATACAATTTCAAACACATTACTATTTCAATTTATTATATTAATTAGCATAGTTAGTTTTTGGAGCTTTTAGAGGTTTTGTTTATTTTTGAATTGGTACATATTACCAAAAATTCAAGTTTCACCTATTTATGTAAAAAATGCATTTTTTTTTAATAATAAATATTATCAATATTCTACACAAATATTAGTCATGAGTAGACTTCTATATTATTTTAGATACATGAATGATAGACCCATATTATAACAAATTCAAGTGTAATCTATTTAAGGATAAATTAATTTTGTAGTTAATGTGTTTTCTTTTTCAATTATAAATATGGTAAGAAATCTAAAAAAAATTAGTGGTAAGTAAAGTTTTATTATAATTTTAGATATGTGAATGGTGGAACAATGATTTTAAAGGTTTTTCTATTTCTAAATAAACTTGTATCATAAAAAAAAAAAAAAGTATAGTTTCATGAATCGAGAATAAGTTAATTTTGTAGCAAATGTTTTTTATTTCTCAATCATAAAGATGATAAAAATTCTATGAAAGTTTTAATCATGAATAGAGTTTTACTATAAATGTAAATCTCAAAGGATGCTTTTAAAGATTTTGTTTATTTTTCAATTGAATTATATTTTTAAAAATTCAAATTTTATTAATTTTTATAGATAAGTTAATTTTATACCTAAAATATTTCCATCCTTTATCATAAATATAATAAAAATTCTAAAAAAATGATGTTATAATTTTAAAATCATTAAACAGTGGAACAATGATATCTATATCAAGAAATATTCAATTATACATTTGAATCAACTCAAATTATAAAATTTGAATCAAAATTCAATATCTATAAATTACCTAAAAGCATTATTTTCTTGAGCTAAAATACCAACCTACCTCCATTTGGAATTTACATTTAGAATTTTTGTCTACCACAAAGTTTAATAATTTGTTTTGTTGAAGATATTTTTTAGTGATTAAATTTCTTTATCAGTTTAGGTCACTCTGATAAGAAAAATAATGAATGCAAGTACACTTTTTGGAGCATTATCTATAGCATGTTACAACGTCAAGTTCACAAGGAAGTAAAAGAAGAAATTCTTTTTAAGATAATTCCTAATCTATTTTCATCTTCAATCACATACTATGAAGTTGTAAGCAACCTCATTATGCCCTTGGATAAGAAACCTTCCAAAGGTAAGTGCATTCTTCCAACTTCTTAAGTCTCATTTTCCCTTAGTTCCATAACTAAATTGAAGGCCAAGAGGCACATAAGCTTTTTATGTATCATTTTTTTTGTCCGTGTTAAAATGTGAAGAATTAAGATTCATATAAAGTATTTGTCTAAATGTTTATATCATTATTCTTTTCACATTTTGGTTACTAATTGGGTATCTTATTATTCCAAATAATAAGGTATAATTTTTCTTATTATCATTTAATACGAAGGGTAATATGTAATGGTTCTTGTAATTGTTTTACTTTAATTGAACGTGACAACATCTCCCCCATATTGGGTTGTAGAGCACCTTGCTACTCTCTCTTTTCAATTTGTACTATCTTTTCACCCATTATAAGAAGTAATCATCAAATTGTAGAGCAACATCCAATAATCAAAACTTTTATGCTTCCAATTAACAACATTAATATGAAAGCCTCCTAAATCACTTTTGCATTCTCATTCACCATTTTAGAAAGAGGTGGTATACTTTAAATAAAAATAGATGATGTCACCCATCACAGGGATTGAGACTACGCGGTTTTAAGAGGAGGTGGTATGCTCTAAATAAAATAAAAATAGATGATGTCACCAATCACAGCGGTTTTAGGAGGAGGTGGTATGCTCTAAATAAAATACCATTCACCATTTTAGGAGGTGGTATGCTTTAAATAAAAATAGATGATGTCACCCATCACAGGGATTGAGACTACGCGGTTTTAAGAGGAGGTGGTATGCTCTAAATAAAATAAATGTAGATGATGTCACCAATCACAGCGGTTTTCGGAGGAGGTGGTATGTTCTAAATAAAATAAAAATAGATGATATCTACGCGGTCCATGTGATGTCATTAAAATCGTCTTCCCCGTTCCTTCGATTGAAACACCACTCATCAAATTAGAAAAAATTGACAAGAGCGTTGAGCTCTTGCCCTGCCCTGCGACGACGATGAAGATGAAAAACTGCATGCTACTTATTGTCAGTGTATGGACGCGTCTGTACCTCTTAGTAGCTGACACTGATATTTCTTTCTATGTGTATCAGTGTGGGATTAACCAATATGGAAGCCCTAGTGATTTCCAGCTTAATTTAAACAACAATAGTAGTGTTTATGGGCTTGTCCAGTGCAGGGGAGATTTAAATTCATCCGACTGCAAATAGTGCGCACAGACGACGAAAGCAAAGCTTGTTGAGGCATGTCCAAACAGTACTTCCGGGTTCTATGAGCTAAACGAGTGCTTCTTACGTTACGACAATCATAATTTTTACAACGATTATAATGACAATAGCGAGACTTTCTATATTTTTTGCAACAACAATAAAAGCTATGTGCCAGAGCTGTTCGGAAATACTATTATGAAAGTGCTATCAGATACTATCGATAAAGCTGTGCAGAGTGCTAAACTTTTTGCTACAATGAAATTCGACACCGATTTTTTGTATTCGAAGGAAATCTGTCACCAACAAACTGTCGGTCGTGCTTAGCTGCCGGTTGGTCAATGATATCCGGTGCCGGTTAGTTGAATAATTCTGACGCAGCATGCGCAACAAGAGCTAACAGAGCACACTACGTTAATAGGAACTACGAATTGCATTATGAGATTTATAAATTTTTCAATATTTCCATCATCTCGCTGCCGCCGCTCTCACCCCCGCAGACGCCGCCGCCCCTGGCCCCGCCACCGCCAAGAGAGAGTACTTCGGGATACCGCCGCCGCCCTCACCCCCGCAGACGCCGCCGCCCTCACCCCCGCCACCGCCAAGAGAGAGTACTCCGGGATACGGTATATGCTTTCACATTAGTACATCAACCTATGAGAAGGGTGTTTAAGTTTGGATTATTAAATTAGTAAGTGACAAGAGAAAAAGTAAAAATCATTCATGTTAAAGAAAAGTAAATTGGAGATAAAGTAAAAAGTATTTAAAGTTAGAGCTTATTATTACTAATAGGATCCAAGAGTTGTTAAAAGGGTTATTGAAAAAAATAATCATAAAGTAAAAAAAATGATTATTATTTGGTAAAGTAAAAAGAATATTAATAAAGTAAAAAGAAAATATATTATATTCTCAAGGTTTATTTAAAAAATATATTTTTAAGTTTAAGTGAAAAAAAATAAAATAATCCAAGTTCAATTTAAGTTATAAAAAGGACAATTCATAAATGGGAGGAAGATTCCCTCATACTTATAAAAAAATATGTGGATCCATTAGAAGTTAATGGGATTATTCAAGGAAAAAATATCAACTTCGCTATTTGACGGAACGCTAGAAAAAATCACATTAATGTTGACCTGACGAACCAATTCATGGTTTTAAATCCAAATATAATTGAAAATGACGTGTCTTTCCAATGAGAAATATGAAATTAAGAACCTACAACTATCTGTTGGTGATTACAAATTCATAGGTCAATTCAATGTGGTATCAATGTATCAAGACAATGTTGATATAATTCTAGGGTCAACTTGGGTAGATACATTGGGTACTTTTATTTTCAAAAGAAAAAGATTTTTTTTTACATTTTCTTATAAGAAGAAGAAAAACACATTACAGGACATTACAATGAAGTTGATTTCAGAAGCTCCATCATCAGAAGACCTAAAGGACATGTTATCACACAGTTTGTAGGAAAGGTTTAGGTAGCTTGAGTCAGGGCTTCAAACTGGCGTAACAGGAACTTCCCCACCCATTGTCACCTCAATGGGGAGCTCTTTCTATTTAGGGTGGCTAATCCCAAGGGAGACATCCCTAGTAATCTGGGATCTTGAAGGAGAAGGATCAAGGTTTAAGGCTTCAAAGGTTAAGGATAGGCTTCCCTTCACAGATTACTGCCCAAATGAGAGTCAAAAGAAGAAGATATCCCACTGGAAGGCACCTGTTTGCGAGACAAGGCAAATAAAACTAAAAGAAGTGCTGCAATGGTTAGTACTTCAAAGTATTAATGACTACCTTCAACATATATGAGCATTAATGAGAGTAATTATTGACGAAGTCAATGATTGCAATAAAAGCTTATATTAATGTCACTTCTTCAATAAATACACAAGATATAATGGCATTTAGTGTGCAAAATCAAGTCCTTGTACTATCACAATGCAATTCTGCTCATATAAATATTGTTGTTGCGTCACTATTGCAGAAATAGGGTGACGTCAGCCCTAGTATTAGGTCAAAAAAAGAAGACAATGAGTAGGACGTTTTGTCAAACAAGCTTATGGATGCAATCAAAAACTCAAGGTCTATCAACAAAGGTGACAAATGTCAAAACGTTTTGTGCCAAACAAGGGTTTTAATAAGTATGACGTCACCTATATTGTTGTTGTTCTAGGGTTAGGGTTAGCTAGTCAAAGAGGTGGACGTTTTGATAAATCAATCAATGAAAATACTTGAAACCTCTATGGCTACAAGGAGATGAGTCAGCCGCAACTTTTAGTCCAAATACAAGTCTAATTTAGGCAAGACGTCATCATAGGTTAGGGTTAGTCTAGACACTGGGGTTAGTTAGGGTTTCAAATAAAAGAGTTTGAAAGAGTTGTTTAAGCACAAAAAATCTCAACGTTGTACTTCTAGACTAGTGCCTTGGGTTAATGGAGTCAAATGGAGCAAGACTAATGGCTTGGAGGGATTCAAACCTAAGGACAAGAAGGTTAGGTTTAATGGTGCTGCAATGGTAGGGCCACCAAATCAAAACCCTAAGGGGAGGAGGCTCATTCCGGTGTAGCTAAAGCTAGGCCTCATGCTCCTCCCTCTTTCCTCAAGACTCATTGGCAAAACGGCTAGCTAATAAACACAAATCTATGGCTGAAAAGTGTTGCTTGGGGACAAGGCTTTTCAAACCCTAGAAGCAAACCCTAGGTGTAAAATAAATTAGGCCTGGGACGCTTTCTTTCTTCAATTTATGTTCAAAGCTAACTCAAGAAAAGAGAATGGCTAGTGTAGCTATGGCTAGGCTAAACCTTCTATAATCAAATGGCTAATCAAGATTTTACCATGGGGACATGAAGCCACAACCTACTTGTGTGTTGGCTCCCTAGGATTTTAGTGATTAAGCAAATAATAACAATGTAACAATACAAGTAAGCAATTCTACCTACAACCATTCAACAAAGAAGTTTTGCATGCAAAATGTACTTACAAATTCATGAAGAGCATAATCAAACCCTAGTTGTAACACCTTCCAATGATAAAAAGCACCATGCATATGCCAAAGATAATCCTCCAAGTGTAGCGCCTCACTCCAAAAGACCACAAATAACCAAGACAAGAGCTAAGAGCAAGTCTCTCATAAGAGAGTAAGTTGTCTTATGTTCAAATGAGGCTAAAACGTCCTCAATTTATATCATCTCTATGACCTTTAATTAACAAATAGGTCATTAAAAACAGCCGACAAGGCTGACTTTACAATATTTCATTATTTGTCACTTAAAATGCTAAAAATGTCAAAA
>ML797278.1:83686-101167 GCA_009831015.1 Picea engelmannii | reverse complement strand
GCATGATTATAGAAGTGTTTTGATCAAGCGTTGTCCCCATATCTCATTCGTTGTCCCCTTGCTAACGTGTTGTCACTGCAAGTGGAGCCTTATAGCTCACGATCTGGTATTTTTAATTGTTGTTTTATAGTCTCTTTTGGACATGCTGGAATCCTTCCTACTCTGAAATCCTTGCAGTTGTGTAATCGTTGTCCCTCTAATCATTGAGTGCTTGTGTGAGGGTGTTAAAGGCAATGTCTGTGAGAAGCGCAATCAAATCTATCTTGTTTCCCAGGAGTTTGTTGAAGTATATTTATAGAGGTAGAAGGATCTTGTCTACAACAGAGAAGGATCTCACAAGGTAATAGTCAATTCTTTATTGTTTCTTTGAATTATTTGTGGAAGAAAATGGTGAATCCTCTTGCTGAATCATATTTAATGAGTCCACTAAACTTGATGGCGAGAATTATGTAAACTGGAAGTTTAAGCTTACCACCATTCTTGAGGCATATAACCTATGGACGATTGTCAAAGGTGATGAGCCCAAACCTATTGTTGTTGCCTCGATTCCAGATTGGGATCGGCGAGAGATGAAAGTGAAAGTGATGTTGTAGATGTCCGTAAAGGACAACATCATTCCTCATATAAGGGACTATAAAACTTCCAAAGAGACATGGGACGCTCTCAAAGGTTTGTTTGAAACCTCTAATGCAAACCATATTTTATTTTTAAAGACTAAGCTACTATCTATCAAAATGGAAGCTAATGAAAGCATAAGCAATTTTGTTTCCAGAATTAAAGACTTAAGTGATAAGTTGGGTGACATTGGTGAAAACGTTTTCAGTAGCAATTTAGTAATTGTTGCTTTGAAGGGTTTAGTCGAAGACTATAAAGTCTTTATTTCAGTGCTCTCATCTAGACAAATGCTTCCTACGTTTGATGAATTGGCTGGGATTCTTCTCAAAGGGGAATAGAGAATGAAGAATTATGATCTGGATTCAAGTGGCTCAGATTTGGCGTTGATTGCAAGAGGTAAAAGCTCATACTGAGGGAAACCATGGGACAGGAACAACGATTGTTTTCAAGCAAATCAGAAAGGTATGACACATCATGATTCTTATGTTAAGAGAAATGTTGAATGTGATTATTGTGGAAAACCTGGACATCTTGCTAAAGATTGCTATAGAAGAAAGAATCATGAATCAAATTAGAGATATAAAAGACATAATGGAAATTATGTGCATAAAGACACTTCAATCAATGATGGATTTAAAAACCCTAAGTTGTTTATTTTTGAAGCTGCGTTGTCTGCTGAAACTGATGATGAGAATGCATGGTTCATAGATTCTGGTGCATTAGTTCATATGACCTATAATAAAGAATGGTATGATGAATATTATGAGAAACTTGATGGCACACACAATTAATTAGGAGATAACAGATCACATAAATGTTAAAATAATGTAACTGCAAAGTGTATTCTTATTATTATTTGATATATTATTCATTGGATCAATCCTCATTGCGGATTGATCATGTCAATTATTATAAAGGACCAAATCCCCTTTTGCGGATTGGTAAAAAGATAATTGTAATAGGCAAAATAAGAAGTCGGCCCCAAAAAATATTAAAGGGGCGTTGAATTATAATAAAGGTGGTTATAACCACCCAGTTGGAGAAGTCGGCCCTGCCAGTGAAGAGACACTTCACACGTGCCAGTCTAATATAAATAAGGAGGCTAGCGCCTCACTTAGATACAACTCACTTTCTCATTTTGAGAGACAAGTTTCGGAATTGCAGAAGAAGGAGAGAGAGTGGCGCATCTTTGGGAGAGGAACTTCTGTTTTAGTTTGAGTTATCTCTTGGCATTATATTGGCTATCTATAATAAGGAAGTTTTGCAGGGTTTTCTTCCCCTAGAGGGTTTCCCAGGATAAATGTTGTGTCTCTTGTGATTGTGTATTTCTCAGTGATCTTGTATTATGCTATTGTTATCTATTGAAATGAAAAGAACTATAATAATGGCTTAAACATTAACATGGTATCAGAGCCAAGCTGAAGAGAGCATCTTTCACAAGAGAAAAGTGAAAAACTTCACTGTTGTCGTACATGAAAATTAGGGCTTTTTGTTGGAAAGGTATTTCAGCCCTAAAACCACCTAGAAAAGTGCGCCCTCCCCCAAGAATCATTTTTGCACCTTCAGCGCACCTTTTCAGTGGCTAGATCTCCCGGAAAGTGAAACCCTAGTTTCATAAAGTACCAGAAAACCAGAGTACCAGAAGTACCAGAAAACCAAAAGCACCAATCCAGAAATTCGTAGATCAAGTTTGAGGGGGTAAAAGTTGGATTTTCGAAATTCTGACTACACCAACATACTCGCCTCAGCTCAGTGCATCTATTCCCTGGATCAGAATTTCAAAATTTGAAGTTTGAAAAATTAGAGTTTCCTCATAAAACCCTAAGTTGCAGTTGCAGTTGTAGTTTCAGAACCAGTTGCAGTTGCAGCATCAGTTGCAGTTGCAGCCGTAGAACCAGTTGCAATCACCCTTGAAGTTTTCTTAAGAGTTGGTAATGATTACCGCTACTACCAGATGAAGCCACTACCTGCAAACGCTATCAGAGGTATGTACTCACATATGTTTAATGGTTAAACCCTAAAGAGTATTTGTAGGAGAAGAGATCTCTTGCCATAGATCCAGAAGGATCTCAAGATCCAACACATTTAAAGGAATGAAGCAACCCAGGTGTGATTATTCTGATATGMATTATTATTTTGATGAGTGTTTCATGTTGTAGCTATGACCATCATTCTAACCTTTACTGAGTCAAGGTATTAGATGGATTAAAAGTTGAGATCATGGAGCTTATCCTCTAACCCAACCTTCTGTCAAGATAATGTATTGTCTTAGTACAACAGACAGGTTGAAGAAAGCACTCGTCATCTTGAGTGAAGGAGACTTGGAAGAAAAGCAAGCACTCATTCTTGAAGACAAGGCTCCAGGTTTGATTAAATCAAGTTGATAAGATTCAAAGGTACACATGACAAGTTGATGACTATAGTTGAGATAACATTCTTTGTAAAATGTTATACTTGATAGCATGTGAGCATATAGAGGTAAATGATTTGCCTGATACAACTAACACCTCCTTTAGGAGAAACCTTGTGTGTTAGGTCCAGGTTTCCATGGAAGAATTCTTGGTCACAACACTATGAGAGTGTTGACCTCATTTCGTATTGTATTCCTTACCTTTAATCTCTGTTTCAGATAAATTATAAGTGATAGCTCTAAAGGAGCTACTGTGATGATTGTTCATGCTATTGCTTTATATTATCAGAAGGATATTATTCTTGCTTGTTGTTTTGTTGACCTTGCTCCAGGTCACATGTAAAAACCCTGAGGAAGCTATAGTGAAGGTTGCAGAAGGCAACGTGCTAAAGGAGAGACCATAAATGAAGCAAACATCATTGGAAAAGAAGAAGGTGGCTTGCATAAGCTAAAGGGTCACTCAGAAGCTGTCATGACCCACGCCATTGAAGAATCCATGTGAACTTTGGCATAGAAGATTAGCTCACATCAACTACAAGGCGCTACCATACATATGCAAAGTGGTCACAAGTTTACCAGAACTCAAAGGTGACCATGAAGGCATATGCAATGGATGTGCACAAGGGAATAACCTCAAGAACCCGTTTCCGAAGAAAGACAGCAAGGCAAAAGGAGTTCTAGAGCTCATTCATTCAGATGTGTGTGGCCCAATGCCATCATCCTCCATTAGTGGGAATTCAAAGCCTTGATAGAGAATCTTTCTAAGAGAAAGATCAAGATACTCAGGTCGGATAATGGAGGAGAATACACCTCAAAAGAGTTCGTGAACTTCTACAAAGATGTTGGGATCAAGAGGGAACTCACTACTCCCTATAATCCCCAACAAAATGGTGTAGCTGAACGAAAGAATAGAACAATAATGGAGGCTGTGAAGACTATGATCCATGATCAAGATCTTCCTATGTGCTTATGGGCAGAAGAAACAATTGCAACTGTATATGTGCATAACCGATTATCCCATAGTGCACTTGGGTTCAAGACCCCGGAAGAGATGTACAGTGGAAAGAAGCCAGAGGTAAGCCATCTCAAAATATTTGGCTGCCCAATATTTATTCATATACCGAAAGAGAAGAGAAACAAGATGGAACCTTTAGGAAAGAAGGGAATATTTGTGGGATATTGTGAGGTTTCCAAGGCCTTCAGAATCTATATACCAGGTCATCGTCACGTTGAGATTAGCAGGGATGTGACTTTTGATGAAGATGTCATCTTGAAGAAGTATATGAAGAGGAACATGTAATCCCCAAGACTGCAGAACCAGTGAGGGAGGTTCCTAAAGTTGTTGAACTAGTGAGGGAAGTCGTAACTTCCCTCGATGAGGAATCACTAGAAGGTCATGACCTAATAGAAGTTCAAGAACCTCCTCAGATGAGGATCCTCCATAAAAGGAAGCCAGCTTGTGCTAGAGAGCTTATTCAAGATAGAGGGAAGTATTGTGTTCCCAAAGGAACCACGAGACAGGTGAAAAGACCAAAGCCATTCTCCAGTTATACGGCTTTGATGTGCGATATTCTAGAGGAGGAGCCTACCTGCTTGAAGATGCCATTCAGAGAAAAGAATGGGCAGATTCCATGACAGAGGAATACCAATCCACAATGAAGAACGAAGTATGGGAAATAGTTCCCAGACCAAAGAGTAAAGATGTGGTATCCTCCAAATGGCTCTTCAAAATAAAACACACTGCTGATGGAAGTATTGAGAAGTATAAAGCAAGATTTGTTGCTCGTGTCTTTTCTCAGAAAGAAGGCATTGACTATGAAGAGACATTCATTCCTGTAGCCAGATACACTTCAATCAGAACCATCATAGCTCTTGCAACTAAGATGAAGTGAAAGCTACACCAGATGGACGTAAAGACAACTTTCCTGAATGGTGTCATCGAAGAGGAAGTGTATATAGAGCAACCCCAAGGATTTGAGGTTGAAGACAAGAAGTCTCATGTCTACAGATTGAAGAAAGCCTTATACAGATTGAAGCAAGCTCCTAGAGCTTGGTATGGCCGTATAGACAGTTTCTTGACGAGCTTAGGCTTTACCAAGAGTAAAGCAGAATCTAACCTCTACTTCAAAGTCATGAATAATGAGCCAGTAATCTTACTGCTATATGTGGATGACTTATTCTTAACTGGAGAAGAAAAGCTCATCACCAAATGTAAAAAGAGACTTGCCTCGGAATTTTAAATGAAAGACCTTGGCCTAATGCATTATTTCTTAGGTCTTGAGGTATGGCAGAGTCTTGAGAGGATCTTCCTTAACCAAGGGAAGTATATGGTCTAAATCCTGAAGAGATTCGACATGTTGTAGTGCAAGCCCATGAATACACCCATGGAAGCGAAGTTGAAGTTGTTGGTCGACACTTCGTCAGAATTGATTGATGCCACACTATACAGATAGATTATGGATCGTTGATGTACCTGACAAACACCATACCAGACATTTGTTTTTCCATGAACACCTTGAGTCAGTTTCTGGTAGAACCCAGACATGTTCACTTAGTGGTTGCAAAACACGTGATGAGGTACCTTAAGGGTACAATAGATTGTGGTCTCAGCTATGATGGAGATCATGATTTCACATTGAGTGGATATATTGATGCAGATTGGGAAGGAAGTGTTTCTGACAGGAAAAACACTTCAAGATGTTGTTTCAGTTTGGGATCATCTATGATCTCGTGGAAGAGTAGGAAGCAATCTAGCATTGCTCTCAACACAGTGGAAGCAGAATACATTGTTGCATGTTCTGCCAGCTGCAAAGCTATATGGCTTCGAAAGTTGTTGTCTGGCCTATTTGACTTAAAGAGGAGAGAAATCTTGATCCTATGTGACAACCAAAGATGCATAAAGATGACAGAGAATCATGTATTCCACGACAGGTCGAAACACATAGAGATCCGATATCATTACATCCATGACATGGTGCAGAGAGGAGCCTTAAAAGCTCTAGTACATTAGCACGGATGAATAGGTTGCTGATGTGTTGACCAATCCATTATCTCGTATAAAGTTTGAGTACTTTCGAGATAAGCTTGGTATAGTTCGAAAGGACCCTCCTTGAAAGGGGGAGTAGATGCTGAGATGAGACATCTCTTGCTTCCGACCCGATGGTTGTGACGTAAAGCAAGATGATGTGATGTGACTAGAAATGTGCTTCCAGCTAGATAGCTGTGACGTAAAGCCAGTCTAGTATCCTACTTCCGATCTGATGGTTGCGACGTAAAGTAGGACGAGTACCTTTCTTCCGTCCTGATGATTTCGACGTAAAGAAAGATGATGTGTGACTAGTACTATGCTTCCGGCTGTATAGTTGCGACATAAAGCAAGTCTAATACCCTGCTTCCAACCTGATGGTTGTGACGTAGAGCAGGATGTGTACCTTGCTTCCGACCTGATGGTTTTGACATAAAGCAAGATGATATGATGAGACTAGCATTGATCTTTCAGCTGGATAGATGTGACGTAAAGCCAGTCTAGTATCCTGCTTCCGACCGGATGGTTGTGATGTAAAGCGGGACGAGTATGTTGCTTCCAGCTTGAGTGTTGTGATGTAAATCAAGACGATGAGATGAGACTAGTATTGTGCTTCCAACCTGATGGTTGTGATGTAAAGCCAGTCTAGTATCTTGCTTCCATCTTGAGTGATGTGACGTAAAGAAAGACGATGAGATGAGACTAGTACTGTGCTTCCAGCCTGATAGCTGTGACGTAAAGCCAGTCTAGTATCTTGCTTCTAGCTTGAGTGTTGTGATGTAAAGCAAGACGATTAGATGAGACTGTATTGTGCTTCCAGCCTGATAGCTATGATGTAAAGCCAGACTAGTTTCTTGCTTCCAGCCTGAGTGTTGTGACGTAAAGAAAGAAATTGAGATGAGACGAGTACTGAGCTTCCAACTTGACAGCTGTGACGTAAAGCCAATCATGTATTATGATGAGCCAACCTTGTACTGTGATGATGATGATGATGATGTATCATTTTTTATACTAATACATAGTGATGCAGATGATGATGGCATTCATTTGAGAATGACGATGTTGCCGATGAAGAAAACTTCCGATGATTTATAGATACGCCAGTCAGTGTTCCAAGATGATATTGATGATGTTGTCCTCTCACCCACTTGATGCTGTTGATGACAAAGGCCTCTCTCTCTTGCATGATGCTGCTGAAGAATACCCTTCTTGTTAAGGGGGAGTGTTAAAATAATGTAACTGCAAAGTGTATTCTTATTATTATTTGATATATTATTCATTGGATCAATCCCCATTGCGGATTGATCATGTCGGTTATTATAAAGGACCAAATCCCCTTTTGCAGATTGGTCAAAAGATAATTTTAATAGGCAGAATAAGAAGTCGGCCCCAGAAAATATTAAAGGGGCGTTGAATTATAATAAAGGTGGTTATAACCACCCAGTTGGAGAAGTCGGCCCTGCCAGTGAAGAGACACTTCACACGTTCCAGTCTAATATAAATAAGGAGGCTAGCGCCTCACTTAGATACAACTCACTTTCTCATTTTGAGAGACAAGTTTCGGAATTGCAGAAGAAGGAGAGAGAGTGGCGCATCTTTGGGAGAGGAACTTCTATTTTAGTTTGAGTTATCTCTTGGCATTGTATTAGCTATCTATAATAAGGAAGTTTTGTTGGGTTTTCTTCCCCTAGAGGGTTTCCTAGGATAAATGTTGTGTCTCTTGTGATTGTTTATTTCTCAGTGATCTTGTATTATGCTATTGTTATCTATTGAAATGCAAAGAACTATAATAATGGCTTAAACATTAACAATAAATTCCAAGGATATGGAGTAATAAGTGTGAACTTACCTAATGGACAATTGAGACAGATTCATAATGTGATGCATGTTCTTGGTATTAAAAAGAATTTGATATCTATTTCAACTATCATTGATAATAATCTAACAGTGGAATTTGGTAAGTTGAGGTGTGTTGTGAAAGATATCTAGAATCACTACAAGGTTGTTTCCACAGGTACCAGGGTTGGTGGATTATATAAGTTGGATGTGACAATGAATCTTCACGTTGCATTGACATCCACAACAATGTCAACAGAAGAGTTATGGCACTACAGGATTGGGAACCTAAATTACAATGATTTGACGATGTTTCAAAGAAAAACTATGGTAGAAGGTCTTCTTGTTGTGAAGAATGATCATTTTCCATGTGAAGCATGTGCACTTGGTAAACAACATAGAGAGGAGTTTCTTGTTCATACGGATAAAATACAAACATATATTCTTGAATTAATTCATACTGATGTATGCGGACCTATGCAAACTAGGTCACTTGGTGATGCTTCCTACTTTCTTATTTTTGTTGATGATAGATCTAGATATACATGGGTCTATTTCATAAGGAGAAAAAGTGATGTATTTGAGTACTTTAAAGAATTTAGAACTATGGATGAAAAATAAACAGGTAAATGTATTAAAGTTCTCAGATCTGATCAGGGTGGTGAATATACATCAGGTGCATTTAAAAGTTATTGTAAATTTCATGGGATCCAACAACAGTTTACCGTACCTCATACACCTCAGCAAAATGGTGTTGCTAAGAGGTGGAACATAACACTGGTGGAGTGTGCTCGCAGTATGCTTCAAGGTAAAAACATTTCTAATGGTTTTTGGGCATAAGCCATTAACATTGTTGTTTATTTAAAGAATCGTAGTCCAACTAAGAAATTATATTTCCAAATTCCTTTTGAGATTCTTCATGGTTATAAACCTGGTGTCAGTCATTTGAGAGTATTTGGATCCACTGCCTTTTCACATATTCCAAAGGATGAGTGAAGAAAACTTGATGCAAAGTCAATCAAGTATGTTTTTATTGGGTATTCTATTGATAAAAAAACATAGAAATTGTTTGATTCCAGTTCACATAAATTGTTTGCAAGTAGAGATGTGGTGTTTCATGAGAATACAGATAGAGTTGATACAATGAATGATGTAGTTGCTTGCCATAATGATAGTGATAAACATGTCAAAATAGATGCAATGGTTAAACAGGAACATGAACATGTACAGGTTCAAGAATGGAATAAAAGCAGTATGGACACTTCAAGCAGTCAAGATACATCAAGTGGAGAAGAGTCACCATAGAGCAGGAGACAAGATGAAAGTAGTGATGGACCAAGAAGGTCATCACGACAAACTAGGCCACCTATAAGGTATAAAGACTATGCATTGATGTCTCGTGTCATGAATGTTGTAGAACTTGTAAACTATGATCAATCTAAATAACATGAAGAATGGATAAATGCTATTCAAATGATGAATATGATTCCCTTATGAAAAATCAAACATGGGAATTAGTTGAACTTCCTGAAAACAAAGTCTCTATTGGAAGCAAATGTTTGTGTAAATCTAAATTTAAAGAAGATGGTAGCATTGAAAAATATAAGGCAAGATTAGTTGCAAAAGGATATTCACAAAAGGAGGGAATTGATTATGAAAATACTTTTGCAACAGTAGCTAAATTGAAACAATTAGAGTACTGATTGCCTTAGCTACAAAACATAATTGGAAAATACATCAGTTAGATGTCAAATCTTCTTTTCTGAATGGTGATTTAAAGGAAGAGGTTTATTTGGTTCAACCTGAAGGGTTTTTCAAGCAGGGACGGGAGCATCTAGTATGCAGGTTAAGAAAAGCATTATATGGTTTGAAATAGGCACCGAGATCTTGGTATGTAAAGATAGATACCTTCTTTTATTAGAATGGGTTTGTGAAAAAAAAAAATGATCCTAACTTGTATGTTAAGAAAGATGAAGAAGGAAATGTTTCTTTAATATATTTATATGTGGATGATCTCATTATTACAACAGTGCATGCAAGTTAATTGAAGATATTAAAATTCAGTTGTCTTAAGAATTTGAAATGAAAGATCTTGGCGAATTGCATTATTGTTTAGGAATTGAGATTTGGAGAGAGTCTCGTAAAACATTGATCACTCAAAGTAAATACACAAAAGAAATTCTTAAAAGGTTCAACATGAGTGAATGTAAAGCTATGTCAACTCCCTTAGAGCATAATGCAAAGTTGTACAATGAAGATGGATCTAAAGAGGCAGGTGGTACTTTATATCGTCAGTTGGTGGGAAGTTTGAACTACCTCACCACTACAAGTCTAGACATTGCATACCCAGTTAGCATCCTTAGTCAGTTCATGGCTAAGCCTTCAGAGAGTCACTGGAAAGCTACGAAGAAAGTTCTTCGATATATGAAAGGAACTACTAATTTTGGTATTATGTATACTAATGATTGTGATGTTGAGTTGATAGGTCACTCTGATTCAGATTAGGCAGGAAACCTTGATGATAGAATATCTACCTCATGTTATGGATTTCATATAGGATCAGGAGTTGTATCATGGAGTAGTAAGAAACAACCAACTGTTTCTTTAGCGTCAACATAAGTTGAGTACAAAGCTCTATGCAATGCTACTTGTGAAGCTATTTGGTTAAGGAGAATTCTTGAAGATATTGGCAATAAACAAATGAGGCCAACTATTCCCAAATGTGACAATCAAAGTTCTATTAAATTGGGACACAACCCAATTTATCATGCCAGAACCAAGCATATTGAAATTCAACATCATTTTGTAAGAGAAAAGATACATTCAAAGGAAATTGACTTGATCTATTGTAATACCACTGATAATGTGGCTGACATCTTTATCAAGCCTCTTGGAAAGATGAACTTTGAAGAATGCAGGAAACAATTAGGTGTCATAGAAAATTCGTTTCTCCATTAAAGGGGGATGTTAGAATAATCTCGAAACGTCTATGAGTTGTATTAGAGAGTTTGTTTTACCAGACATTATTTTTAGATCATAAGATCCACAATTGAAGGATTTTGTTCTTGGTTTATAGGCGAGAACTATAAATATAAATGTATCTAATTTTTTTTTCAATGAGAAGCAGAATGTGAGCATTGTCTCACTTGTTTTGTGCGTTCCTCCTAGCATTGTCTCACTTGTTGTGTGTGTTCCTCTCAGCATTGTCTCACTTGTTGTGTGTGCTCCTCCATTATATTATTTATTCTTCAACCACTAAAAACATGGTTGTTGGTGTGTTAGACATTACTAAATGTAATATATAAATATTATAGTTATTTTAATTAATACAAAGTTAAGTTTGAATTTTTTAGTTTTTTTTTAATAAATAGAATTTTCTATTTTAAAACCTAACTGTAATTTATAAAATTTTATATTCATTAAGGTACCATTTATCCCATGATTTGACTATTTTACTATTCTCCTTAAGTAAGGTAATGGATTTGAATGTTTATCAATATTTATTGGTTAAGTGTGAAGGTGAATATAAATTTTCAATTTAATTAAGGAAAAGACAAAGGAAGTAAGGTAATGGATTGGATGTTTTCTACTACAAATTTATGTTTATCAATACTTATTAGTTAAGTGTGAAGGTGAATATAAATCTTCAATTTAATTAAGGAAAAGACAAAGGAAACATCACTAGACAAGATTAGATAAAGGCATTTTTAGCTAAATTTGAAAAACAATAATTATAAGAATGGAATTTGAAGACTAAATATTAGATAAAGGCATTCTTACCTAAATTTGAAAAACATGAGGAAGGTTTTAATCAAAAAATTAACCAAGTCAATAATACAATAAAAAAAGTTATAGAATGATTTTATATAATATGATCTATGTCTCAAGAATGATGCTATATTACAACAAGCTAGTCAAAACATTAAAGATGAACTTTCAAAAATATTTAGATAAACATGACAAATATTTTTCAATTTCAAAAATTTAAAGTTTACATTTTAAATAGGTTGTGATAATATTGATTTGAAATTTAAAACACACACTTTAGAAAGCTTTGTGGGGTAAACTACTTTAAAGAAAATAAAGGATGGATACATCAAGGTTCCTATTTGGTTCATTTCTTCTCTAACATATTCATGGGGAATTGTAGTAAAACATGAATCTAGGCTAGGTTCTTACATTATTACAATGAGAGTTGTAAGTTGTGTATTTAGTGATGCTTAACATAATGTACGCATGACAAGTGCGAGAGTTATTGGATTGCATTAAATGGTAGTTCTAGTTGTGGAACTTTTCTTATTCCAATTGCTTACCTTCAATCGATCACACGTTTTGTATGGTTTTTACTTTAAGGGTCATGAAAAATACAAGAATCACTCTGACAGAAATAATGTATTAACATTGTGTGTGTGTGTGTGCACGCACGCACATGTGTGTGATGATGATAAATCTATTTTCATAAATGGTATAAACATCCACAAAACTACTTTTTTAATTCATTTAGTTGTATATATTGGAACCCCTTCTTATCCAAGAATCACTCTAACTGAAATAGTGTATTAACATTGTGTGTGTGTGTGTGTGCCCGCACGAATGTGTGTCTATGTGTGTGATGAACCCATTTTCATAAATGGTATATACCTCCACAAAACTATTTTTTTAATTCATTTTGTTGTATATACTAGAACCTCTTCTTGTCCAAGAATCATTTTAACTGAAATAGTGTATTAATATTGTGTGTGTGTGTGTAGGCCTGCACGCACGCATCTATGTGTATGATGTTGAATCCATTTTCATAAATGGTATACACATCCACATTTTTTTTTTTAATTCATTAATGGACAACCAACAAGTTTTGCTTCACGAGAAAAATTCTAATCAGGTAATGAGTGGTCCTAAGTCCAAACCCTTTAGACATTTAACACATGTATTACAAAGCAAGCATGTAATGAAATCTAGTCAAGATGAATGGTCTAGATTGAACTCATATTCATCCCATGGCCATCAATTGTCCACGACAAAGAAAACGTCCCATATGTCTTGCATGGATATTCATAGGCAAGATCATAGGAGATGTAACAATGAACATCACCTAATGATCATAGATTGACAACAATAGGGGACCACCCTCTTGTCTATTGGAATTATCTCAATTAGGGAATGGTTTTGGGTTGTCATTAGATTAATGTACTGGAGAAAATTGAGCCATTCATCAAGGGTAATCAGATTTAAATTAAAGTGCAACCAGCTCGAGGAAATTGATGATACAATGTTCCATCACCTAGGTCAACCCATCAAAATGTAAATACCTATGCAAGTTAGATTTGAAAAAATTCCCAATTTTCAATTTCCCTAGATAAGATAATTAGTCAACATCAAAGATTTCTGACATAAAGAGAAAAGTGTGATAATCCCTAGCATTGGTCTTTGTGAGAGTGTGAACAACCCAGGGAGACAACATAATAATAGATCTAAGATGGTATAAAATGAATAAATGATGCATATAAATCCTATTAAAGTATAACCTCGGGCTCTATGCATATCAAGTTTGAATATGTGTCATTAATGTGGCAGCACTCCACTTGAACCCCCATATCACAACGTGACTAACCTCTACCCAAAATGTTAAAAGAGACCAATGTTCCCATTTTTCCTCACAAGCCTATCAACAAGTTTAATACATTTTCCTTTATATATATCTTCTCACCTCATCTTTCTCCATCTTTATCTTGAGCAAAGTCTTGATATACTTACTTCCATATCTTTAACCTTGTTTTCCATGCTCCCTTTCTCTTTTTCATGTCTTTGTCATTAACTCTCATTAACATTTTTTAATAAACAGTTTTAATCAACACAAGTGAAAATAATTCTATAACGTCTCACATGTTATGAAAGCTACCCTTCAACAAAGCAACCATGACAGAGTGTGACAATAATTCTATATAATATATTACAATGACAAAAGCCTCTCATGAAAGCTACCCTTCAACAAAGCAACCATGACAGAGTATTTAACCAAAGTCACTTTAAACTTGCACTTGTCCCAATCACATTACACAACCTACTTGCTTAATAGAGTTAGCCTATGCTCAGAGAAATAAGAACCTCAATAAGGAAAAAGACACCCCAACTTTACTAAGCAACCAACCAGAAACCTTCGCCTCAGCCTCAACGTATCCTCTAAAAAAAAGTGAAGAGACTTGGGGTCGTCACGGGTTGCAGATTGTAAAGAGAATAGTTACTCACATTGACCAAGCTCAATAGTTCAAAGTAGAGCGATGGTCGTCGAATGAAAATCGTCTTCCCCGTGTCCGATCGTAATTAAAATCGTTTACCCGGCGTTCCACGCCTTGAAAAGCAAATAGGGACGACCCCCGGTCGTAATTAAAATCATCTTCCCCGGGTTCCACGCCTTCTACAAAGCCAATAGGGACGACCCCGGTGAATGACCCCGTTGAATGGACGGGATTAGGAAAATTTAGTATAATGTATGAAAAAAGATAGAGGACATTGAGCTCCCGGCCTGTCCTGCGATGGCGATGAAGGAGAAAACATTAATCAACTGTATGTTGCTTATCGTCAGTGTATGGACGCGTCTGCACCTCTTAGTAGCTGAGAATTTTAATAGTTCCTACTGGGGTATTTGTGGGACTAACGAATATAGCAAGGGTAGCGATTTCCAGAATAATCTAAACCTGGTTTTTGAATCATTGGTGGGGAACGTTTCTACGAGCGGATTCAACACTAGTGTTGAGGGGCAAAACAGCAATAGTACTGTTTATGGGCTTGTCCAATGCAGGGGGGATTTAAATTCCTCGGACTGCGAGCAGTGCTCCTCGACGACCAAAGCATTGCTTGTTGAGAAATGTGACAACAGTACCTCTGGATTCTT
Organism: Picea engelmannii; assembly: GCA_009831015.1. Classification (NCBI taxonomy): domain Eukaryota; kingdom Viridiplantae; phylum Streptophyta; class Pinopsida; order Pinales; family Pinaceae; genus Picea; species Picea engelmannii. The sequence continues at coordinate 86,389 of ML797278.1, read as the reverse complement.
ATTGGCAAACGAGTGCTTCTTACGTTACGACAATCATAATTTTTACAACGATTATAATRAGAGCAGCGAGWTTGTGAATGTTGTTTGCGACAGCAGAAAAAGCTTTTGGCCAGAGATGTTAGGAAATATTACCCAGGAAGTGCTCTCAAATACTATCGAAAAAGCTGTGCAGAGTCCCGAACTTTTTGCTGCAATTAAAGTCGACACCGATTATATGGATTCGAGGGAAATCTACAGTTTAGCCCAGTGTTGGAGAAATCTGTCTCCAACAAACTGCCGGTCCTGCTTAGCTGCCGGTCGGTCAAAGATATCCGGTGCGGGTCGGTTGAATAATTCCGCCACGGCATGCGCAACTGGAGTTAATGGAGCACGCTACCGAAGTAGTAACTGCGATTTGCATTACGAGATGTATAGCTATTTCAATACTTCCATCATTTCGGCGCCGCCGCACCCGCCCCCGCCGCCATCACCAGGAAAGAGTACTCCGGGATCTGGTATCTTCTTTCGCATATTTTATAATGATAAGCGATATTGTAGTTTTGTTCATTTGGTGAAATAAAACATAGCCAGTTACTAGGCCAAAATATTTCATTTTGGTGCACTAAAACGTATTTTACAATGATGAGGTCAGAGGGACATGCTGGTTTTGTAAAAATTTCACTGCGAAATAAACATAGCCAATTTAACTGGTTTTATGTGCAAATTTGTAGGAGGGAAAGGATCTAAGGTGCGTCCGATTGCTCTAGGTGTAGCAGCCACTACGGCTGGATTAATTGCATCCATAGGCCTTTGCAACTGGATTCGAAGGAAACGGGTTCCTATAACCAGAGGTTCCGAAATTGCTAAGTCATTCAGTGTGCGCCTTATTAGCAGGTATCTTATGAACTGCTCACCTATTAATTTATCTCGAGATAAATAGACGCCATGTAATTGTTTTCGCAGGTGAGGAAGGAGAAATTAGCTTATCACTTCCTACAGTGAATCCGGAACTCATTTTTAAGTACCATATTCTGAGAGAGGCCACTTCTAATTTTAAAGCAGAGAACAAACTTGGCGAGGGAGGTTTTGGGTCCGTCTTTAAAGTGAGTGTTATATCATTGTTTTCAACTGAATTAGGGATTTATATCCAGCAAAAGCTCAGGTTATAATGTAGAATATAAATAATTAAAAGCTGATTTAAAGTAAGCGTTAAATTATTGCTTTCAATTGAAATAGAGAGTTATAGCCAGCAACAGCTGTAAATCATAATAGAGAATACAAATAATTTAAAGCTGATTGATGTACAGGGGGTTCTACCTGATGGCAGAGAGGTTGCAGTTAAACGGCTGAAAATAGGTTCAAGGCAAGGAAACGCTGAATTTTTGAATGAAGCAAATCTCATCAGTCGTGTTCAACACAGAAATCTAGTGAAATTGCTTGGTTGCTGCGTTGAATGCTCAGAAAGACTACTAGTTTACGAATACCTCCAAAACAGTAGTCTCGACAAGATTATATTCGGTTACTTTCTCGCTCTGTCCCTGCTTAATGGCTGCATGGATCTTGGATTTGTTCCAGTTTGTGTATGTAACTTGCTAATGACTTTACTTCCCGATATGCATTAATTGCAGATACAACAAAAGGTCATTCACTTAAATGGAGCGAGAGGTATGAAATCATAGTTGGAATTGCGCGTGGGCTGGCCTATCTTCACGAGCAGTCTGTAATTCGGATCATCCACAGAGATATTAAAGCAACCAATATTTTACTAGATAATAAACAGAAGCCCAAAATAACAGACTTTGGCTTAGCCAAACTCTTTGCAGAAGATGAGAGCCACGTTAGCACTAGAGTGGCAGGAACTTTGTAAGCATTCTCTCCAGTTCAATCTTTTGATGTCCCCAGTTGATTTAATAAATTATAGGATATGAACCATCTACAACTCATATATCTGAAAGGTTCATATCATTTTAAGATATGGAGATTTCATTGTAAATGACATTATGCAGAGGCTACATGGCGCCTGAGTACGCCTTACGCGGGCAGCTGACCGAGAAAGCAGATGTATTCAGCTTTGGAGTTCTTCTACTTGAGATTGTTAGCGGAAGAAAGAATCGGAGTTTGGCTCAAGGAAAGGAGTTTCTCATCGAAGGAGTATGGCTCATATGGATTTCATCTTTCAAGTGGAAATTTTCTAAAATCTCTATCTATAACATTGTGATGCCTTGCTAACAAATGTTTTATGTTTTTTGTTGTATTGGGCAACCAGACATGGAGACTGTATAAAGCAGAAAGAGCTTTAGAAATTATGGATTCCACATTGGAGGGCAGTTATTCGTGGGAGGAAGGGATTAGAGTAATCAAAATTGGTCTGCTGTGCACGCAAGCAGCTTCATTGTTGCGGCCTTCAATGTCTCAGGTGGTGTCGATGCTGAGAAGTAATCCAGAAAATCTTCCATCGCCCAGAAAGCCTGCTTTCGTAGATCTGGATGGTGTGGGAACATCAAGCAGTGCAGCAAGTTCTTCCATGACACCTTCCGATATCCATTCTGCAGCAGCTGATCCTTCATCAGGCACACTGGAGCCGAGATGAAAATCAGGCAATGCCTCTTTAGCATTACTTCATCTCCGTTGATTATAGGATAGCATTATACTACTCAAGCCATAATTTGTGACTAGTTGTTACACAATTAGGCGCGTCAAACTGTGTATTTAAACATTTTTCGA
>ML797278.1:71178-83586 GCA_009831015.1 Picea engelmannii | reverse complement strand
CCGTGGTGGGCAGGGCATGAGCTCAACATCGGCGTCGCGGGCAGGGCATGAGCTCAACGCTCTTTTGAATCAATCTTTTCTAAGATCACGAGTGTGCTCTTATAGTCAAGTCGTCGTTGTCGTCGTCATTATTCCGAGCATAGAACGATCACGAGTATGCTCTTATAGTCAAGTCGTCATTGTCGTCGTCATCATCTCAGGCATGGAACGATCACGAGTGTGCTCTTATAATCAAGTCATCGTTGTCGTCGTCATCATCTCAGGCATGGAAGAACGATCACGAGTGTGCTCTTATAATCAAGTCGTCGTTGTCATCCCAGGCATGGAACGAGTTCAACACTTTTTTCCATCAATCGTTTCAACTTCACGATTGTACTCCTCAAATTACAAGTGAGTTTTTTAAATCAATCCTTTTTAACTTTAAGACCACACTCAATAAGTTAGAAAAGATTTATTGAAAAGTTATAATTCAAGGTTGAGGTTAAATTGTAATGGGTGACTAGGGTTAGATAATAGATAATGTGATTTTGTATCATGTAGGTCTGGAGTTAAAATAGGCTTTATAAAATAATCAAATAATTTAAAATATAAATTTCATTGGTGATATGGTTATTGGTGATATGGTTATTGGATTTCTTTTAAATACATATCAAAGTTGAAACTGTCTTGTCTTTTGATCTTGGAGAATGACATAATTTGCTTTTAGAGTTAAAATAGGTTTTATAAAATAATCAAATAATTTAAAATATAATTTTTTTATTGATGATATGGATATTGGATTTCTTTTAAATACATATCAAAGTTGAAACCTTTTTGTCTTTTGATCTTGGAGAATGACATAATTTGTTTTTATTTAGAAACAACTTTTTATTCATTTGATATAATCTTATTTGAGTAAAAACTCATCCTCCTTTTTTAAATAATTAAGAAAACATACCTTATTTAACTCAAAACTCATCCTTTTTTCTATAACTAAGAAAATAAATTACATTTAGCCAACCGCTATAATATTTTACACATTTTATATTTTTAAATTAATTTTTTTTATTAAATAAATATATTGCAAATTACATAAAATTTGTCATTTCACTTAATTACCAATCAAAAATCACAAAAAATTAGAAATATTTCATTTTGAAATTTTGAAAAATCAATTTTGATTTTTCAAAAATTTAATTTAATATAAATTTATGGAAAACATTACAACACATGTATATTCATGTTCGTGGACATGTTCTTTTTGTTGGGTACAATTGAACATTTGAAGTGGTTGTTCACATGTGTTTGCTTGGTGGGATTTTTTTAATTTATCTTTGAATTTTATTACACTACCATCACCATGTTACGAGGGAAAAACTCTATATGGCCAGGGTAAACCACAACAGACAGGTGTGATTGCAGAAAACAACTCAATTCCAACATACGTTATATAAACCAATGTGCAAGAAAGATAAGAAAGAGGCCTACCTTAATCCAACGTTTGATGATGTTCCACCATTGAACACTTTGACCCAAAGCTTTATACCTGCAACAAGTTCTCAACAAACAAGCAGAGAAAGCATATAGTGATCATATAAAGGGGTTAGCACATTAGATAGCATAATCTATTAATAAACATTACAAACATGCTCATGGATTATAATCATATATTTGCACGATACCAATTGGACGGGAAAGGAGTATTTCTATTTATAAATGATCAGCAAAAGTGAAAACATTATAGACTTCTGTGCCGGCACGGTTCGAAACCAAGAAACCGAGTTCCTTTCAGCTGGGTCTCCACCACTTCAATCCTCCACCAAAGGCAAGCTCATAGAAGGGAGACAATGAGGTTCTCTCAACAATAAGGGAAGAGCTTGGGGGGTGAACATTGTGTTCAGACTTGAGGGACAAAGGGATGCAGACTCAATATGAAGTAATTCCTCCAGAGTAACTTTGCTCTTAAAGTTGAATGCTTTCTCTTCTTTTCCATAGTTTGGAATTGGCTCATTTATAGCCTTCAAATGGAACTGAAGGGCCGAGTCAGAACGTTTCCAGTATATGGAAGGCCAAGAATCAGAGATCGCCTGTCGTGACATGGAAACCCGACTCCATTTTTGTATTTTCTGGCACAAATCCCGATGTACGCAGGATGTAGTGGAGCAGGCTACGTATACACATGTTGTATAGTAGTCAGGACACGTATATGTGGAAAAATATGTATTTTTAGCTCTGGATTCATCAAAAAATGATGACAAGTATGCATAGGGAAATGGAAAAAGGCCCTTTGTGCAAGATTTCAATGGTGAGGAAAATCTTGCTATAACAAATGCCCCCTAATGTGTGAGATTAGAGGAGTATCTGCGATGGTCGAAATACATTATAAACAACCCAGAATTGGAGTGATGGGAACCCAGCTAGAAAGACTAGTTTCTCACTAGATTCAGTACTGACTTTACATATATGGATGTCAATAGAATACAATGCAGATCCATGTGGAGAAGATACCAAACAAGTGTCCATGACCATGAATAGGCAAATACAAATGTGGTTACATGCCAAAGTTGTCATAGTCATGAACAAGGCCCAGTAGAACCAGTCTCAAAATCAATCTGAAGATATCTGTATACAATAGAGTACAATCTGATCTCTCATGATCACTGAAGTCGAATAGGTACTGGTCCAAAGAAAATGAAGCAATATCTCAGGGAAGCTGCGGCCACATAGTGATGTCTTCAAGTCTTCTACACTATCCACCAAAGGTGCAAGTCTACATCATGTGAATAAAGGTGTTGAGGTCGAACACAATGAGACATCATTTGATTACCGGTCATTGAGATATATCGTTAACAAACGCGAGACAACCTACCAATAATGAAAGTAGGTATCAAGGCACCGAGTACATTCCTACAAGTGTGAATAAAGGAGTCGGTGTCAAACACCTGAGGAATCCATTGATCAGGAGACATTGATGTATTCTCATATGTCAATGGCGAGAGAGCCTGCCACTAATGACTGCAAGCCTCAAGTTACTCATAAAAATCTAGGTCCCATATCCAGAATAAATGAGATGAAGTTGATGGACAAAGACCCGCTGAAAGGAGAGCATTAAGGCATCTCTCATCAGTCAGCATGAGGAACAAAGCAAGAGCTTCATTATTTGGTGGAAATCGGACGAAGAACATGTTCACGAACCAACGACCCTGTGTGTCTTTCGTGTGTGCCAAATGCAAGTGGTACACGAAAAAGAGCCTCTGAATAACAGCTAATGATGAAAACTGTTGACAAAGGCGAGGAAACCACCAATAAGGATAATGGCATCCAAGACATTGCATGAATCCCAAAGTGTGAATAAATGTCTTGCTGTCGAACACAAGGGAAACCACCCAGTCAACGACCAATGATGAAATGTCGATTGTTGGGTTCAAGGTTACCTACCAATGATGAAAGTAGGGGCAAGGTGCATGATAAAACCACAGTATCATGTGACTCTGAGACAAACTGAGGGTATGGCCGACATGCAAAGTCAAGAGTTTTGAGGAGTGGCTGACACAGGTTGATAGACTTCCTTTGAACAAGAGCATGAGACATATGGTAGACTCTGGAAGCATAGACTCAATGATGTAACCATGAGATGCAGGAGGCATCAATAATGTTCTCCATAGGGACTAGAAGAATAACCAGTCGCTAGAGAAAACTTTGTAACAAGGTCAACTTCCTAAGGCCATGCTAAACCCAAAATTATGATGACACAAGGACTCAATAACTTTGTGCTATGTTCAAAGGTGACACGACTGCTGCCAAATATAATATAGTACTCCCTTTCTGCCTGTCTTTTTTTTTTCTTTTTCATAACAAATGAATGCTATGATACAGAGGAGGAAACGAGTGTTGCGAGTAAGCAAAACTAGTTCTAGTAGAGGAACGTACCTATGCTCAATGAAAGGAAATGCATGTGGGAGATGGACACTCGGGGTGATGTTCCCTCTAGGGTATAGGGTGTCAAATTGCGAAGGATATAAACAAGGCTCTGCTTGGTTGAGGATGCACAACTGTTGAGGAAAATGGTTTATAACCCAAAGAGAGAACCGACTATAGGCCCAATATTGCAAGCAAGGGCATGAGATGCAATCACAACTTAACACCAAAAAATGTCATTTTTTATGTTTTTTAGTCTACTTGGTGTGAAAAAGGGGTAAACTTGTACCAAGTAGACGTCTTTTCAAATCCCATTTGCGAATGTGAAAAAGACAAGTTCACTCGGGGATCTTTTCTATTTTTGGTAACGAGTCGGAAAAGAGCTTAACTGAGACTCACAACCTTTCAAGTCCAATTAAACGGGTGTGAAAGGGACAAATCACTTGGCAATCTTTTTTCTTTTTTAATGAGTCGGAAAAGAGCTTAACTCGGACTCGTTAGGGAGATTCTAGGCGGCAAGTCACGGGGGAGGCCAAGGCTCCTGTGCAGACCTTCTGTGGAATGTCAGTATCTTGCGAAGAACTGACACAAGCTTGGGAAGACCCAAATCTCTCCGAGTTGAGGAGGACAAAGTGATAACGGAGGGTATCGTCTCTGTGATCTATCGAATAATGTCTCTTCCTGGAAAAGACATAGGTGGAGGCATTAGATACCTCACAAGACCATCCCAGTCAAAGGGAACCTCGTCAAGACATGGAGGGAGAGAACTCGGGAAGAGTAAAACTCTCTCTTGTTCAGAAGGTGAAGTACTAGAAATGCTAAGGACATGGCATAGAAGGTATCTAACCAGAACCAGAAGAGCGGAATCGACCAAAAATTGCATTGTCGCGATCGCTTCCTTAGAATTGTCACTCTCCAAGAGAAGAGTGGGGTCGATCGAAGATTGCATCGATACGACCACTTCCTCAACCATTGGTTGAATAAGATGCGAGACAACAAGGTCAAGAGGTGCATCACCCCAAAAAACAGGAGTGTTGTCGGTCGAAGATTGCATCGACACGACTGTTGGTTGAACAAGATGCGAGTCAACAAGGTCAAGAGACACATCACCCCCGAACATAGGAGAGGTGTCAGTCAAAGATTGCATCGACACGACCATAGGTTGAACGGGATGTGAGACAACAAGGCCAAATGACGCATCAACCCCTAAAGGAAAAGGGGTGTCAGCTGAAGATTGCATCGACATGACTGTTGTATCAACCAAAGGAGGAACAGAGTGTTGTGAAACCATAGATGCATCAGAACCCGAAGGGCCTTTAGGTGAGCCCCACGCTTCTGGTATCCCAGCACTAACAGGACACAAACGAGTAAGGTGACTTCCTTCACAAGACCTGCAAAGGAATCTAGGCTTACGTCCGAGACGTCTAGGCTTCTCAATCATATAAATGCCCCCAACATGACTTGCAGTGGTTGGTGACATGCTCCCAGCATGACTTGCAAAGGCTAGTAGCAAATCTCCAACATGACTAGTAGAGGTTGGTGATGGATGTGCAGTGTGACTAACAGTGACCAGACATGTGCCCCCAGCATGACTTGGAGCGGCTGGTTGTAGGTCTTCAACATGAATCGCGGAGGTTTTTGACCAATCTCCAACATGACTAGCAGAGGTTGGTGATATAATGCCAATATGACATGCAGTGACTGGACTTGTGCCCCCAGCATGACTTGCAGAGGTTGGTTGCAGGTCTTCAACATGACTTGCAGAGGTTGTCGACCAATCTCCAACATGACCAGCAGAGGTTGGTGATATACTGCCAGTATGACCCGTGGTGACTGGACTTGTGGCGGTAGTGAATTGCGGCATTTGAGACCAAGGTCCAAGGAAAGATTGGTTTTGAGAAATTGCAGGCCAGGAAGGATCCTAGTTTACACCCTGTCTCTATCCATCAGGATAGTAGCCTCCTCCATACTGATTCATAAAGGGTTGTAAGGGCATCGACACCGAGGAATCCGCTTGCAAAGAGAAAGCAACATGACAAGGGCTACTCATGTGAGGATATATGTTTCCCCCAGACAAAGTAACTTCGTGAGGGGGGTTGCCCATACTATAAAAATAACTCCTCCCGGATGAAATACCAGAGGAAAGATGGAGGTCCGCCATGGGAAAAGTGTTCATAGGGACCGACATAGCGGAAGAAGGATGAGTGGACAGAGTGTAATAAGCATAATGATTGCCTATTTAGGCACTTACTTCTCGCATAGTGGATTCGTAGGAAGGAAGATTCCAACCTCCTACCATAAGAGGTTTTTTAAGGATATGAGAATAAGGAGGCATCATGCCCCCAGACCCAAAAATTTTATTCACATAAGTAGGTGAGACAGAGGATGGTAAGTGCGAAGACATATCAAGCATACCATGAGAAAAATGATTAGAGACCCAAGGCGTTGACTGAGTATTATAATTCTGCATACCATAATGTGAAGTGGAAGGATCCATCCCCATGAAATGAGTGGACATCATGGAGGGGGTAGCAGTAAATGAGGGAGCGAAAGGAACTCCACTATCCATGATAAAGAGAACTCAGTATAAACTCTTAAAGCCAACTAGTAATCAAAGAGCACACCAAAAGTCAAACGACCAATATGCATGCAAATGGGGTAAAGTGGCTGAGTGGCCTCCCTCCTTAAAGAAGGTATGTCTCGCCCAAGAGGGGCCTGAGACTCCCTGCTAAAGATCGGAGGTAACATAATCAGTTATAGGGGTCGTCATGGGCTTAACAATTAGTTGGACAGATCCCCCCGGAGAGGTAATCCTCCATAAAGGTTGTGTGTTGTTTGACCCCTATTTGACCCAGGGTGCCTACAGAATAACCCTTGCAAGTAACCTATGAGATACCTAAGTCAAGCAACTAATAAACCACTGTATAACCGATGCACAGGCGAGCAGTCGTAAGTCTGGATCACCGTATGGGAAGGGTAGCAAAGCCCGAAACCTTGAAAGCACCGCCTCTCATGGAGGTATGGGCACTAGAAAGATCCCCAGATACGAATAAATCCACAGAAATATCTCTGACGCTAGGCGAGTATCTGGGGGATATCCCTTTAACCAACTTCACGTGACCTCGTGATTAACTCTGGTGTGAGCGGAGACTCCTGATCTTACCAATTATACAATGGACTTCTCAACTCCCTGTCTCAGACACATATGTTGATTTAATTGCCTTGGAGAAGTTTACTTACAAAATCATATTCCAAGGCACTAAATCCTAGATTAGTTTGTGCACCCTAAAAATAAAATTGTGACTAATCAATTTTAATTTAAAGCGTAAATTTTATTGGTCGTGATTACTCAAAAAGGTATGGAAGTGAAATTCATGATGTTATGACTCTGCAAGAAAAATAATTATGAATATAATGCAAAGTCTAACTTTAACTTTTCAATGAATGATATGCTAATAAAAACGATGCAATTTTCAATTTGAACTCTACAATTTAGAAGTAAAATGCAATCTTTCACTAAATGCACTAAGCTAATGATAAAGATTCAAAAGACAAAAATGCCAAGCAATGCAGAATGCCCATTTTTTTGTATTTTCAATATACTAAAAAAGAAAATGCATGGACTCATAAGCAACCTGATATATAAATTCTACTGTGTATAAAAGAAATAACCCAAGCAGAATACCAAGCAGCCAAGAAAACAGCCCAGAGTACCAGGACAATAAAAATGAAAAGATGAGAAAGACTACGCCCAAAAATTCAACCCCAAGCAGGTTTCCTGTCAACCCAGAGAAGCTCAACAGGCACTACAAAGACCTAAGAAGGCTCAACAATCATCAAATCCCACCCAGCAATCACCAAACCAGGAAACCAAGCAAGTAAATAAGGTGTACGCAACAGTTAAGGGAAACAGAGTGTATATACGCAGCTTGCAGTGAGACAACCCGCGTGTGTACGCGATTATCAAGGAAATAGGGTGTGTACATGCTTTAAAACAAGGCTAGGCAAGGGAGAAAAGGCTGAAAACTCAGGCCCAGAGTGAATAGAAACTGTCAAGCAGTGATACAACAAGAACCATAAAGGAAAAAGAGCAATGCAAGGAGAAAAAATACTTCAAACCCTTAAAAGAAAATCTCCCCAGTGGAGTCGCCAATTCTGTTACCAGGGAAAAACTCTCTATGGCCAAGGTAAACCACAACAAACAGGTATGACTACAGAAAACAACTCAATTCCAACATACGCTATATAAACCAATGTGCAAGCAAGATAAGAAAGAGGCCTACCTGGATCCAATGTTTGATGATGTTCCACCGTTGAACACTTTGACCCAAAGCTTTATACCTGCAACAAGTTCTCAACAAACAAGCAGAGAATGTATATAGTGATAATATAAAGGGGTTAGCACATTAGATAGCATAATCCATTAATAAACATTACAAACATGCCCATGGATAATAATCATATATTTGCATGATACCAATTGGACGAGAAATGAGTATTTCTATTAATAAATGATCAGCGGAAGCGAAAACATTACATACTTCCGTGTCGGCATGGTTCGAAACCAAGAAACCAAGTTCCTTTCAGCTGGGTCTCCACCACTTCAATCCTCCACCAATGGCAAGCTCATAGAAGGGAGACAATGAGGTTCTCTCAACAATAAGGGAAGAGCTTAGGGGATGAACACTATGTTCAGACTTGAGGGACAAAGAGATGCAGACTCAATATGAAGTAATTCCTCCAGAGTAACTTTGTTCTTAAAGTTGAATGCTTTCTTCTCTTTTCTATAATTCGGAATTGATTCATTTATAGCCTTCAAATGGAACTGAAGGGCCGAGTCGGAACGTTTCCAATATATGGAAGGCCAAGGATTAGAGATCTGTCATGACATGGAAACCTAGCTCCATTTTTGTATTTTTTGGCACAAATCTCGATGTACGCAGGTTGTAGTGGAGCAACCTACGTATACGCATGCTGTATAGTAGTCAAGGCGTGTATATGTGGAAAAATATGTATTTTTAGCTCTGGATTCATTAAAAAAAGATGACAAATCTGCATAGGGAAATGAAAAAAGGCCCTTTGTACAAGATTGCAATGGTGAGACAAATCTTGCTATAACAAACCCCTCCTATTCCCACATTGAATTGTCTTGAAGAATTGGAATATATTATTTGGAACAATTTTTTTCTCATTATTCATGTTAATGAACCTTTTCTTTTTGTTAGATCAGAATTGAACATCTAAAGTGATTATTCACATGTTTTTGTTTGATAGTATTTTTCAAATTCATATTTAAATTTGATTAAATTACCATTACCACACCTATTACATTGAAATTTATAAAAAGATAGGAATAGATGATTTGGACCAATTGTTTCCAATTTTTTAAATTCATATTTTAATTTTATTACACTACCATTGCCACATTGAATTGCCCTGCAAAATTGGAATATATAATTTGCACCAAAATTTTCCATTTTTTTTTTTTATTATCCATGTTCATGGACACCCCAATTCATAATTAAAATCTAAGCCAATTGAGACGACCCCGTTAAATGAACGGGATCAGGAAAATTTAGTATAATGTATGGGAATGAATGTTATAGTTTAATTTTTTTAATTGATGAAAAAGACTTGTGAAACAACTTGATCTAAACAGCATCATAATAACTTGTGATTTTACCCCGTTTGGAATTAAAATCGAAGCCAATACGACCCCGTTCGTAATTAAAATCGCCTTCCGAGTATTCCACTAGAAAGCCAATAGGGACGATCCCGTTAAATGAACGGGATCAGGCTAGAATAATGTATGGAAATGATAAAATTGATGAAAGAGACAAAACAAAATGTGAAACAACTTGATCAATATAGCATCCATAATAACTCATATACCGCTGCGAGTTTGCTCTAACTCTACTTTACAATGCGAGTTTCAGATTATAGGATCACCTTCCCTCATCAAATTAAAAAAATATCGAGAAGGGCGTTGGGCGATGGCGATGAAGGCGAAAACATCAATCAACTGTATGTTGCTTATCGTCAGTGTATGGACGCGTCTGCACCTCTTAGTAGCTGAGGATTTTAATTATTCCGATTGGGGTCTTTGTGGGACTACCCACTATAGAAAGGGTAGCGATTTCCAGCATAATCTAAACCTGGTTTTTGAATCATTGGTGGGGAACGTTTCTACGAGTGGATTCAATACTACTATTGAGGGGCAAAACAGCAATAGTGCTGTTTATGGGCTTGCCCAATGCAGGGGCGATTTAAATTCCTCCGACTGCAAACAGTGCATATCGGAGAACAAAGGATTGCTTGTTGAGAAATGTAACAACAGTACCTCTGGATTCTTTTTTCTAGACAAGTGCTTCTTACGTTACGACAATCATAATTTTTACAACGATTATAATAAGAGCAGCGAGATTATGTATGTTCAATGCAACCCTGGTAAAAGCTATCTGCCAGAGCTGTTTCTAAATATTACTGAAGAAGTGCTCTCAAATACTATCGAAAAAGTTATGCAGAGTTCCCAACATTTTGCTACAATTAAAGTCGACACCGTTTATTCCGGTTCGAGGGAACTCTACAGCTCAGCCATGTGTTGGAGAGATCTGTCCCCAAAAAACTGCCGGTCGTGCTTAGCTGCTGGTCGGTCAAGGATATGCGGTGCCGGTAGGTTGAATAATTCCGACACGGCATGCGCAACTGGAGCTTATGGAGCACGCTACCGAAGTCGTAACTGCGCTTTGCGTTACGAGATTTATCCATATTTCAATACTTCCATCATTTCGCCGCCGCCCCCGCCGCCGCTAGGAAAGACTACTCCGGGATCCGGTATCTTCTTTCGCATATTTTATTTATAATTATAAGCGATACTGTGGTTTTGTTCATTTGGTGAAATAAAACATAGCCACAATATTTCGTTTTGGTGCACTAAAAAGTACTTATTTCCCCATAGTTTACAATGATCAGGTACATACTGGTCTGTAAATTTCATCGCCAATTCACCCAGACTTTGTGTGCAAATTTGTAGGAGGGAAAGGATCCAAGGTGCTTCTGATATCTCTAGGCGTAGTAGCCGCTACGGCTGGATTAATTGCATCCATAGGCCTTTGCAACTGGATTCGACGGAAACGGATTCCTATAACAAGAGGTTCCGAAATTGCTCAGTCATTCTGTGTGCGTCTTATTGGCAGGTATCTTATGAACTGCTCACCTATTGATTTACCTCAAGATAAATAGACGCCATGTAATTGTTTTCGCAGGTAAGGAAGGAGAAATTAGCTTATCGCTTCCTACAGTGAATCCGGAACTCATTTTTAAGTACCATATTCTGAGAGAGGCCACTTCTAATTTTAAAGCAGAAAACAAACTTGGCGAGGGAGGTTTTGGGTCCGTCTTTAAAGTGAGTGTTAAATCATTGCTTTCAACTGAATTAGGGATTTATATCCAGCAACAGCTGAATTAAGGTTATAATGGAGAATATAAATAATTAAAAGCTGATTTAAAGTAAGCGTTAAATTATTGCTTTCAATTGAAATAGAGAGTTATAGCCAGCAACAGCTCCAAATCATAATAGAAAATAGAAATAATTTAAAGCTGATTGATGTACAGGGGGTTTTACCTGATGGCAGAGAGATTGCAGTTAAACGGCTGAAAATAGGTTCAACGCAAGGAAACGCTGAATTTTTTAATGAAGCAAATCTCATCAGTCGTGTTCAACACAGAAATCTAGTGAAATTGCTTGGTTGCTGCGTTGAAAGCTCAGAAAGGCTACTTGTTTACGAATACCTCCGGAACAGCAGTCTCGACAAGATTATATTCGGTTGTTTCTCGCTCTTTAACTGCTTAATGGCTTCATGGATCTTGGATTTGTTCCAGTTTGTGTATGTAGCTTGCTAATGTTTTTGCTTCCCGACATGCATTAATTGCAGATAAAACAAAAGTTCATTCACTTAAATGGAGAGAGAGGTATGAAATCATAGTTGGAACTGCGCGTGGGCTGGCCTATCTTCACGAGGAGTCTGTAATTCGGATCATCCACAGAGATATTAAAGCAAGCAATATTTTACTCGATAATAAATACARACCCAAAATAACAGACTTTGGCTTAGCCAAACTCTTTGCAGAAGATGAGAGCCACGTTAGCACTAGAGTTGCAGGAACTTTGTAAGAATTCTCTCTCCGATTCAATCTTTTGATGTCCCCAAATATATTACAGGATATGAACCAAATACAACTCATATACATGAAAGGATCGTATCATTTTAAGAGGTTTGAGATTTGGATATTTCATTGTAAATGATATTATGCAGAGGCTACATGGCGCCTGAGTACGCCTTACGCGGGCAGCTGACAGAGAAAGCAGATGTATTCAGCTTTGGAGTTCTTCTACTTGAGATTGTTAGCGGAAGAAAGAGTCAGAATTTGGCTCAAGGCGCGGAATTTCTCATCGAAGGAGTATGGCTTATATGGACTTCATCTTTCAAGTGGAAATTTTCTAGAATCTCC
>ML797278.1:50440-64398 GCA_009831015.1 Picea engelmannii | reverse complement strand
CTTCTTGGGGGAAGGCCATGTGGTTCTTGATTCCCAAGTAAATATATAAACCCATCATGTGGGCTATTTGGGGGTTCTTCTCCATACATACTTTACCACTTTCATTCATTGTTGCTCATTCATCCTTGGTCTTAGTTGGGAAAGGAAAAACGAATTGTTGGGAGAGAAGCCATTGTTGGTTGGTTGTAGTGATGACTGGTGTATTCCAGCCATGAATTTTTGCTTGCATGCCTGAGTTGCATTGGCATGTGCTAAATTTTATTCACAGTTGTGAGTCATAAGAGTCCCAGCATGGAGATTCTTGACCATATGCATTAGAGCCCTGGAAGAAGGTGGATAGCCTGAGGGACTGCTTGGGAGAAAAGGGGGTCCATTCTCTTAGGTTGTGAAGGCTAGAGAGAATAGAGTTGGTGTACTTTGGATTGTTGTGTGTTGAGGAACCTGTGAGAGCTACCTGTGAGAGCTTGAGTGTTGACTGGTTTGGGAAGCTGAATGACACCCTGGAACTGTCCTTGTGGATTCATAGCGCAGGCTCGGGGGTGACATTGTTGTTGAGACTTGGAACATCAATGTTTATGGTTGGGTGGAACGTCCTTAATTTGCAGCCAGTTGGTGAATGTTTTGATTAAGATAAGTGTTATTTGTCATGTGTTTTTCTGCATATATATTTATTCCACCGTGTATTAATTATTATCTCTGAGACTGTATTTGTAATACACATGCTTGTTGGTTATTGTTGTGCATGGCATGCTTAGACATTATGTTATGTTGTAGTATGAATCTTGGTTGCATGAGTTTTTAGCATGCTTCTTTATGAATTAAATGGTATAAGATTTCAAAGTCAGTGTTGAAGTGATTTTTTGAGGTAGTGTGCCTTGGGTGGCTAGGTACATTACAACATATAAGGAATGAAATCAATCAATAAAAAAAACACAGCTTCAAAATATCCTTGTTCAACAAGCAAATTATAACATTATTTTCCTTTCAATTTTACAACTCCATGAAAAACCATTACTATAAAAGGAAACTTTATTTTCAAAACTAAAAACTACCCATTACAATCCAACTTCACAAATCCTCTTTCTTTACAACATATTCACCCCATTTCCCTTGATCCGTCCCTTCTACTTTTTCCCAATCATATTTTTCCACAATGTACCCACCCCATTTCCCTTTGGTCCTTCCCTTCTACTTTTTACACCTATATCCACCCCATTTCCCTTCCCTTCTACTTTTTACACCCTATATCCACCCCCATTTCCCTTAATTCTTCCTTCTACTTTTTCCACATTGTATCCACCCCATTTCCCTTTGGTTCTTCCCTTCAACTTATTCCACAATGTATCGACCCCATTTACCCCATTTCCATTAGTCCTTCCCTTCTACGTGTTTCAAGGATATGCTATTTATTATTCAACATTTACAACTTCCTTTTACTTATATACCCCTTGTAAAGTTGGTTTAAAAAAATATCGCCATCTTAAAAAAATCCAAATCATAAATTTTTATATACTTAGAATTATGAAAATAGATAAATTTCGTATATGAATTGAGGCGTTTTGAATATCTCAGTTACAACTATAAAAATTAAAATATACATATCATTTAAAGACCAGCTCTTACACAATGAAATAATATGATTCTTTAAGTTGGTTTTAAAAAAATATTGCCATCTTTAAAAGAAATTCCAAATAAACTTTTACCTACTTGGAATTGTCGGAATACATAAATTCCATATATGAATTGAGTCGTTTTAAATATCTGGGTCAGTGAATTATTTTTTTATATCTTACCTCTAAGAATTATAATATTTTTTTAAAAAAGTCAAGCAATAAACTCGTATATATTAAAAGTTGGGAAAAAGATAAAGGCCATCAATTGAAAATTGCGAATCACAACAGAGACCAATATATATACTTGTAATATATATACTTGTATTTATTGGTAAAATTAATTATCTTAAAAATTGTATACGACGAAGTATAATCGACAAAAAGGGAGAATCGTTTAAAACTGGGAAAACAGGAAAATTGTTATTTTAAAATTTGTGTATGGAAGGTATACTGGACAAAGAGGAAGAAAAGTTGCTTTTAATCAAAGTAAGAGGAAATCATTATCATCAAATATTATTAAAATTTGTAAAGAAAATGTTTTAGAAATATATAAATATATATGTTTTAGTTTATTTGATATTAATTTTTTATATTTTAAAAATCCATTTTTTATTTAATAAAATAGTATTTTTTTATGAAATAAAATAATATTATTTTTTATTTAAAATTAAATTGATTTTTTTTTAATTTTAATTTAAATTTTTTTAAAGAAAATGTTTTAAAAAAAAATTAGAAATACAAAAATATATATATATTATTTTATTTGATATTATTTTTTTATATTTTAAATATAAAAATATATATGTTTTATTTTATTTGATATTAATTTTTTATATTTTAAAAATCTATTTTTATACAATAAAATAATATTTTTTCACAAAAAGAAATAATATTATTTTTTATTTAAAAATTTTTTATTTTAATTTTTAAAACTACAATATTTGTTTTTAATATTTGTTTTTAATAGTTAAATTATTTTATTTATTAAAAAAATCACAATTTTAATTATTAATGTTTTTATTATTAAAAGATAATAATAAATAGATTTGTTTACCTTAAATCTAGTCAGAATAATTTTAAATAGATGAAAGTGTTTAGTCTTGTATATGAGTTTGAGCTTTCTTGAAAACAATGTGTCACAATGTTTGAAAAGTTTAAAGTTTTGAGGGGATAATAACTTCAATTGTCTCTAATGATGAGTGGAGTTTCCACTCAAAGGTTGTTTAAAAACTTATGATATCGTATTTTTTAGGAAGCTTAATCTCATACATTATGATTAATTATGGAAATCTATACACTTGGATTCTTAACTTTATACAATTCAATTTCATTGAAAATATTTGAAAGCTTTAAATATTTTTATAAATAAAAAATAACAATTCAATCTATTTATATTTGACAAAAAAATTCTAATTAAATAAGTCAAATTAGGAGGAAAGATACTTATACCTACTTTTTAAACTTTTAAAAATATTTTAATATAATAGTTATATATATTGCAGTGATAAAAATATTTTAATATAATAGTTATATATATTGCAGTGATAGGTACTTATACCTACCTTTTAAAAATATTTTAATATAATAGTTATATATATTGCAGTGATAAGTTCACAAATTCATTTTATAACAATGGCTATGAAAAATTAAAATTAAGCTACCTTTACATAAATTGACATACACTATAGTTATTGTATATGATAATTTTTTTTATATAATATTGAAAAAATATATATAATTTTAATTGAAAGAGTGAATAATAATAAATATTAAAAATGAGAAAAAAATATGAAATCATTTAAAATAAAGTTTATGGTATAGTAAAAGTACTTAATTACAATAAAAAAATTAATATTTATTTATGATAAAATTATTTAATGTTTAATCAAAAGATTAAAATGATGATAAACCACAATATTATTTTTATTTTTAATAAATCTAATTTTGTATCCTTATAAATTTAATAATTTTAAATCAATTTAATTATAAAATATAAAAATTTAAATTACAAATATATTGTAATAATTTAATATTTTAAAACATTTTAATTATAAAATATAAAAATTTAGATTACTAATATTTATAATAATGTTATATTGTAATAATTTAATCATTTTAAAACATTTTAATTATAAAATATAAAATATAAAAATTTAGATTACTAATATTTATAATAAAGTTTTGTTGTACTCATGCCCCTTGAAAAATAAGGAAACATAAAAAAATATTATCATATCAACCTTCAATTATAAAACTAAAATTTTAAGAAAGAAAAAAAAAAAAAAACTTTATTTAATAAAATTATAAATTAAAAAATTATTAATATAATAATGAAGAGATTTTAGTGAATAATAATTTTCAGTTTAAAAATATATAAATGAAAATTTTCAATTTTTCAATAAATAAATAGAATAAATAATTTTTTTGATAATGTAAATAAATAATATTAATTTTTTTTAAAGACATTATAAATGCATATGCATGACTTTTCCATTTATGAGATATATTATTTTTCTTGACTTTTTCATTTATGAGATATATCATTGAAAAAATGATAACTCAATGAGGGTGGAACCCTTTTCAAAAGAGCACCAACTATTTATGTAAAGGATCCAACCTTAATAAGAATTATAACAACACCCTATAATCTATCACCATTCATTTCATTAACCTTTCCTAACTATTATATATAGATATATTAGATTAGAGTTATTTTAACTCTATACTTATGATTTTTTTTGGGGTAAGTAGGCATCTTCTAGTTTTTTTTATATATAGGTAAAAGTATGGTCATGTGATTGTTGGGATTTGGTGACAACGAATTCCCAAGAATAGATTTAGATCCTATTATTCTGCATTGGTTTCAACTAAATAGACCAAGATAGAATATGGATGAGATTACATTTAATAATCAGTTTCTTGTGTAAATGTATATAAATTTATGTAAGCCAGTAGAGTCAAATGGGAGAGGCGGGACAAAATGAGAGATGTATTAGTGAAGTTGTTGTAATCTCCATGATCTGAATAATAAGACAATCGATACCTATGTTTGGTGGGTGTAGCCCAACGTTTGGGTGAACCACGTGAAATCTTCGTGTTTCTTACCTGTGTGATTATTAATTATCATAAGTGAATTGTGTTTTCCGCATTTGCAATTCTAACAATTGGTATCAGGAGGAAATTGAGTAGAAAGTCATCGATGCTCCCTAGACACTGTTAGAAACGCGTCAACGCACTCTAACTTGTGAAATTGAAATTTTCAAAAAACTCATGCACATGGTTAATGCACAACAAAGTGTCGACACATCGGCGCTCCCCATCCACAATCAAGGAGCGTTAGCGCTCCCCCATCCATAGTGAGGGAGCGTTGATCTCACACTCGCGCTCCCCCATACATAGTGAAGGAGTGTCGATCCTCCTCAAGGAAATATTCGTATGGTTTTTGAAAAAGTTAAGGTATGAAAAAATTTGGGTTTTTTCAAAAATTGAATTTACTTTTTTTTTTTAAAGCGTGAACAAGTCAAGTCACGTGGGTGGAATTTTTTTTAAAAAGGTTTTTTTTTTATGGAGTAAAGGTAAAGTAAAAAAGTAAAGGTGAATTTTTTATTGTTTTAAGAGGTGAGGTTAGTAAAAAGGATTTTTTTTATTAAACTTTTTATTAAATTTTATGGAGTTTATACCATTATTCCTTCATATTATTTTTGAAAGGGATTGGTTATTATAAGCAATGTTTTTGGATTTTTTCCCTCTCAGAGTGTTAAATTCAAAATTGAGAAGTTCAATGGAAAGAACAATTTCGAGATCTGGAAGGTTAAGATGCATGATCTGTTTGTGCAACAACGCATAGTGAAGGTGTTTTTGGGACAATCAAAGAAACTTGCAACCATAACAGATGAACACTGGGATGAGATCGATGCGAGAGAACTGAGTGCCATATGCCTTTGTTTGACCGATGATGTTTTGTTCAACATTGTCTTAGAGAAGAAAGCAATTGGTTTGTGGGCGAAGCCGGAAAGCTTGTATATGAAGAAATCCTTGACGAACAAGATCTTTCTGAAAAGACAATTGTACAGTTTGCGTATGAAGGAAGGTACGAAAATAGCTGATCATTTAAATACTTTTAGTACTATTTTAGTCCAGTTGACTAGCATGGGAGTAAAATTCGATTCTGAAGACAGAGTAATTACATTATTTTGTTCTTTGCCTGCGTCATGGGATCACTTAGTTACCTCTATTAGTTTCAGCACAACAGAAAGTATTGAGTTTGATGTTATTGTTGGAGCACTATTGTCTGAGGAAACAAGGAAGAAAACCAATTCAGAAACCTCTACATCCGAGGCAATGATGGTCAGAGGCAGACCTAAGGAAAGAGGACAAGGTCAGAGGGATTTTTCTCGGTCAAAGTCGAAGGGAAAGAAGAGAAAACTTAAGTGTTGGTTTTGTGGCAAATCTGGACACCTGAAGAAGGATTGTTGGAAGAGACAACAAGCCTCCAAAGACGACCCTCCAAAAGAGACAAAGGAAGAAAACACAACTGAAACAGGTTTAGCAACAGGATCAAGTATGACAAATGAAGTTTTATCAATTAGCATTGGTTCACGTCATGATCAATAATGGTTATTAGATTCTGGTGCTTCAAATCACATGTGTCTTCATAGACATTGGTTTGTTACTTACCAGTCTATAGTGATGGAATAGTTTACATGGGAAATGATATCTCGTGTAAAGTTATCGGAATTGGTAGCATTTGAATTAAGATGTTTGATGGAATTGTTAAAATACTAACTGATGTGAGACATGTACCTGAGCTTAGGAATAACCTAATTTCTTTGAGGGTCTTAGACACTAGAGGATATAAGAGTATTGTTCAAGGTGGAGTTATGAAGGTCTACAAAGGAATCCTACTAGTCATGAAGGCGAAGAAGGTTGGAAACATGTTTCTGTTAGAAGGAAGGATCGAGTTAGATCATGTGACAGTTGTATCCGATAATGACAGTAATTCTGTTCGACTGTGGCATCAATGGTTGGGCCATATGAGCGAAAGAGGATTGAAGGTATTAACTGATCGCAAGTTACTTCCTAGTCTAAAGTCTTTAAAGTTAGATTTCTGCAAGCACTGTATTTATGGAAAACATAATAGGCAAAGATTTAAAACCGGAAGACACACCAGTGAGGGAATCCTTGACTATATCCATTCTGATGTTTGGGGACCATCCCCTACTGTTTCGTATGGATGATCATCATATTTTGTTACTTTTATAGATGATTTCTCTAGGAAGGCATGGATCTATATGTTGAAAAGAAAGGCTGATTTGTTTACTGTTTTCAAGTATTTTAGAGCTTTAGTGGAAAAGAGCACTGGTAGGTCCATTAAATGTTTAAGAACTGATAATGGGTGTGAATTTACGTCAATGGAATTTGAGAACTATTGCAAGGAGTTTGGGATTGACAGACATAAAACCACTACCTATACTCCTCAGCAGAATGGAGTTGTTGAACATATGAACATGACTCTTCTAGAAAGAGCAAGGAGTATGCTAAGTAACGCCAACTTGCAGAAGAAACTGTGGGCAGAAGCAGTGACTACAACTTTTTATCTGGTGAATCAATCACCATCAACAACAATAGAGTGTAAGATTCCAGAAGAGGTATGGACATGTCACCCTTGTAATTATTCTAATCTTAAATTTTTTGGTTGTGAAGCCTATTCTCTAATTCCAAAACATCAATGTTCTAAACTAGATCCAAAATAAAAAAAGGCTTGTCTTTGTTAGATATAGTGATGGTATTAAGGGGTACAAGTTGTGGAATCCTACTACCCACAAGATCACCATTAACAGAGATGTAATATTTGATGAATCATCTCTCATCAAATTAGATGTAGATGTTCAAATGAAACAGGAAGAAGTACCTAAGTATCAACAGATTCAGTTTGAAACCAGTTCAAAAACAGATGAAAGTGAACATGAACAAGTTTCTGAAGATGTTCATGAAGAGTTTCCTACAGAGGAAGACATGGTTGATGATAATAATCAACAGAATGTGGATGAGCCGCAAACTTCCCTAAGGAGGTCTACGCGGGTCAGAGTTCCTCCAAGAAGGTATGATGATTTTGTTTCACCAGTTTCCTTAAGTACTAATGATGATGAACCTTCGTGATATCAAGAAGTTGTGAAGGGTTCTAACAGTGATAAATGGAAAGAAGCAATGAAGGATGAAATGAAGGCATTAGAGAGGAATGCCACATGGGACCTGGTAGAACTTCCAAGAGATAGGAAAACTGTAGGTTGCAAGTGGGTCTACAAGATGAAGAAGGGTATTGATGATAAGGTAGAAAGGTACAAAACAAGGTTGGTTGCAAAAGGATATTCTCAGAAAGAAGGTATTGACTTTCATGAGATTTTTTCACCAGTTGTTAAGTCTGTTTCAATTTGAATTGTGTTAGCATTAGTTGCATTACTTGATTTGTAGTTGGAGAAGGTAGATGTTAAAACTATCCTCTTACATGGAGATTTGGATGAGGAAATTTACATGGAACAACCTGAAGGGTTCGTTCAGAATCGCAGCAAGAAATTTGTTTGCAGGCTCAAGAAATCATTGTATGGTCCGAGGCAGTCGCCCAAATAATGGTACAAGAAATTTGACTCTTTCATGGTGAGCCAGAATTATACAAGGAGTGAGTATGATCATTGTGTATACTTTAAGAAATTGAATAATGGCATATTCATTATCTTAGTATTGTATGTTGACGCTATGCTTTTAGCAAGCAAAAGAATAACTTAGATCAACAGGTTAAAGGCTCAGATGGCTAAGACGTTCGATATGAAAGATCTAGGAGCAACAAGGCAGATTTTGGGCATGGAGATATTCAGAGACACGAGGAATGGTAAGCTTTGGTTGTCACAACAGAAGTATGTTGAGAAGATACTTTTGAGGTTTGGTATGAACGATGTGAAACCAGCTTCAGTCCCTTTGGCTTCCCATTTTAAGCTTTCTTCAAGTTTATTTCCTAGTACAAAAGAAGAAAAGGAATATATGTCTCGAATGCCATATGCTAATGCAGTAGGAAGTCTAATGTATGCGATGGTTAGTAGAAGGCCATCCATTTCACGTGTAGTTGGGGTTGTCAGCAGGTATATGGAAAATCCAAGTAAAGAGAATTGGGCAACAGTGAAATGGGTGCTTCAGTATTTGAGAGGCACAAGTGATTACTGTATCACTTATAATAGTGGTTGTGAATCAATCTATGGATATGTTGATTATGATTTTGCAGGTGATTTGGATAAGAGAAGGTCAACTTCAAGGTATGTCTTTACTCTTGCAGGTGGAGCTATTAGTTGGATGTCAAAGCTACATAACATTGTTGCTTTATCCACTACATAAGTAGAATACGTAGTTGCTTCACATGCTTGCAAAGAGGCAGTTTGGTTGAAAGGTTTGGTTGGTGAGTTTGGAAGGATGCAGGACAAAGTAAAGTTACTTTGTGATAGTCAAAGTGTTATTCACTTGGCTAAGAATCCAACCTACCATAGTAAAACAAAACATATACCTATCAAGTACCATTTTGTAAGATAGGTCATCAATGAATGTGGAATCTCTCTTGAGAAAGTGCATACAAAAGAGAACTACGCAGACATGTTCAAAAAACCAGTAATTTTAGAGAAGCTACGATGGTGCTTGGATTCTCTTGGCTTGCAGAAAAGGTGATGAACAAAAGGAAGGAGCAAGGTATCAGGTTAATTGTTGTCAAGGTGGAGATTGTTGGGATTTGGTGACAACGAATTCCCAAGAATAGATTTAGATCCTATTATTCTATGTTGGTTTCAACTAAATAGACCAAGATAGAATATGGATGAGATTACATTTAATAATCAGTTTCCTGTGTAAATGTATATAAATTTATGTAAGCCAGTAGAGGCAAATGGGAGAGGCGGGACAGAATGAGAGATGTATTAGTGAAGTTGTTGTAATCTCCATGATCTGAATAATAAGACAACTGATACCTATGCTTGGTGGACGTAGCCCAACGTTTGGGTGAACCACGTGAAATCAATGTGTTTCTTATCTGTGTGATTGTTAATTATCATATGTGAATTGTGTTTTCTGCATTTGCAATTCTAACAGTGATGAGCTAGTTGTCTCTCTAGGATTAACTAACAACTAGACCAACTAATAAAAAGACAAAATATTATGTCTATAAAAGTATTTATCTTCAGTCTTACTTAAAACATCTAGAGCATGACTATAAAAAGTTGTTAAAACTATTAACAGACCCATACAAAGAAACATAAAAACTATGATTGGACTATCCGTCATCAGGAGTAGGAACCCGGGGCACCTGTGATGGATGAGCCGCATCATGTTGTGACAGGGAATGAGAAGGCCTAGTCGAGGAGGAAGTCCATTTATCACCAACAATTTGAAAGTTCACTTTCTTGTGGCCTCATGCTTTGGGCCATCAGGGTTTTAACATGCCAATAGAGGTCTATAGTCCTATAAATTTTGGAATCCTTATTCCCGGTGCAACCCAGGTCAAGGATAACCTTTCCCACCTTCCTGTCAACCTCACTATCCTCAGTGTGGGCTAGAACCGACCTTATTTCATCCTCCAAGTTGGTTATGGAATCCCTCATTGACTACTCAACTTCATATTGATAGTGCTCTGTTACTTCCTCGATCACGAGGGAAACCTTCGTCTTATGCTCGGATTCCTTCCCTTCCTTGTGCTTCCTAGACTCCAGGAATACCAAGGTGCCCGCTAGTAGACCTCTAGAATCACTGTGGCAAGGAACCAACTTACCCTGTCACAAAGCGCTCAGATATAAGGTGAATTGAACAACAACGACAATTGTCGAACTTTGTATGAACCTCATATATAAGGTGAATTGAACAACAACAACAATTTTTGAACTTTGTATGAACCTGAGACTCATACCTCGTTTATGAAACCTCCTCCATGTGTGGTCATAATTATCAATAGGATGGAGCCACACTCCACTTCAAAACACCATTGATGGACTCATAATGGTTAGTCGAGGGTGAAACCTGCATCCCATAATGCAGTGTCATGATCGAATTCTAGTCAGCGAAGTGAGCATTCATCCCTAGATCAGGAGGTATGAGTGAGATCGAATGCCGACAGTAAAAGAAAACACACAGTATGACGAACAAGATCCCCTTTACCAAGACATGATGTTCCCTATCGTTACCACCCTTTTTGAGCCACTAGTCATCCCATATATATATATATATATATATATATATATATATATATATATATATATATATGAAATACCTAAATGTATCTTAACTCCAAATTAATTTGAAAGGAAATAAATCATATGTCATAAATATTAAAAATATATATATCTTAAACTAAATTTTAAAATATTTTAATTTTAAAACAATCAACTTAATAATATTATTTTTTTATTCATATCAATCTCTCATCCCACAATGTAAACTACCTTTAAAAATATATAAATTTATTAATATATTTCATTAACTCTTCCAAATAATCCATTTAATTATATTGTTTCATCCTTAAGATCTTTCTATATTAAATGCAAATAAAATTAAAAACTCTATGACAAACTATGCTCTCGAGGCAATGAAAAACTATACGTTTAAGAATAGCATAAATTGTCATTTCGCAATGTCAAACGATGTAAACTTACTCGGGTGGAAATGTGCTTTATTTCTCCCATGTTGTTAGTTTCCTTGGGGAGCACCGAAGGTATCATTAAAATTTCTGTACGACTGTGTTTTTTAAATATAACTTAATTTTAAAATAATACAATTCTTACTAAACGGAACAACTCTTGAAAAACTTAGAAATTTGCACAGAGATATTGTTACATATTTTATATAACAGGTACTTACAAATTTTTGAGGATATGTATTTAAAAACAAGATTTTAGCACTGTAAAATTGCGATTTTACCAGTAATAATGTTAACATAAAACATTTAAACTAAACTTTTAAACATAAAATTGTAATTGCTTCAGTTCAAAGTAAGTCTCAATTTATTTGAAAAATATCTTTACAAAAATTTTAATGAGTAAAACACGATAATAATATTTATATTTACAATAACAAATTATTGTATCCTGAGACATGAAATTAATGTAGGTAGATCAATTAGTAACAATAACAAATTATTGTATCCTGAGACATAAAATTATTGTAGGTAGATCAATTAGTAACAATCAAAATTTAGTTGTGTTTTATCATTTAATGGCATCTATAGATAGAGGAACCCACTGAAGAACTTATGAATGAAAAAAGTCAGCTCAGCTCATAGTATACATGTACATAGTCTCTTGGTATGTGGAGTTCACAAGTTAAAGTATTGTGTTTCTAGGGTTGTAGTTTAGCATTTTTACTATTCATGAATGTGGGAAAGTATTAGTGAGTTTGGGTCAATTTTCGTCATTAAAAAAGAAAACAGTTCAGAACATTAAATCATTATTGATTTCATAGCAAGACAGAAACACATTTACTAAAAAAAATTGTTTTTAACCTAGCTTCCACCAGAGTATGTTTATTTTTAACCGAGGGTGACCATAATATGGAAAATTGGCATATCACATTTTGGATAATTCGTTTTTTAACATATTTATAAAATTATATTTTTCAATTTTTATTGTTTAACAATAGGAACATATCTAAAATTTAACCTACTAATGCAAGGTCAACCTTGTTTGACTTGCAACCATGACAATATATCTGCCGTGACGTAGGCACATATAATAATAACAAAATGTTTAACTTACCTTGTTTGACTTGCAAACCCATGACAATATATCTGCCGTGACGTAGGCACATATAATAATAACAAAACGTTTAACTTACCTTGTTTGACTTGCAACCCATGAGAATATATCCTGCCGTGACGTAGGCGGATATTAGGCGGATATAATAATAACAAAATGTTTAACTTTTTTTAATATAACTCTCGTTTACTAAAATTTTCATTTTATTAAAATGAACTTTCATTTTATTAACCATATAATGAAAATATTAACCCTCTTATGATAAAAATAATATTAAACTAGATGGATTTAAACAATAATAGCAGGTAGATTCATTAGCACTCCTCGCGTTGAATTTGATAAAAAACATATAACTCAAAATGCTTTTGAGTTTTGTTATATATTAATTGATATCTAAAAAGATCTTATCTTCATTTAATTATTTTAATTTAGTTTGGATTAACTATAATTACTTAAAAGTATTGAAAATATCAAAATTAATGGGTTTTTAATAATAGATAGGTTTTTAATGGATAGGATTTCATATGATGTAAATATTTTTGGTCCTCATAATAAGGTTATCATTTTAATCATTAACTTCTTTGTATGACAAAAGATATAGATTAATCATTAAAAAAAAATGATTAACATAACAATCACGACCTTGTATGATAAAAAATGTAAGTTAGTTATTAAAAAAGATAATTAAAGTGATTAACATCTTTGTATGACAAAAGATGTAGATTAATCATTAAAAAAAATGATTAACATAACAATCACGACCTTGTATGATAAAAAAATGTAAGTTAGTTATTAAAAAAGATAATTAAAGTGATTAACACAACAATCACGACATTGTTTTATTGAATCTTACATTGTTTTATTGAATCTTTTATTGTGATATAATTGTATGTGAAGTGAGAGGATCGGCCATTGCATTCCAATTAGGTATGGTGTCCTTGTGTCACGGTTTACATTTGTTTCACTGCATTTAAATTTAAGTTTTTTTTTATGTGATTTAGTTTTTTATTGGGTGTCCTCATTTTTTTTTAACTAGGTGTCCATGCCTGTTTTTAATATGAATACTGGTGGGTGTGAGCAGGTTTTCAATTAACCAGGTTTTACTTAACCTTGGGTTTTTTTAATTGACTTATATGTTAAATGAAATTAGATATCATTGTGCAAGTGCCCAGGTTACTAACAAAAACACCAATAACAAACCTTAATTTTTCAATAACAATAACCAACCTTAATTTTTCAATAACTAGAGAACAAGGCAAACCCTAAAACTAAAGAGCAAGAAAACTTTGGAGCATTTTATTCTTTTATTTAAAGAAAACTCATTAACATTTTATTCTTTTTATTTAACCAAAACTAATTAAAATTACACATTTCCAATGGTAAAACACTAACAACAATGTACAACAAATTTGATGTAAATTACTCCTTTCTTCTAATGTTATAACTTTTTTTTTTCAAAAATAAAAAAGATTTATATTAGTAAATATAATAAGATCTTTTACATTGTTCTTTACAGCAGTTCATTTCTTCCAAAATCCTATTAAATAGACAAAAAGTTCTGATCTTATAC
>ML797277.1:299793-324366 GCA_009831015.1 Picea engelmannii | reverse complement strand
AATGAATATTTGAGGGCTCATGGGATAAAATGGGGTCTTAAACCATTACATGCATCCTTCAAAGGGGATATTTAGCCACCAATTACATGCATTCTCAATCAAGGTATTTAGCATGTTTATGCATGGAAACAATTCCTCTTTGTTTCCCACCTTGTGGAATCACACGACCTTAACATTGAAATCCTTGGGTTCCTGTCCTTGGCTTATTTTTCTTCTCGCAATGATTTGTGTAAGGTTCACCATCATTGTACATATCATATAGGAATGAATAAGTAGGTTATGAGGCAATGTTGAGTAGCAATACCATGTCCATGACACAATGAAAAGAATTGTAATGCTCTTTGTCATTAAGTGTATAACAAAATTACATTCACAGATATATACAAGCCATATAAATAGCCTTGCGTATATTATCAGCTATATAATGTACATCTAACTGTCTTATAAAATTATTAGATGACATCGTGAATTTATTTTAGTCTTCCTTTTTGCTTTCCAGTTCTTAAGAAAATCATCCATGTCCATGTCTTCGTTTATTGGGTGCTCATCAGCAAATGATGTTGCTTCAGTCCTTTCACATCGAGTACATCTAGTCTCATACCCACGGCGTGGATGCTGCTGTGAGGGCCATCACCTAAAAAAACAAAAAATATTAAATTTATATGGCCAATTTTTAAATATCATTGAAGTAGTTCATTAATATTAAAAAAAAAACTGCAATGTAATTATTTACCTGGTCCTCTAGTCGACACCATTGGAATGGCTTCCGTCCTGTTCACCTGATCTTCAGGTCGAGGATGATCATCTATGACATTCTCTACCATTGAAACGTCAAAATTTATAAGTACAAAATTATTAAGTATATGATTAATATATAGACATTTTATCGTCCTGGGCCTCAGTCACAAGAACATCTTGGGGCTGCACCTCACTGGGATGGGGCTATTGGGGAGCACCACGATATTTTGGTGGAGTTTCACTATCAACGCTATGATGTGCAGTACTAATGGTTCCATTGATAATGTTTCTCCCCTGATTAAAACAAAGTAAGACATTAAATTATGGACGATATCAAACATTTACGTATTTTATAAGTAAGGAAAGGTTAATGTGAACTGATTTTTATTTACCTTATCCCGCAAATTGGATCTTCGGGTCTGCCCCATGGTTTTCCTATGATCAATCATGACTTTATAACCGTACTTGTAACCAAGTTGGAGGTCTTCCTCCATGGTTTCTGTTCCAAATTCGTCACCCTGCATTGTGTTGCACCTCTTTCGTCACCTTGGTGAGAAAATAAGAGGTGCTTGCAAGCTCAATTGGGTCTGCTGAGCAGGACAGCTGTAGAGGAAAGAGTTAGAGAAAGAAAAACAAAACTATAATTAAGAATTAAACTAATAACAACTAAAATCAAAAGCATAGGGACATAGAGATAACAAGAACAAAAATACCCATGCCACCAACGTTTGAGGCTTGATCTATTGATGAAAACAAAGCACGAAGAAGAAAGGGGACTATGAGTCCCTTCTTCCTCCAAGGGAAGGCTCTTGGACCCTCACTAGTAGCTCTTCTTACAAACAAAGAAAATGAAAATGGTGATGAAAGAACTCTTTGCAAATCCACTCAATGGAGAGGTGGATTGCTCAATGAAATGGTGCCAATGTGCTCTTGTCAGGGAGGGAGTCCTTAAAACAATATAGGCAGCATAACATTACTTAGAATTCCTTGAGAAAATGAGGTGCATTCATGGCTTTTTATAGCATTGCTTTGGGCTTTTGTGTAACTGCTTTGTAGTGTGAAGAGAGGCCATTTAGGGCATTATTAGGTCTTTGACCAGCCCACCATTCAGATCCAGCTCGGATTTGGAGGTCAAATCGGCTTGGGAGCTGAACCATAAGTGGTTGGGAGGCCGACCACATTCATAAATGCACCGTTTAGTAGGTGCGTGGATTTTTGTGCCAACAGGCGTGCATCGTGCGTGTATGCGCGCTTTCTACATTCCTATTACGTGCATGCGCGCGCGCCCAACTTTTGTAAAGCACTCTTCAATTTTGCACTACTTTGTATAGTTTTTGACCTTTTTTGAATGCTGTGATATTAATTCAGGGCCATGAATGACTTCATTACTGTTTGACGATGCTGAGTTCTTGTAATCATGTGCGGATGAAATTTCAGTGATAACAGATGCCCCCTGATGGATGAGGTTAGGAGCATACGTATAGCCGAAATCCATCAATGTTTCTTCTACTAGGAATGTTGTTGTAAGATAGAGCAATAGTGGGATTGTTCAGAGCGATCCGTTGGAGAAAAGAGGAACCGGTAGGACCCGATCTTCCATGAGGTGTATAAAATAGAAAACTGTGAACAAATGAGGCGGGCATGCCCCATGCTCGTGTCATGTAACTCTGAAAAAAGATGACTGAAGTGTTGGTGTAGACAACTGCAGCGCCCTCGGGGGAAGTCGTGATAGAGGCAGAAGACAATTCTGCAAATGAACATGCTCTGAATAGTAGGCATTGATCGCGGTAAGAAGTAGCAGTGAGGATGTGGGCATTGATAGCCCTGCCTAGTTCAGAGGTCTTCGGAAAATAAAAGAACTAACTGAAATAGTCGCAAAGTAAGACCCACCGTAAAATGAGAAAGTGTTGGCGTCGAATGTTACCGGGTTCAACGACAGCAGGGAGTAATGGTGTTTCACCCTGTGTCGTCCGAGATCTCTCATTGAGTGGAGAATGAGAATCAAAATACTATCGCCCTTCCGGAAAATGGTGCTGATGTCGACAAAAGGGGGCGCGACTCTCAGAAGCAAAGGGCTTCATGAAATCTACTGAGGTGAGGAAGTGGCAGAGGTACATGGACAAAGTCAAGAAGTGGGAAGACTCAAGACTGCCCTTGGTTGGAGGATGTATGAGATAAAAAGTGGCCGCAACCATGTAACGAGGTCGAGTGTCAGGGGGACAACAAGACCGGTGATAAGTTGTGCCAGAGGCGGGACAAGGTGAACAAATTTAGAGGGTAGAGGTAAGTGACCTGTGGGGTACTCTGAAGATATGGACGATGCCGACAAGGGTAGATGGTAAGTAATGCTCCAACCAAGGGTGACATGGGTTGCTTTTGGCCAAAATGAAGGAAGCAAGTCGCCAAAGGTGACGACAAAAAGAGAATGTAATAAATGGAAATAAAGGCGTTTGTACAATAAATAACGAATAATTGGGGGGAAATGTACAAATACAGAAACGGGTGCCCCAGTGTGATATGGGTGGCCCATGTAGGGCATAATGTGCTTGAAAGACTGATGAAGGGTGGGGGCCCCATTGGTGAGTTTCTGTACGAGGTAGGTGAAATGAAGGTAGGTTCACAGATAGGCAAACTGATTGTGGATGAAGTGGAGGGTTCATGATACTGCGGAGGTGCAGGTGAAAATAGAACCGTAAAGAGATAATCTGGGAGCCCATGTGGGAAAGCTAGCAAAAATGAGGAGAAGGAGTATGTGGCTGATTCATGACATGATGAAAGACTATCGGGACTCCCATCCCTAAAGGGTAATGAAAAATCGCATGAGTGTCAAAAAGTGGCACAAGGTGCTATGAATGGGACAACTCATGTGGGTAAGAATGCTACCGGGTGACAGTACCGAAGATGCAAATGGAGGCGTGGGTACTGCAGAGCCGGGAATGGGGATCCTAGAGGCCAATATCAGAGGGTGTGACTGGAAATGTAAATGCGATACAGCGGGAAAGACTACATGCCAGTGATGAGTATATACCTGAAGGGGTTGTGTCGATGGATGATGATCAAGTACCTGCACACATGAAAACCAAATACCCAAAGTGAACAATATCTGAAGAGAATCAAAGATATGAGCATATATTTGACAAGTGTGACTATGCGTATGCGTACCTGACCATGGGATGAAAAAAAGGTGCCCTGGGGGCTCAGGATGAAAAGCGACCCAGGGACTGCTATGATGTAGGTGACGGGATGTTGATCCCGTGGATGAAGATGGATTGGAAAATGAACGCCTTGGGCTCCCAGAATGGTGAGTGGAAGTTTGAAAAAAGGCCTATATATAGCTGTAGGGCCCATATTGCCACCTCATTTGTACCTACTACAATAGTGACTGGACAAGCAGTTTTCAGAGGAGATTTGGAGATTCGGGGAGGACGAGGCATCCGATCGACGATTTGCGAGTATCAGGTTAGTGGTTTGATCATCCTGCATAGAAATAGGTTTTCAATTTTTGGGCAGGGTGTGTATGGAGGGCCGTACAGGGGTTTTTAAGGGGTGTGGGCCCCACATGCGCGGGTGACTCGGTGAGAGGTGCGCATACGTGTGCGCCTGTACGAGGGTGATCCTGAGAGGTTCTTACTAATGTAATAAATGATGTGTTCATGATTTTCATCTCCGAGCTGGACGAGGACGCCGGCTACTGATACAGATGATGCTGATACATAGAGGATGTAGTCGTGATTATAGTCAGGTGCACTAATGAGAGGTGCATTTGAAAGTGTCGTTTTAAGGTCGTCAAAATATTGTTGGGCGTGGTCATCCCAGTGAAATGGGATGTCATGACATAGTAAGCGAAGGAAGCCATGTGCGTGTATGGCGTAATCCGGGACAAAGCATCTAAGAAAGTTGGCTTTGCCCTGTAGACTCTGAAGTTGTTGTAAATTCTGGGGAGGTGGAATTTCGGTGATGGCTTGGACTTTGAGGGGGTCCATGGTAATACCACTTTGGGAAACAATAAAACCTAGGAGGCGCCCTGCGGTGACACGGAATACACACTTGAGAGGATTCAAGCAGATGTTGTACTGACGACACTGTTGAAAGATGATTCGTAAATCATCAATATGCTGGGTGCGTTTCTTGGATCGAGCTGTGAGGTCATCCAAGTAGGCGAGGATGATTTTAGCCAGATCGTGGAAGATGTATGTCATCGCCCGCTGGAAAGTTGCGCCGACATTTTTTAAGCCGAAAGGCATGACACGATATGCAAAAGTACCCCACGGGGTAGTGAATGCGGTTTTATATTGATCGGCTGGGTGGATTTGGATTTGGTTATAGTCAGAGAATCCGTCCATAAAGGAGAGAGCCTTGTGGCCGGCACAATCGTCGATAATCTGATCGATGAAAGGCATCGGAAAGTTGTCTTTTGGACATGTGTTATTGAGATCGCGAAAGTCTGTGCAAACGCGAATAGTGCCCTATTTTTTGTCGACGGGTATAGGGTTGGAAACCCATGAAGTGTAAGCGATGGGGTAAATAAACCCGGTCGCACGTAATTTGTCAACTTCAGCTTTGATAGCCGCGGCTTTGGATGGGTGTAGTGGTCGTTGTTTTTTGCAAACTAGTGTGATGTCGGGCCAGGTGTCGATGCAATGTTCGAAAATGGAGGGATCGAGTCCAGGCATTTCCGTGTATGACCAGGCAAAAATATCCCTATATTCCCAGAAGAGGGCTTTATATGCGTCGATTTCCTGAGGAGTGCAAGCAGCTCCTATGATGATTTCTTCGACGATGCCATTTTTAATGGAAATGTCAATTTTGATGGTGGGGGAAATGTTTGCCATGTTGCCTTCTTCAAACGCATCAGGGGTAGGGATGGGATTGTTAAACCAATTGATAGGCCCTGAGGGGATAAAATATTTGGTTTCGATTGTGTAAATGGGGTTTTGGTTAGGAGGCATGGGGGCTTCCTGTGGAGAGAAGAGTGTGTGGTGATGTAGTGCATCCCAAGGAGAGTCTGGGCGGTTTAGCTCTTCGATTATTTCCTCGTTGCATTGGAAATGCCGGGAATACAAGGGGTCGTGAGGAGTGATCTCGGTGACAGTGTCGTTGCCCCCTGATGAAGAAGCAGGGAGAACCATGCTAGGATATGGGGAGGGTTCACTCGACATAAACCATATATTGAAGTACTGAGGGGTACCCATGGTGGTTGGGTGGATAGTGTCTGTACGGGAATGAGTAGGAGAATTGGGGGGGTTGCGGGGTAAATCCTCAGAGACGTCATCTAAGAACCATGGAGGCGTTGGGAGTGCCTCGGGCTTGGGGGAAATGACATGAAGATCCTCTAGTGATGAGGTAAGGTCAATTATCTCCTCTACGGGTTGGTGAAGCAAGGCCGATTGATGTTTCCTATATTCAAGGATCATAGGACACTGGTATGTAAAATGAGCTAATGAATCGCAGAGAGAGAAAGGGCATCTCATACGTTCATTAACGGAAGTGGTGACATAACGAATGTCAGTGATATTTGTTGAAGAGGACGTAGCAGGGCGTGGGTTGTTCTAGAAGTTATGGCGCACAACGGCCAATGTCTGTCGAAAGCATGGCAGTGCTGGGCAATGATGGGTGTAATGGCCATACTCCGAACAGATAGCACAAGCGTATTTGGTCCTCAACCCTTTAATACTGGAAGGGTTGATGGGACTAGCAGTAGTGGCGGGTGTTGTGGGAGTTGGATTGAGGGGAATCAAATTCCGTAATTCAGGTAGTGATGGACAATTGTTGGTTTGGTGGCCCTCTTTCTCACATAGTGCGCAAGGTGGTGGGATGCGTGGAGGAAGTGGAGCGGTGGGATTTTTCTTCTTTCTCCTGCCCCCTGCTGTAGCAGGGGGGGTAGTGAGTAGGGGGGTGGTGGGGGTGAGGACGGGGATTGTCATGGGAATTCCTTCTTATGGGGGAAAGGATGGTCTGGGGACCATCTCTGGTGGGTGTAAATACCAAACTGGGATTGCTAACACCATATTCGATAGTGTGAGTGTTGCGGCTACCTAAAAAGCTTCGATACCTGGTGGAGGGTAAAAGAAGGGAATTTGGGTAAGGGGTTGGGGGACTGTCTCCCAAACAAGACTAGGCCCTTGAGGGGATGTGGATTCCTGGATGGTTGAGGTCGACGAATGTGCAGGAGGCTCCGGAGGGAGTGGTTCTGCGACTATTGGGACATCAGGAATGACTGAAGCCTCTTGAGGAGGAAGAGCATCCTCTGTGTGAGTTCGGTTAGATGATATGACGCATACCTGATTAGCAGGATGAAGGAGTGGTGGTGCTCCATGGTACGTTCCTAATAAGGATGGATCTTTGAAAATCCCAGGACCCATCTCGACGAGTGGATAGGCGTCTTGGTTGGTGTGGATGAGAGGAAGAATGTTATCGAGGTTGGCAGAGGGGTTAGGCTCATAATGTGAGACTTGGTCGATGGTAACGATCTTCCCATTGTGAGGGAACATCATTGTCCGAAAGACGGAAGATGCCACTGCCTTCATAGCGTACATGTAGCTACGACCGAACAAGATATTATAATCGAGCGGGGCGTCGATAACTTTGATATGAATGAGAATAGTCTTGCCCCCTAGTTTAACGGGACATTTTGAAAGAGCCCTTCAGGAGAGGATGGTCGTCCATCATAGGCTTGTAATGTGATGGCAAAGGGAATGAGTTCTAGGGAACCAAGTTTCTGCCATACGGTTTTGGACATGATGCATGTAGAGGCACCTTCATCGATGATACACCGATGAACTGTGATGTTCTGTATTTTGACTGGTATTTGAAAAGCGATCAAGGTGGGAAGACGAGGTTCTCCGCTGTCAATATCAAAGGTGATGAGTCGAGTATCTACAGGGTCGACTACCCCCAAGGTGGAAAGTAGTGATTTTCACTGCGTAGGGCAAGTCTGGAGGACTTCCAAGACTGACATGGCAGTCAGGGATTGCGCTAAGTCGTCTACCAAGCTATAGTTATGAGCTGCCCTAGCCTATGGGTTGTGGACATTCCTACGTAAGGGGATGTGAGGGATGCATAGTGGTGGTTCGGCGGAAGGGTGAGGGATCACCAACGGGGTCCCATCGGTGTAGGGTTTGTCTCTAGAGAGATGGGAACAGACTCAGCGGGGGTATGATACTGACGATTACGAGTTTGCAGAAGGATTTCTTCCTCACCGGTGAGGAGAATTGTACGCTCTGCTGGATTGTTGGGGTTGTGGTATTGTCCCACCTGAGGTGGGGGATGTTGTGTGTCCTATTGGGTGTTTATCACACCTTGATGTGGAATAGGATTTTGCAGCACAACGGGAGGGGGTTGTTGCACGTATTGTTGTGGTGCCTGTTGAGGGGCAGTTTGTGCAGGAGAATGGGGAAGACTACTAGAGTCTTTCAACCGTTTGAAATCAGCAATCTAGGGGCAATGGTGAGTGTAATGACCGAACTCACCACAAAGGGAACAAGGGAAGATGGTTTTAACATTATTTCACCCTTGGCATTTGGTACTATTTCCCCCTTGGGGGTTTTGGTTCCTGTTGTTCCTGAGTTTGTGTTTTAAGGCTATAAAACACACCGTTAAGGCATCCGAAACAGATTTTTATGATAAGATTTTAAAATAAAGAAACAAAGGGAAACTAGGTCAGATTCAGTTTCTCAACTGTCTCTATCTTGCTTCACGTTGCTCTTCGATGCTAATATCATGTTCGATAGCTGCCCACGATCTTTCTAACTCATCCCTATTGGTTGTTGTTTGCAGAATGGTGTTAAATAGGTTTAGGGCAATGCTGGTTTGATCATGAAGACCAGGTTCTACATTTGGTTGTCTACCATTAGGAACTGTCATGGGTGTTAGGGTTTTATAGGTTTATAAATGGTTTTTTAATTGTTTGGTTACTTCAGATTTTCAGAGATAATATTTATGATAACAACTTTAAAATCTAAAACAGTAATGTAAAGACACAATCAAGGCCGTTTCCTGGTTTTGTGACAATTTGAAATTGTAAACAATGAAACACAACACAAAGAAATATAAGGATTTTATCTAGAAAGGATTTTATATTTCAATTAACAATAAATGAAAGAGAAATAGGATTTCTAACAAAGAGAAATATTAAGGAACAAAAAGTTTACAGGTCTTAAAATTACTAAAGTAATCTCAGAGGAAAAACTGTAATACATTCAACATCCAAACCAATTTGAAATAATAAACAACAATGCATATAACATAAAATTGATTTACTTGCTAGAAACACACATTAAGAAGAAGATTTAACAAATCATGGAAAACAGGGGAAGAAACATAGTCACGAAATGGCAGGATCCAGAATCTTGTTGCGGTTTGTATTCCGATAAACTTTAAAGCTGATAATACAAAAATTGGCTTTCTCCAAAATTTCTGAAGCCCTCTCTCAGCCTCATGAAATTCTATTTATACTTTTCTATCAAGGTCTTCCGTTGGTAACTAACCAACTTCCTAATATTTCAGTTGCATAAACTAGTGTCAACCGTTTACAATTTATTTCAAAATTCTAAAAATAGAAATATTTACAAAGTTTTAAACTTGAGTTGAGGAACTTTCATCATCTGCTTCAACCTCTTGAACATATTTCTCTAAAAAGTTCACCAAGATTTTAGGAGCCTCTGGTACTTCCTTTGCTTTAAAAGAGAAGAAACTTTTTTGTAGACCTAGCAACTGGCTTGCAATCGTTTTCTCTGTGAACTTAACTTTCTCCAATTTCGAACTTGAAGCTATCATCCATTTGTCAATTTCTGCTATGTTGACCACTTTAACATTTGAGATTTCCACTTTCTTTTCTTCAAGTTCTTCTTTTGTTTTCAGTTGATGCCTGTTAATGTCGATTTCTCCGAGCAACTCGGAAAAATCATCTGTCCCGATATGAACTGAATCTTTTCCAATAAAATAGAAGATCTTTTGACAATCTTCATTGACTCCTTTTGTAATTCTTTTATATCCTTCTAATTTCGTTTCCCAAACCTTTATCATTATGTCTCCTTTCATCTGCTCTGAAATGGATAATTTCTGTGATTTTCCAGTTTCTTCTTTTTGTAAAGAATTTATTATCTTTTGGAAAGAATTCCTTGCTGCTTTAGCTTCTTTTTCTTTTTGCACTACCTTTTCCATAGACCTCTTAGATTCTTGAAAATAATTCTGGATGATCTCCAGATTACAGAATATTTTCTATTGTTCTTCCTCAATGTTTGAATATATCTCTGATGCTTTAATCTTGAACTGTTCCATTTCAATCACCTGATTAGTAATTGAAATGATTTTATCTTGCAGAGATTTATTTTCATTGCCCAGCTTTTGCACTTGATCTTGAGTAACCTGTATCATAGTTTTTGCCTCATCCAAATTTTCATTTAACTTTTGGATTTCTTGGATGTCTTTGAGTCTAGCCTGTTCTAGACCTTTTTCTATCCCCCAACCAATAATTTTTTCATTTTCTTTTGATTTGTCCTGTAGCTGTAATATTTCACGATCTTTTTTCTCTATCATAGTGATTAGATTTCCTACAGAGTACATATTGGCCGATGCTATAGCACCCATGGTTCCTGCTATCTCTGTAGCAAATTCTCCCTCATTGAGTTTCTGACCATCAATGATAATTTTATGCTTTTTGATCCTTCTTTCTCCTACAGGGTGAATTTCCTGTTTTAAGACAGCTCTTCTTTTCTTACTGAAAAAATAGTCAGAAGAAGGGATTTCATCTCTGGTTATTGGCTCTAAATCACTTACATATAGAACTCCCTCATGAGGGATTCCAAAAGTTGATTGAAGTGGAGTCAATGTTGTAATAGGACTACCCAATTCCTATGAGGCTGTTCCCCCAACATTTTCTGGAATATCATCAAGGTCTATTGGGTTTGTTTCTATTCCTTTTCCTTTTTCTGTCTGTGTTTCTTTGGCCTGAGAATCCTTTGTATTCTGAGGAGGTATTTCAGACTCTTCCAATTTATCTTTGTCACTTGTATTATACTGAAGAATGGTTTCGAACCCCGGAGGAATTGTTTTTTGCTCTTGTGCTGGCATCTCGCCTTGTATAACCTTTGGCATACATTGCCTTCTATTTATTTGAAAAGATGCAAACCCCACCTGTGCATCAGGTGACAAGGTTTTCACTCTGCTCTGAACTTCCTCATAAGATTTAGCATTTTTAAAAACATCATCATAAACTAAAATCTCATGTTCATATGATTTCAAACCACATTGTGTGACATGCCGATTGATTATTTGGTATGGATCATGTTTCCTGTGTTCTATATCCACTAATTTCACTTCACTCAACGATTCTGCTTCTGCTTTAGCATGACCTATGTTTAATAAAACAAACTTTCCTAGATAAACAGGAAAAGATGGCCATGCCTTTTTCTACTGAGATTTTAATTCTAGCCCAATACCACCATTCACCAACTGATAAGCCACTTCTCTACATATTAACCTGTCTGGTAAAATTTTGGGCAGTGCATGAGGTGGAATAGAATAGCCATAAACTCTCACATAGGAAAAATTTTCTTCAATGAACCAGTCGACAACTGATTTGAGATTTTCTATGATGGTATTGGAAATGCGAGGAGGTTCGCATCCCAAGAAAATTCT
The DNA here is from genome assembly GCA_009831015.1 of Picea engelmannii. Classification (NCBI taxonomy): domain Eukaryota; kingdom Viridiplantae; phylum Streptophyta; class Pinopsida; order Pinales; family Pinaceae; genus Picea; species Picea engelmannii. The sequence continues at coordinate 312,990 of ML797277.1, read as the reverse complement.
GTGTAGAGGAATAATTACATAATGGCAAACCTCATAAAAAGAGTTTTCTGCATTTTCTTCCCACAGAGCTGAGTGGTACTTATGGACAGGTTCTGGGCAAGATGCATTCCAATTCCAATTCATAAGTGGGAAAGGAGTCTTAAAGCAAATGGCATCCATTATATAGGTTGACATATAAAAAGCAACTGGTTGTCCTTTTGACCTAGCTGTTTTGTAATTTATAACCTCAGAAGCGATGTTGTCTGATAAAATTTTATGCCAATTAAAACTGCGCCCCTCTGAAACTTCTTCTAAGAAAGGTGTCCAGTCTGCATTAAAGTGAAAAGGATCCTTTCTCCCAAAAAGTCTACATAACATCATCCCTAAATACACCATATATTCATTCAATGAATCCGTGGCATAAATTCCATGTTCATTAGCCTTAAAATTGTTTTCATCTCTGGACCATCCTCTTATCATGTCAGGGTATGTTTGGCCACCTTCAACACACTCTTTTCTTTGAAATGCAGCTACAAACTCAGTATTAAAAGTATGCCTATAATTTGGAAAAAGCTTATACATTACTTGGATATGTTCCGGTCTGAATGAGCCGATGACAGCTCCTTGTTCGTTCAGAATGCTTCTGGTCGGAACGTTTACTTTATCCAGTGCCCAGGTGATCATATCAGTGTATGAAACGAGTCTCGGGCGTGCAACAACTTTATGAAGCCCAGTCTCGGTGATATCTCGGAGATGGTTTTCTGCACCAGTATCAGGATATTTGAGTTCATCCTCGAATTTTTCTGCAATTGCAGCCCATGATTTGACAGAGTGCACTACCCCAGCTGCAGTAGTATGGGAAATAACATCACCTTTTGGTTGCTCTTCATTTTTCTTCGAAGCCTTTTTGGGTGCCATAGCTCTGTGTTCACTTTGTAAACCTGTAACAGAGAGGAATTTAGCTTCGAAATGATAATGTAAACGTTTCGAAATTTGTTTTGAATATATCATAAAAGTATTGAAATCTGAACCTCTGTTATGAAGTTAATGCAAAATATATCCCCGAATATATGCATTTAATGTTTGTACCTGATCTTTTCAAATATTTGAAAAAACTTTCCAAATGGAATAATGGCGCATTAAATATAATTTATCAACATTTTTACTTTAAACCTTGTTTATTCGAATGATTAATTATTGCTAATCGTGATTTAAAATTTAAGAACACTCGTATCGGAGTTTCGGAACTTTTGATGTCAAGGAAACAAGTCATCAAAGAACCCCGATTGACGAAATCCCGATGTGTTGTTTAAGTTAAAACATTTTAATTATCTTAATTAATCCAGATTAAACTTTTTCGAGATTTCATTAATCAGGAAATCGGGGATCGGGGAATCGGGGATCGGGGAATCGGGAATCGGGGATCGGGGAATCGGGAATCGGGGATCGGGGAATCGGGAATCGGGAAATCGGGAAACTTAATGTCATGAAAATTGCTTCATTCAAAACTCCGAATTCCGATATCCCGATATGATTATTGACTCTTAATCATGATTAAAATTAATTAAATTAACTCCAAACTTCACTTAAGGATTAGTTATATCGTGAAATCGTGAAATCGGGAAATACGATGACAAGTTTCTTTGTATTCACAAAATGGCGAATCGCGATTTCCCGATATGATTAACTTAAAGTTTAAACCCTTTTTAAATCTGATTTAAGTAAATGAATTGTTTAATTAAGGATTAGTGTATCGGGAAGTCGGGGATCGGGATTTCGCCATTCGATATGCGTTAAACATTTGTTCACGCAAAACTCTGAATCCCGATATCCCGAATATATTAAAATTCCTTAAGTTTTAAATCAAAGTTCGTTTTATAGGATTATTTAGAATACAACTTATCTTTGTTTAGATTTTTATCGATCTTTGTCCGAAAATGAACCATAAAGGTATCGCGAATTAGTCGAAGATGAAAATTTTGTCTTTAGGCAATTTATAAAATACAAAGAATCCACAACACAATTTTTTTTTATCTTCCAGGTCAAAAATTCAAGATCTGTTTCAACATAGGCTCCAACTGGGGACCTCGTCTCCCTGTGGGACGAGAAGAACATCCAGACTCAGTGCCTTCATTGGGTAATGGGGTCAAGGGTTTATCTCTGATAAACTATTCAAGGAGTAAGAAAAGAGAAAAGATATAATCTTCGAAAACCTTTACAGAACTTTTCACTTATTTGAAATTCAGCTACGGTCTTCTCCAAAATTTTCCTTCTCATCCCAAAATTGAGTTAGTATTGAGATGATTAGAACAATCTTTAGAAGCTCAAAAGATTATTGAACATTTCATCTTGCATCAATCGAAACAAAATTCATCAACTGGGAAGCTCTATTTGACTTAAGACGAATATCCAGTTTTTGAAAAATTGATAACTAGAATATAGTTATAGATAAGTGTGACAACCTTACAGATACCTCAGATATTGCTTCACTGCCAACAGGCCTGTTCAGTACCCCGATGAAGTTATCTATCCCTTTTTACTGAATTTCCTTTCACCGCTTCGAATGCTCATTTTATGTTTAGACATTTCTTCACTACCAGCGGGCCTGTTCAGTACCCCAGTGAAGTTATCTATTTTTTATTTTTTTAGACGAGGGCAATTATTTAAATGAATTTCCTTTCATCGTCTCTAGGACTATATGGGGGCAATCAATTATGAATTTCCTTTCACCATCTGTCTTTTCATTAGCTCATGCTTGCGAAGCGGGGGCAATCAGTGATACTTAATATATCAGGGTTGGTGATCTGTGTAAAATTTTATAATAAAGGTTTGTCAACTTGTTTTGATTATTCTAGACCAATTGTTCTCAACCTTCAAAACTTCCTTAGTCTGTGGAGAAAAAGGGAAAACAAATTCAAGGGATCTTCTTTTGAGCAAGCTGAAAAGTTCAGACAAACTGTTAAACAACTTAAGATATACAACATTAATCTCAACTTTAACCATTTTTATTTAGAGAGAAAAATCATGAAACCTGACCTAACTGAATTCAATGGTCTGATAATTTTTCGAAGTCAATACAAGATCTCTTCAACTCTGACACACAATTTTTTAAAAGATAAAACTGAGGGTCTTAAAGGAAACTTTTCAACAATGTAAAACCAGAATACCTCAGGTATAACTTCAAAGGTAACTCTGTAAAAAAATTTTTTTTTAACAAAATCTTATTTTTGACAAAATAATTTTTTAACAATTTGAGAAAGAAAGTTGTATGTACAAATTTATTTTATTTTATTTTAATTTTTATTTATTTATTTATTATTATTATTTTATTTTAATTTTTATTTTTTATTTTTTATTTTTTATTTTTATTTTTATTTTTATTATTATTTTTTTTTTACTCCATGTAATGTTTTAAAAATTGTGCGTTTACAGGGGCATTTAGGATCTTAAAATCTAAATTCTCCAGTAGAAAAGATTTTTTACCTTCAGCAGATGATATTTTAAAAGGTCCATACCAGATGTGATCAAATTTACCGTTTTTACCCGAATCTTCTTTTCGAGCACCCCACCTCAGAACTAGATCTCCTGGAAGAAAGTTTTTGTACTTGGCCTTGCGATCAAACAACAGCTTCATGTTATCTTTGTACTTCTGTAGCTTTTCATCTATTACGTCCCTGTGCTGCTGGACTTCAATTAACTGGTTAATTCTTCTAGTGAGAGGATTTGGCTCTTCCTTCTCATCCTGCCACAGCTTCATTACAAGGAGTGCTAAGTTTATGGGTAATACTACATCTGTGCCATAAACCATTTGAAATGGTGAGGTACCAATAGATTTCTCCGTTCCTATTCGATTTTCCCATAAAGCATACTTTAAATGTAAGTGCCAAGATCGTTTATTTTCATTTAAAACTTTCTTAATTATGCTGATCAAACTCTTATTAGAAGATTCATCCAAACCGTTTCCTTGTGGATAATATGATGTGGAATGTCCTAATACAATGTTATATTTTTGATAGAAACTGGTCATTGCCATTGACTTGAAAGCTTGAGAGTTATCTGTTACTATCTTCCTAGGACATCCAAATCTTGCCAATATATTCTCTTCCCAAAATTCTATGACCACTGAATCAGTGGCTTTCCTGGTAGGGATTGCCTCCACCCATTTGGTGAAATAATCTGTGGTAGTGAGAATCCACCTATGTTGGGCACTTGAATGTGGATTTATCTCACCTATGAAATCAAGCCCCCATTGCTGGAAAGGGGCTTCTGTTTTAATTGGAACTAACGGCATAGCTGGTAACTTCTGTTTTCCAGTGAAAAATTGACAAGGGTTACAAGCCCTTACCTTAGCATTTACATCAGGGAACAGCTTGGGCCAATAATAACCAGCCCTTAAAATTTTGTATGATGTTGCTCTCCAAGCATGATTCCCTCCACAAAACCCTTCATGAAACTGACTGATGACTTCCTCTGTCTCTGATTCAACCAAGCAAACTAAGAGGAAACCAAGAGGGTCTTTCCAGTATAGTTTTTTCTCAGAAATGCAATATTTAACTGCATGTAGTTTCAATGTTCTAGCTTTGGAAGATGATAATTCATCTGGAAATTTCAAAGTTAAAAGATATTTTACTATATCTTTATACCATTGAGACGAAATGAATTTGTCCTCAATCTTGTTTTCAATTATTTGATCATCAATTTCATTCATATCTAACCATCCTTCTTCTTCTTGAGCATTGTTTATCCCAAGAGCCCGAAAATTAGATTCAGCTAGCAGTCTGGCTAAACCCTGTCCTTTTACTAATTTAGTAGGTTTAACCTCCAAATCAAATTCCTGGATTTTTGCAAGCCATCTACCCCTCTTACCATCACTGTCCGCTTGTACTAAAATATCCTTTACAGCGCTAGTAGGTACATATGCAATGATTTTGGAATGCAATACATACGTTCTAAAAGCCTTTAATGCTTTAACCATTGCATAGGCTTGTTTCTCCATTATATTGTATTTAAGCTCAGCGTCTCGGAGGCTCTTGCTGAAAAAGGCGATGGGTTGCTCATAACCCTCTTCATTCTTCTGGAGGAGAACAACAACCAACGTGTGTTCTGAAGCAAATGAAAAAATGAAGAACTTTTTAAGATAATCTGGACTAGCTAGAACCAGAGCCTCACTTATAACTTTTTTAATGTGGGCAAAGGATGCCTTTGCTTCTGTTGTCCACTTAACTTCGTTGTTCTTCCTGAGCATATCTGTTATCAGTTTAACAATTTCAGCAAAATTAGGAACAAATCTTCTCAAAAAGTTTATTTTTCCTAAAAAATATTGAATCTCTTTAACATTTCTAGGAATGGCTAATGTTTCTATGGCCTCTACTCTCTTAGGATCGATTCTGATACCATCTCGGGATACTATATGTCCTAACAAATTGCCTTCCTGCATAGCAAAATGAGATTTTTTTGGATTTAATGATAGACCATACTTACGACATTTTTCAAAAGTTTGTTTTAAATGAATTATATGTTCTTCATCTGATTTCGACAGTTCAAAAATTCAAGATCTGTTTCAACAGTTCCCTTGGTTCTGGTTGCCCCCAGGTGGTTGGTGTTGTGGTGGTTGATTCCTGCCTTGACCTGGGTTGTTTTTATTCCTGTTCCATCCTTTCTTCTTTTCATTGTTCGATGGATGAGTTGGGTTGGCTGTATTTAACTGTTCAAAACTTTGGTATTGTTGAGCAGCAGAAGGTTGAACAAAATTTACCCCCGCATGTGGATGTGGGGGAGCCATGGGTTGTGGAGGACCAGGAAATGGGAAGTATGGATTTTTTGGTGGTACCGATCTGTAAGGTACATAGGAAGGCGTAGTGATTTCACTAGTACTATAAGCTGATGTTGAGGGAGTACCACTATTTGTGGGAATAGGTGGATGTATGGGAGGTGTCGGTGGTGGTTCACTGATGGGTGGGGGTATAGCAATAGGGTATGGCTATTGATAAAGGGGTGGGGGGTGATAAGGAGTGCCCCCATATGCCGGCGGGTATTGAGGTGTTCCATACATCGGTGGTGGTTGGGGTTGTGGACCATGGTGTGTGGTGGCACCTATTAGTCCGTGTGCTGAGTGAGACATACCAGGTTTCTCTTGGCCAAATGGCACAGGTTTTGGAAGATCAGGAAGTACCGTATATAAGTATCCTGACTGTGCATAAATGAGGTCATACTGTTGGGAATTACTGATGGCTTCCTCTTTGGATTGAGGGAAGGTGGAAGCTGCATCCTTTCCAAGGAGAGAGACAAGTGATATAAGAAACCAGTCGAGACATTGTTGCTTGGTGGTTTCCGCTTTACACAAACTACATCGCCTACGCCACTCGTGAATATGGTCAGCGATGTGTGTGGCTGAGGTTTGTTTGAAGTTAGACAATAGTTCTAGACCATTGTCATGGCGGATGGGTAATTGGAAGAAGGTCAAGAATGCTTTGGCCAATGACTCAATGGTTTTGTGGAACCCTGATTTTTATTCAACGTACCATTTGGCCGATGGGCCAGTGAGTGTACGTTGAAATAATCGCAGTCTGATGGAATCATCCATAATGTTGTTGGAGGATCACCATAGGTGAAAGGTCATGACATGGTTGGCAGGATCATCGCCTACCTTTCCTTCAAACTTTGGTATGTCTGAAGGGAGTTTTGTTGGCATTGCAGGCCATGTAGGGTCATGCAATATAGGATCATTGGTAAGTTTGGTGAGATCCGATATGTTGAGAGAGGACAAGTATGGCATCTGCAGTGGTGGGGGAGGATTAGCTCTGGCCATAGTGTGTTGTGAACTTTACCCTTGATGGGGGCTAGGTGGGTTGGTACTCCCTCCTTGAGAGGAAGTGGGTCCCCTGCTTCTGTGTAAAGGAGAGAGAGTGAACGAGTGACCTTGGGAAGTAGACCCAAGTAATGTAGAACCAAAAAAAGCTGATCCTAAGATAGTAGCACTCACAGGAGTGTGCGAAGAAGGTGTCGATGAGCAGGCACAACCAGTTACTCCCCCTAAGATAGAAGGGAGGTTGAGCAAGCATCATGAACGACGGGGGTTCTGTGGTTCCCCTATGATGTCAGACCAACTATGTGAATGTGTGCAAAAAGTGGTGAGAGAAAATATAGAAACAAGAGCATTCGCGTTTGAATGTTCACACAATATATATATATCCAAATCAAAATGTAATCACATGTGCATCATACATAAAATGATAAAGAAGCATATATGTGGGTAAGTGGGTTTTGTCCACGTGGGGGAATCAAAAGGAAGCAAATGCTCGTGTCCTAGAAGATGTAACATCCTTCCTCTCAAATAGAACTGGACCTTCCAATAGTACTCAACAGTGGGGTCTGATGTCACTGGAAGAGAAACTAGTGAAGGATGAAACAATTGGTTATAATGAGGGGTAGAGGGGGCATATCCCGAAAGAGCTAGCGATATTTCCCAATAGCCACACAAAATCCAATCAAGGTGAAATTGCAGCCCACAATTGCCACCTGGGTAGATGTCCTAAAGTTGGTCACTAGGTACCTTGGTCAAAGTGCGGCATTTAGATTTTTGGCCTAAGAAATGGGTCACGGGCTGGATCCCGTCCAAGAGGTGGGTGCCTCAAGGGGGGACGAATAGAAAAACCGGACCTCGGCCTTCAACCCTTCACGGGTATCTCCCTGCCTTATGGTGATTGGAACACTTGACTTTGGAGGATTTTTCAGTTCCCTATTTGACAACCTCTATGTTTGATAAATGTGAGAACCAGATAACGAGGAGTTATTTGGATGCCTATCCCCGAAATCCTACCTAGACTAAAAAAATTCTTTTGGCACCTCCTGTGGAGGAAAACTCAGTGAGTTTTTTAGAAATATTTTAGATGTAGTTGTTTTGGGAGGTTGGGGGTGCAAACCAACCTCGTTGATTTAAAAATGGGAGTGGATAGTCCTGTCAAGAAAAGATGGGGTATTTTCGGAATCCCTTTGGAGGAAACTTACTTAGACCTCCACGTTTCGAGAAGAATCTATGTGAGTGATAAGTGACTTTTGTGTGTGAGTGAAAGTGTGCCAATTTTTAGTGAATTAGATGTCACCTTGCTGCATGTGGACTTCACTTGGTCCTTTACAAGAGTTTGATTACCTAATTAACTAAGTGCCTTTGGTTCAACCTTGCGTAATTCAAAATCCCTAGGAAGATAGAATGTGGACATGTGGGTCCGTTACTATCCTTTAAACTCCCTATGGTGATGTAATATAAGGAAATATTGAAACTATCCTAGATTGAACATGTGGGCATGTATGGGCCCGTTACAAACCTTGATACTTCCCTAGTGTTTTGATCTAAGAAAGCACAAATTCAAACACTATCCTATCTTTGTAGAATGTGGGCATGTATGGGCCCATTACAATATTAAGATGTGTTTGAAAAAGAAAACTAAGAGGGGTCCAAAAGAAGGGCCGTTGTCCTCTCCTAAAGGTTTTAAACTTTGTTAAGGGAGGTGAAATTGTTTCACAATCTTTTTCTGATTCTCAAGGTCGCTTGAAGGCGTGAGAGAAGAGCATACTAAGCGATTGTAACTCAACCTCTAGTCCCAATGTGAGTTGAATGTGATTAAAAATGATTTCCACCTTATATTATAAGTCACAACAAGTCATCCATGTGGCAAAAAGCAAAGAAGGGAAATTGATTTTATCCTCCTAAGTGCCTATGTGTGTTGAACTAACCCCTTTATATGATGAGGGGACTAAGTGTGGTACTGCTTTAAAACATGCTTGACATCATTTTTAAGAAGGAAAATGGCCTTCCCCACATCCAAACAACTTATAATGTGAAATTTTTACTCAGATGCGCACAGAGACGCACAGAGCGCAGGCGCACGAACAGAGTTGAGTCAAAAAGTGCATGCGCACAAAGAAAAGTTGTTACTTAAGCGCATGCGCGCCCGATGCGCGTCTGTGGGGTGGAATACCTGCGCACCTATGACAAACGACCGAGAAAGAAAAATCCGGATGGATTTCTCTCAATTCTCCTTTGAATTGGATGGTTGGCAGGTCGGCCTAGGCTGGTTAGTGCACCTGCAAGTTAATTAAACTAAAGGAAGAGAAAAATAAACCCAAATGAGGTAGGAATTTGATACCTTTCCCCAGTGGAGTCACCAATCTATTGTGCCTCTTTTGTCACCTTGGTGAGCAAATAAGAGGTGCTTTCAAGCTCAGTTGGGTCTGCTAAGCAGGACAGTTGTAGAGAAAAGAGTTAGAGAAAGAAAAACAAAACTATAATTAAGAATTAAACTAATAACAACTAAAATCAAAAGCATAGGGACATAGAGATAACAAGAACAAAAAGACCCATGTCACCAATGTTTGAGGCTTGATCTATTGATGAAAACAAAGCACGAAGAAGAAAGGGGACTATGAGTCCCTTCTTCCTCCAAGGGAAGGCTCTTGGACCCTCACTAGTAGCTCTTCTTACAAACAAAGAAAATGAAAATGGTGATGAAATAACTCTTTGCAAATCCACTCAATGGAGAGGTGGATTTCTCAATGAAATGGTTCCAATGTGCTCTTGTCAAGGAGGGAGTTCTTAAAACAATATAGGCAGCATAACATTACTTAAAATTCCTTGAGAAAATGAGGTGCATTCATGGCTTTTTTATAGAATTGCTTTGGGCTTTTGTGTAACTGCTTTGTAGTGTGAAGAGAGGCCATTTAGGGCATTATTAGGTCTTTGACCAGCCCACCATTCGGATCCAGCCCGGATTTGGAGGTCAAATCGGCTTGGGAGCTGAACCATAAGTGGTTGGGAGGCCGACCACATTCATAAATGCACCGTTTAGCAGGTGCGCGGCTTTTTGCGCCAACAGGTGCGCATCGTGTGCGTATGTGCGATTTCTACGTTCCTGTTACGCGCATGCGCGCACGCGCCTAACTTCTATAAAGATCTCTTCAATTTTGCAATACTTTGTATAGTTTTTGACCTTTTTTGAATGTTGTGATATTAATTCAGGACCATGAATGACTTCATTACTATTTGACGATGCTGAGTTCTTGTAACCATGTGCGGATGAAATTTCAGTGATAACACATTGCATAAGGGCATGGTTTTTTAATGTTTTTTGCTGCAATTACCTTAAAGTTGTAAGGTGATACGAATAATATTCTTAAGATGTTCGAGTACTTACGATTCGTGACTGTAACTTCGAGTAGCCACCCTGGCCTAGCTTGTGTTGTCTATTTTTGGCAATCCTTGCTTTGGTTTCCTTCAAAGTTTTAGGCAACCTATCATCAAAATATTCAAGTATGTTATATATAACCACACTTTCATTTAGATCTAAAGAAAAATAAAGCTAGTATTGAATTCAAAAAATTGTAATTTACCTTGGTGTACCAGTTATTTGTTCTCCTGATTTTTTCAAAATCTTCTCTTTTGCATCATCAATGATCACCTTCCACTCCCTCTCTAGAATTGATGGAGGACACTCATACCTAGGATTTCTTGCCAATCTTCATCTATAAACATCCTAGGTATATTTTAAATATTCACCCACTATAGATGTGACCGCTTTTGTATTGAACGTGTCTACACCAAAGAGGCCTTCAAGATAATCCATAAGTTCCTTTTTGAGGTTGGAATTTTGGAAATTCCACCTCATGCGTAAGGTTGCCCCAAAAATAGATAAGGCCTTGCTCTCTATGTGCCTATAAAAAAGGTCGTTTCCTACACACAAAAAGATATGAGCATTAATTTAAAATTAATAATCTAGATGATTTATGTATGAGGACAACATTAAACGATTAAAATATGAATTAAAACTACCTGCGAATCTTGATTGTTTTAATGGAAGTCCATTATCGTCGACCAAAAATGTGCACGAAAGGGTCTCTATTCTTGTCACACATCTAGCTCCAAGAAATGAAACCATCTCAACCACATCACTATGATCCTCATCTATGGCACCATCTCTAGATTCTAATCGAGGTGTGGATGTCTGTCGATGCGTTTCATGGCTCCTATCTAAATGAGGTGTGAAAGATGGAGAAGTAAATAGTTCTCTAGCAATTGTATGACCGCCCGCATCAGGACTTTGTAGTGCCATTATTACCAACCGCAGGCTGAACAGGCTCCAAATATTCCTTTATTAAAAAGAAAATGTTTTTTCATGAGATAATGTAAAAGTTAAAGAAAAAAGTATCATAATTCAACATATGAATGCATTAATTTTTTTTTATTAAATTATGGTTATTACCTTATATGTGTTAAGTTGTGACATAAGGAGCTTGATCCTTTCTTTGACGTCTGGAGTTTGTTCTGGACGATATAACAAGATAAATAGTTCCTTGTTAGCTTTAATGATATTTTTTTTTAATGAGAGCATCGGATCAATGCAAGAATAAAATCCCTCCTCATCGGCCGAATCATGATCCACATGGCATGTTGACTACATATAATTTCAACAAAAACAATGTTATTTCAATACAATTATATAAGCAAATAATAAAAACAATGTAAAATGAAAGTGGAAATTGATAATAATTTACATGTTCTGCGGCTGCCCTTTTTCATGATCATCCTGCCACATTATAATATAATTAGAACCCCCAAATATTTAAAAAATTGTTAATGATAACAAAAAAACAGTGTCAAAGATAATATTTACAACAATGTTAAAGATAATAAAAAAATATAATGCAATAAGTAAAGGTTTCGTAAAGAGGTGTTGTATAAGAACTTGTACACTATTAGTCAATGTTTCTATTTGATTCAAATGGTAATCCACTAATAACTCTTCCCGTGGAGCTATCTTTTTTATTGCGCATAGGACTACCCGGTTCTCTTCACGTCCCTCAAATATGCAATTTGGTTGTTTGTTTGTTGTCCCAGGTTGTGTACTGTTTATAAACCCTGTGATATTGCCAGAAGATTTAGGCCTTCCATCAATATAGATAGTCTCTCCCTTATTTTTATCCTTGTTTATTAGTTGTATATAATTTGCAGCGAGTGCATATCTCTGCATACTTCGCATGTACCAGACCAGCCGCATCCAATCGTTATAATTGTAACACAGTCCGACATAGTCCATCAATTCAGTTACTATATTGTATTTTACAATTATTCCATCTATGGAAAATAACCCCAAGCCATGAACGGAGGATGGTGCAATGTGAGATGTCCTATTGTTGACAATGGTTTGAGATTTATGGCCTTACGAAGTTGGAGGACTCTCATATGTCATCTAGAAGCCCCAAAAGGTCAAAGTAGTCAAAGTGGTTTAAGAGATTTTAAAAGCTAAATAATAAAGTGAAGTGATGAGTGTATTATAATTCAAAGTGAATACAAAATAAATTATTTCAATAATAAATTTAATGGAGAAATTAGAAGTGGACCCAACCCTAAAATAAGGAAAGTGGGCCAAGTGACCTAGAAGATGTTTTTAAGGAAACTACTTGGAGAGTATAAATAAGAGGCAAGGCTCTCTCATTTGAATTACACTTGAGAATATTGAATATCTATATGTGTCTAAAGTAACCAAGGATATCTAAACCAGAATTATGAATGAAGGTGAAGAAAAGAAGGCTGAAATGCAAGGAAGGATAAATTATTTTGATGGTGCTTTCTAAGGTATGTTATTTACAGGTCATCTCACCATTTTCGCTATACCTTTTTTTATATAATGATTCAGACCATGAAATTTCTATGAAAGTGAGAAAACATATCCAAGTATCTGTAAAAAAACAATTCAGCTTGTGGGTCGTTTTATTTTTGGAGTTACACTCTGTGGAAAATAGGGTTTGTGGCCAGTCCTGAAACTAGTCAAAATTAAGTGTTTCGGGTAAAAATGTCATAACTTCTTCATAACAGATCCAAATTAAGTGAGACAAAATGTGTTAGTTAGGTTACATTCCTTAGTATGCTGTGTAAAATTTTCAGATCATTTCATCAAACATTTTGTGTGGGGCATGCTCTACAAGGTCTCTCTCTAGATTAAGTCAGAATTCAGCAAGGTATGTCATTTATGCTATAACTCCTTTTATGAGAGATTCCAAGTAGTGACACTTGGATAAATTTCATAAAACACACTGAAGAACATTTTGTATCAGTTTCAAATATTTATACATTATAGGTTCAAAGTTATGATTACTTCAAGTTAGGGTTGTTGACTAATCCAAAACTAGGCATGTGAGACTAAAGAAAAGTTTGATGAAAATGCT
>ML797277.1:287644-299262 GCA_009831015.1 Picea engelmannii | reverse complement strand
TTTTCTCCCAATTTGGGTTTCCATGTAAAACACTGGTGTACTATGTATGTGTGTGATTGTTTATTTCTTACTACTCATTATTGGATAATAATTCTACATTGATATAACATTTGAAGAAAAAGGATTATAATTACGCTATTACTTATTCACCCCCCCTCTCAGTAATCCAAAAAATTAGACTAGGGTGCAATTACGAATATTAGTGGTCAACCACCTAATTTAATGTGATATCCCTCTTGATTTTGGACATATTAAGGATATATTAAAAATGTGAAAACACTAAGGACACGATAAATTTATCATATGGATCTAAGAAAAAAATAGTATTAAGGTTGTTGTTTGTTGGATTTGTGCAAAATGAACCTAAACAAAAAATTCTCACTTGAACTTGAGCAATGCCATAACTTCTAGAAATAGTATAGAAAAATATAAATACTAGACTAGGATAACCCAACTAGGCATCTTGTACTCAAGGAAGAGGAACCACATGACACAAAATGCCTCTAATTTTTGCAAACCCCCATGTGTTGTATTGTCAACTCCCACAAGGCCATCCTAAACCCCAATACTATAGGGAAACATTAATAGTTTTGTAGGAATCAAAGAAACCTAGGGTTGAACATGGGACCTATTAAATATTCTCAAAACCTAGATTAATATGGAATTTTCAAATGTCCTAAGTAAACTTAAGAAATATTTTTCTATTTTGTAGATGTACGATTGAAACAATAGAGAGAAAGTGTACATGGAGCTAAAAATCCCATGTATTGACTAATTGGACCAATAAAGAGAAAGTTCATAACACACGATATAAAAGTTCTATATAGGGACTAATTGGACCAACAAAGAGAAAGTACAAAAAAAATAAGCTTAAAGTCCCACATAGGGGGGTCTATTGAAGGAGAATTTTCTTTTATTCACCCAAATTGGTTGTAATATCTCTAGTTTATAGGTAGCATGGAGAGCCATGGCCAACCTGGACACTACCCCTATTGTAAAATAATATAAATCTATCAATTTCTTCATAAACAAGAGGACCTAATTGCTGAGAACCAGGCCTTTATCTTCTCATCTATTAGTAGAATCCATGTTCAGGAAGATAATCATAATGCAAGGTCTTTTTTTATCATGGTGTCTCTGTTACAACATAAGAGGAAAATCAATGCTTTAAAGGAAGAGCGCATATGTTGCACTAGAAAATCTCAAATTTGTCAAAGAGATTTCAATATGTTTCTTTCAATGCCAAGATGTATGTCGGTTAAATGCCTATGGAAAACAAAGAAAAAGAATATGTTCATCAAATTCCTCTAGAATTGGACATGGTTGGGGAGGCCTGAGACTCTTATCCCTATCCAATGGAGAAAGAGGAAGCTCACAATATGCATGTTTTTCATTAAATTCAGGTCTTCGTGTACTACAAAGTCTATCTAGTATTAAGTGTCATCTATAGGCTTTGTACTAATAAAAGTTCACAATCCTCTACAAAGGATAGAATTGCATTTTTAGTATACAAACATCAATTTTTTTAACAAACTATGAATCATAGACTATGGGACAAACCATTTTTTTGTATTTTTACATTGACCAATACAACTATAACAAATTTTGCTTCATTATTTAATCAACACTCAAACTATTCTCACAAATCCTATTGAGGTTCCTCTTCATCCTTGTCATTATTCTTGAGGTGAATAGTATTTTTTTTGGAACATTTTTTCCACCAATACCATTTTTTATTACTCCCAAAGTAAAATCCCTTAGCTCGTATCTCTTCCATTTCCTTTATCATGATTATGGTGTGCTTATGCATTATTGTGTTATTTAGAACATATATATCATTACTTCAGGCCATGGATCCTATGAGTTTCTTATTGACTTGTTGTCTAGACAAACCAACAAGAATATTTTGAATCTCAAAATGGTCACAACTTGGAGCCTAAAAGGATCATCCAACAATCTCTTTCCATATGGAAAACCCTCTGTGCCAATCATATCAAATAAATACTTTTATCCCTGCAAACCCATAATGGATTTCACACTTTGTAATATCCTAACTTCAAATATCTTCCCACAAACCCAACACCTTAAGATAAATTGTATTTCATATCTTTCTTAGGTTCATATCTCTTAGAGGATTTCTCTCTTTATGTTTCCAAAAAGACATGTGGCAGGCTTAGAAATTGTCATGTCATTATGATGATGTCAACATGGTTGGCTCATTAAACACAAGGTCCAATTAAATTCCACCACATGGAAATGCAACATCAACGTGAATGAACTTGGAAGGACTAATGGTGGCTCTAGAGTGTACCACATGGGACCACTACAAATTTTGCAAGCTAAGTTAGAAAACACCCTTATAAAAAACATTCCAAGTATTTTGGAGAATTTGACTCAAACAAGATTTCACTAGGCTCTAATAATACATTAGATGCATAGGAATTGAGCAAATTTGGCATTTCAAATATCTCCAATGAAAGAACTTTCTTAGAAACATGGTACCTAGACTTATGCCTAATGCATAATATTTTAGGTTTCGATGCCTTAGTGGGCCTAGGGTTCCATGGCTTAAGTTTGTTATACACTTGACACTTTCTAGAAGCATATTGCATCATAGTTTTCTGTGCATGAGGAATAGAGAAACCAGGAGAATTTAAGGATACAATGAGTTTTTATGAGAGAGAGTCCAAGATCTCAAAATCCCAATATAATGACACATGGAATAATCATGTACGTACAAGGGGATTAAAGAAAATAAGATTGAGAGAACACCAAGTTACCACATTAATACAACCACATCCACTCTCATGTTTATCCATGGTAGGATGCATCAAGTCCACAAAGGTATGAGTCTATGATAGTTGGATATGATGTGGACTAATGATTAAATGTCATGTGGCAGTGGGGCCCACCACTAAAATAATTATACATTGCAGTATTATTTTACAAAATGTTTGATTCATATTGAGTTAAATAATAAGTAGAGGGTTGAGTCTCCTCAAAGGTGAATAAAATATACAATTTATTTTAAGCACAGATTGGAGGGCCTTAGAGCCTCCAGATGACTGTAATATTTCAGACAAGAGCTGCTATGAGGAGACTTTTATCTGAGTTTTGCCTCTTTTTGGTTGGAAGAAAGATGAGAGGTATGGCTCTAGAAATATAGTTAGGACATGATGTATATTCTGATTTCAGTTTTGAAATATTGAATATAATGTTTTTTTCATGGAAAAAAATTAGTGTGGATATGCCTCAAAATTTTAAACTGGATATAAAATATTATATTTTCCTCAAGCTTGATGATAAGAAACATCTTCTTGAACTCATGGATCTATTGTAAATATTGCTAATAGCTAGGCAAAGAAAAAACTTGTTCATTTCTCACATCTTGTCTGGTGATCTAATTATAAAAAAATAAGGATTTAGCGATGTTTATATATTTGTACGGAAATTAACAACCATGTCCATCAGAAAGCACCATAGAATGTATTGTATTTGGAGTTGCTCTATAGCAATGAAAGGGGAATATGGTGATGTCACATGTTTTGAGACAACAAATGCCTACCAAAAGTCCCATGTGCCACTATCTGAATGACTTCAAAGAAGTGAGTTGATAGAAGCATATGTTCAGTGGTTTTCCAAAGTATATTGTCATTCTTCACCAACTTGATGGGCAAGGTAGTATACATGTTTGTAAACATTAATTTTGAAAATTTGCATGGATGGAAATAATGCTTTTCTAAAATCGAATAGAAAATAATATAGAAAGATAATCCGCTATGGGAGACATGGTAGAAGGCTATTTAGGTCTTTTCGAGATTTTATTTTCTGTCCTCAAAAAATGTTTGGCAACTTGCTTCAAGCTATTGGGATCAAAATATACGTAGACAACAACATGTGCATTATTTTCTAAGATAGATGATGGCTTCAAATAATGAAAAAGAAGTTAACGTCACCATGAAGGACCTAATAGAAATGCGTCAAAGAATATTGTACAAATAGTTGGTTCAAGGGACCCAATAGGGAAACCTACAACAAAAATGTCTTAAATAAGACATGACACTGGATTAGCTACTTAGTATGATGGGCAGTTGTGGATGATGAGGAGTTGAACTTGATGAGGGTAGAACCTGGGTGGCAATGATTTGTTACAACAAATTATGAACTTGTAATGCTAGGCAGTGATAGGGTTATTAGTGATCTAGAACAAGATGATGACCTGATGACTTTGGCATTACTTATGATCAACATGGATCAATAAGGCTTGGTGTATTGGTTCATAATGATGTAGCTAACTTCGGCATTGAAGTGAGAGTGATTGGGAGATTAGTATTTATAGTTCAAAGAAAGATAAATATGATCAGTCAAGGAGCACTCATTAAATGCTGGAAAAAATGCTAATGACGACTGGTAGATGAGAATAAGGACATCCTAACATGACAGAGTAAAGATTCTTGGCAAGATCAAAAGAAATTATGGGGCTAGACATAGCATCTCTAAATATCAAGAAATTGTCAAAGATCTTGTCAAAATAAGGGATATGGGGCATGGTTGTTGATTGAGGGGTTCTCTTTTCTGTCTCCTTTTATTAGTAATAATAATAATAATCTATTTTTAAGGTCACAGCCAAGCCAGACACCAAATTGGTGTATGAGACCCCCTCCACCCAGCGATTTTACTGGTAAAGTCTATGGAGGTATACATACCCTATTGGCCCCCTCTGGATTTGAACATATGACCTCTTAGAAGAAAACTACAGCTTCTGGTCTACCAAGGGGATTTACTAAGGCATAATATGTTCTACCTGTGGGATCAAAGGAAGAATCTGGTCTACCAAGGGGAATACTACAACTTATGAGGATACAAATGACAATGGCAATGACACTATTAGATCCCGACGAAGTTTTGGAATCATGGAGGTGCAAGATTAACAATTGTTGCACCTAGAATAAGATTAAGGGACTATTGAAACATTGATATTTATCGGTTGACATAAAATAAATTCTCACTATCTCAAGGAGATAACTACCCTTTTCAAATTTTGAACTACTCTTTGAGCATAATTATAATTTTTTCCAAACTAACATCCACAACCAAACTAACCAATAAAAGAAGAAAACTTGAACATATTTTAAATCAGCAAATGGATTGTAATGTGTAACTACTATTAACAGTTTTCCTAGTATATAGTATAGGACCCAACAAAAAATTTGATTTTGCAATTCTTTGGACATGACAACTGGATGAGTAAGGCCAATCTTCTCCATATTATCCTAATTTTGTGAAAAAAAAAATCACAATGTATACACATACTTTGAGACTTCCTCGAGGCTCTCCCATAACAAGTGTCATTTTGTTCAAACAAACATCAAAAGCTATTGCCTTCAACAGATACAATTTACAAAAATATGGGAGATCTATGATATTTTTGGCTAAATAGTTATTTAACAAGATGATCCAAAGGTCACTGATTCAAAATCACATTAACCAAGTTTGACTCATTCAACACAATTCAAACTCGTGATTTTGGCATGGATCACAAGTCAATGGCAGATTGTGCCATTTGGCTTATGGAAGCAATTTTCTATGGGTTTTCTCTAATTTTTTCTGCCTATTTGAACTAGTTTCTTCTCTACCAGTCAACTACAAGTGGAAAACAAAGCTACAGGAGGTTGAAGTAATCCATTGAAGTAATCACCTCCATCCCCGCAACAAGCCCCACTTCTACCAAATGATTTGAGCATTAGAAAGTATCTCTATGGTCAAACAAGGTCCATTGGAGGCATAACACATCCTAAAATTGGTGAAGGGCGTTCTCCAAGCAAGAAACCTCCTCCATGTGGAAACTGTGTAGAATGTCACCGATTTTTTTGACTATCTCAAATTCCCTAAGGAATATTGTCATGAAAGAACTCAATTGAGTTCAAGAAACCACATGGAAAATATGCTCACTACATGGAAAATATGGCAACTACATGGAAAATATTCTCACATGCTTCAAGTGGTAATTTAAACTATTGAAAGCATGAACAATGGCACTCGCAGGTGTGCAACCTTTAAACTTGTGAAGAAGCTAGTTAGAATGTTTCACTCCCAAATAACATTTTCTCTCAACCCTATGTAGTGTTGAATTGGAAAAAGGCATACCAACAATAAGAGGAGTATGAATTAGAAGAATAAAGAATCATTTAGGGGATTTATAGGGATAGAATCACAAATCTCTTGAGTCACTACGTCAAATGAAGATATTTTTTTTTCCCTTTTGAAATTCAATTTTAGGATCCTTTTAGGGACAAAGTCCTTGAAAAATACGAAGGACATATTGATCAAGCACTATGGCATAATTGAGATCCATAAGTTTTAATGTGTGTATATCATAGTGATTATGTGGTCTTTGCAAGGAACCACATGCTTCAGGTGAGCATGGTGAAAATCACCTGCTAGCTAAAGTTGGTTAAAGGCATGGTGGGTTAGTTTTTTTCGATGGAAATGGGAACTTGTAAAATGGGTTTTTGGAGTAATTATGGAAACAAGATATGTGAGAAAGGTT
Organism: Picea engelmannii; assembly: GCA_009831015.1. Classification (NCBI taxonomy): domain Eukaryota; kingdom Viridiplantae; phylum Streptophyta; class Pinopsida; order Pinales; family Pinaceae; genus Picea; species Picea engelmannii. Next base: position 292,712 of record ML797277.1, on the reverse strand, counting down.
GGAGTAGTTATGGACCATGAACCATGAACCATGTGAGCCTTTTCCATTACCGAATAACATATATCTAGAGATATTTGCTTCATATAAAGCTAAGGTTTCTTGTTTTCTAATCCTTTTTTGTCTATATCTTTTACACAACCAAAAATTTTGTAGATATTTTCACCCTTTCTATATATTTTCACCAATAAATTATTATGTTAATATGGAAATTTAGTAAATATGTAGTTTTGAGTATCACAGCCTCTAAGATGCCCAACATTCCATGATCTGCACCCAATAAAATAAATCTAAAACCGTTTGCACCAACAATTTTCTAGTGATCTACCTCCACAACAATTACTTACATCATGATGAGAGGCTTATGGAAAAATGTTTTGCACATCATGAAGTTTCAAACATGCAAGAGTATAAGGAGGGGTTTCATTACACAAAGACTACATTTGAGGAATTTTGATATCTATTTACAAGGATCAGATCCATTACCGTTTTTAGAGTTTGGACGAATGGGGCTCCTCTGCCTCCGTCGATGTCCAAATGGAAGTTGCGAACCAGCCCTAAATATCTCCACTCCTGCACGATTTTGGGCGCTGGATAGGGTACATTTCTTTGCCTCTGTGAATGTCTCCACTCCTACATGTTGGATTTCACCGGCTATGGCTAGTCTCGTGCGCCTAAGGTTGTTGTCTCCACTCCTGCGCGGGGTTTAATGGTTGTTCTATGTGGTTTCTGGCATGAATGGGTGTGAATGGAATGGGTGTAGGGTTTAATGGCTGCTCTCTGTGGTTTAATGGCTGCGTGAATGGGTGTGAATGGAATAGGTGTGAATGGAGAGGGTGCGGGCATGAATGGGCGTGAATGGAATCGGTGTGGGGTTTAATGGTTGCTCTTTGTGGTTGATGGCATGAATGGACGTAAATGGAATGGGTGTGGGGTACTTTGGCTTCTCTCTGTGGTTTTTGCAGTCGTGAATGGAATGGGCACGAGGTGAATGGAATGGGCGTGGGGGTGAATGGAATGGGATATATGTTTTGAAATTTGTTTTATTTTGTTTTGTTTTGTTTTTTAAATAATTTTTTTTTTATTTGTTTTTAATTTATTTAATATATAATAAATATATATTATATAATATATATTGTTTATTTTTTTATTTTTTTTGTTTTGTATTTTTATTTTTTTATGTTTTGTTATTATTTGTTTTTAATTAAATTAATATATATTATATAATATAAATTATTACCCCAAGCCTATATAATATAAATTGTTTATCCCATTCCCATTAATGAGGTATTAAACCATCACACATATTCCCTATGAAGGGGGCCTTTGGCCTTTGAGTAGGTTATGGGTGTCATTTGTGAGGTTTTGTGCTCTAGGGATGGGTTTGAGGGCCTTAACCATGGTTGGGAGAGGAAATAGAAGGCCTTAATTAGGAACACAAGTGAAGATTTTAGGGCTTTGTGCCATGAATGATACCTTGAACCGCCACACAAGCCCTCTAAAGGGAATATATGGCCTCTAATAGTGATATTCACACCCTTAGGATTCCTTCCAAACTAGGGATGGGTCCCAGGGCCTTGATCATCATTTGAGGAGGAAAACAAGGTTCTTAAGCCATGAATGAATCGTGTAGGGCTCAGGGGCCGTGAATAGGCCTCAAATCACCACATGATTCCTCTAATGGAGATCTTTGGGCTCTCATTAGGATATTGGCATCATTAAATATCGTTTACACCCACAATATGGGACCATGGTGAATAAAGGAAAACAAATACACTAGCATATAAATGAAACTTCCACATCTCAGGGGCCATAAACAAGGCCCCAAACCACCACATAGGCCCTTTAGAGGTGATATTTGGTGTCAAAGTGGCATATGGAGTACACCATTATGAGATTTTGTGCACTAAGGATGGGTCTCATGGATTTGACCATGTTCATGGGAGAAAAATAAGTGCCTTAGTCCTCAATGAATCTTATAGGGTTTGAGGGTCGTGAGAAAGTCCTTAAACCACCACAAAGGGCATCTACGAGGAATATTTTCCTTTTGAGTAAGATATTATAGTCATTAATTGCACAACAAGGGTGGGTCTTAAGGCAACGAATGTTCAAGGGAGGAAATTTAAATATTTAGACGATAAATGAAACTTATTTGGCTCATGGGCCATGAACAAGGCCTGAAACCATGAGACAATGCCTCTAAATGATATCCTTGGCCTTCAAGTGGAATATGGGAGTCAAACTATACAAATAGTAGTTTTTTTCAATGCATCTATACATATTGTCCGAACCCCATGTTCATCCAATTGGTAGCTGGGTTAGCTGTAAGTCACCCTAGTAGTTCATCCCATCATATGGATAGTCCTTGATATGTATCATGATCTGATCCAATGTGTGAAAAAATCAAGGTGAAACACATTCTCTTAAACCCTACCTCCCCATCATCTTAACAACTGACCCCACCATTACATACTTAGCACCTTAGGACCTCCATCTTAGATACTGACATGTGGTTGAAGCATGGGTATGTTCTTGAAAGAAAACACATATAAGTACTATACCATAACCCATAATTCATAATTCATAGTACTAACACCTAACCCATAATTCATATAACCCTTAATCCATAAACCCACTAACCCCTTTAACTCCTAATCCATAAACTCACTAACCCATTTAACCCCTAATCTCTAATCATTATAACCCATAACCCTTTAACCCTTAAAATATATAAACCTATGATAAATCCTCTAACTTCTACATACCTAAACCCCTTTAACCTCTATCCCCAATAATCTCTTATTCTTAAATTATATAAGTCTTAACACTCATAATATCTAACCTCAAAATCTTGTAACCCCAAATCCCTTATACAATCCCTAAGCATTATAATTAGTGTGACTCACATATTTCACCGTAAACCTCTATAAAACTTAATCCACAACCCCTATATCCCTTAACAATTATAACCCTTATCAACTAATAACTAATATAAATTAACCCATGGAACCCTAAACCTATAACACTTTTAATCCATAATGTCCAAGAATAACCCTTATAACCCTAATTTCTAATTTTGAAACCTATTACCTATAACTACTCCAACCCCTATATCGCTCTAACCCCTAATCACTGAAATGTATGACCACTAACCCTTATAATTTTATCCCCTAATTCCATTAACCCCTTACCCATAACCCTCATAACCATTAGCAACTAACCCTTATAACCCATAATCACTATGAACCCACATAGCACAATGACCTTAATCCCTAACCCTTATATGCCTTAAAAAATATTAGCCTCGTCAACTAATAACTATATAGACTTATCCATGAATCCATAAACCCATAACCTTTATAACCTAACACACATTTAGTTTCTAATGTCCAAACCATGACATTATAAACTCAAATCCCTAAGCCCTATAACTCTAATGTCTAAACATATTACCCTAACCATTATATACCCTATATCCCCTAAACTCTATGATCCAGAAAGTTCTTTTAATGACTGTCATTGAGTTATTAATTGCATGTGTTAATTAACCATTTATGAAGCTGAATGAAAGAGGATGAAGATGAGAGAATATATCACAGCCATAATACATAATACAGATCTGAACTGAAGCAATAAGAACAACAGACCATAACAAGAGAAGTGATAACGAAGTTCGACACAAAATTGCCTACGTCTTCGGGCCTTTGTCTCAGTGGGGGAGGCTTCTTTATTTCTGTTCAAATCTCAAAAGTACATCATAGAAGTGTCATTAGGCTACAAGACTAATCTGATCATGTTCGTCTAGATCTCTAGAACCCAGCAGAAGAAACGACACGTAAAACGGATGACCGGAGCTCCCAGAATTGGCCCGCAAGCGTCTGCTCCTCAACAGCTTTCCTGCATAAATGACTTTGGCGTGGATTCCCTTCAGCATAACTTTTCTCTGATTTCCCCCCATGGCCTCAAACAAGCCTGGTTTTTATAGATCTGAATTTGGTTATCATTCCCCAACTTCCTCCCAAAATATGGGCTCAAAAAGAGTCCAAAATCTCCCCAAAATGACCAAAATCCATTAAATCCGCTGATAAAATCACTAAAAAAATCATTTTCCAATGTAAAAAACCCATTTTTTGGGAAATATCAGGCTAAGCCCCCTAATCTAGGTGCTATCTCCTGGATCTGGGTGCATGTGCATGTGATCTGGGCCTTAAAAAGGGCGCACTAAGTGGGCTAAGCTCCTTTTGGAGTGAGCCCCCCTGGTCTCATGGGATTTTCCCAAGATCCTTGGGCTGAGCTTATCCTTTGAGCACACCCATGAGGAGACCGCCCTCCTTTTCTAGGTTTTTTTCATGTGTAAGAGTTAAACCATGGGTTGGGGCTTAGCCCCAGCCCCCCATTTTTGCCCCTTTTCACTTTATTGCACTTTATTTAAAATAAAGTGAGCTTGGTATTACAAGTACCACCAAGGGTGCATTGGTAAGGGAGTTTGGCTAAGTCTTGGGCTGACCCAAGAGGTCATGGGATCAAATCCCATGAGCTCCATAACATTTTTTCCACCAACCATTAACCAATACCATGGTGCCACATGGCAGCCCATGACTGGGCCACGTGGCACCCAACCATTTGCCAAACAAATGCCACTTGTCAGCTGTTGGTTCGATCCCTGTCACTGACCAATCACCTTCTGTTGGACTTCCACTTGTCGCCACTTGTCTCTAACTTTTGGAGTGTGCCCCCCTGGTCTCATGGGATTTTCCCAAGATCCTTGGGCTGAGCTTATCCTTTGGGCACACCCATGAGGAGACCACCCTCCTTTTATAGGTTTTTTTCATGTATAAGAGTTAAACCATGGGCTGGGGCTTAGCCCCAGCCCCCCATTTTTGCCCCTTTTCACTTTATTGCACTGTAACATCCCGCTCTGGCGCACCGAGGACCCTTATTCTTTGAGGACACTTGCTCGCAAGTGATCTGGACCCTTTTTGATGTTGGACCTGATATATTTGATTATGATGTGATTGACAGATGATATGATGTGTTACTATTCATGTAGACGGGTGCTATTGACTCAGTT
>ML797277.1:277471-287544 GCA_009831015.1 Picea engelmannii | reverse complement strand
TCTTACTTGCGTCCTGTTGGTTCGAATGTTGACTTAGAGTCGAGGGGGTTGTTCATCCACACACGCGCACACACTTTAATGGTCAAAAAAAAAAAAAAAATTCACCGGACGACTGAGTAGATGTCCTTAGCTAGGAGGGTTGTCACATGCACTTTATTTAAAATAAAGTGAGCTTGGTATTACAGGTACCACCAAGGGTGCATTGGTAAGGGAGTTTGGCTAAGTCTTGGGATGACCCAAGAGGTCATGGGATCAAATCCCATGAGCTCCATAACATTTTTTCCACCAACCATTAACCAATACCATGGTGCCACATGGCAGCCCATGACTAGGCCATGTGGCACCCAACCATTTGCCAAACAAATGCCACTTGTCAGCTGTTGGTTGGATCCCTGTCACTGACCAATCACCTTCTGTTGGACTTCCACTTGTCGCCACTTGTCTCTACCATGTCAACACTGCTGATGTCATCATTTGATTGGACTGATTGACTTTTTCCATGTTTGGGAAAACGGTTAGAGTATGATAACTCTCGCATACAGTGTTCGTTTGAGAAAGTAAATATATGGCTAGAATCGGGAGAATGAGACGGATGTAATGGCGTTGGTTTCATCGAATTCGGAGCACTTTCAGTTTTGAGCCTTTTTGAGCCCTATCAGGCTCCTGGATCTGATTTTGGATCACTCTATGAGACCCAAACCCATAAAAATCATTATCCCTAACACCTATAATGACTATAATCCCTTTCTCCTATCTTGTATAATCTATAACCACTATAAATTCTACAAACAATAACCCATACTACCAAGCCCTAATTTTTAAACTTTGTAACCTTGAACCCTTATATTCCCTCTTATACTAACACCTTTTAGTCTTAATCCTTAAATTTGATTAAGTATAATTAGTAATGTATATAATATATAAGCCCTATAACACCTAACCCTCGACCAATACAATTTTTAAAACCTAAACTCTAACCTATAAGCCCTAACGAGCTAATCCCTCCACCCTTTAACTATTAATCATGATAAACGATAAATCTATAACCACTTTATTCAATGCTCAACAAAACAATTGTCATACCTAAGACTTATTTTACCCCTATAACCTCTATACCCACTAACCCCTCCAATATCTCTCACCGTAATTCCTATAAACCCAATCCCTACATGCATCGTCAATTCACCAGAGATCTTATGGGGTGCATGAGTCATTAAAGCCCCTAACTTCCATCAAACAAACCCTTAGTCAACTAAAACCCCTAACTTCCAACACTAATATTCATCCTCATATTATCCATAAGGGAATGGCAAACCACTAACCCCTCTAATATCTTTCACACCTAATTCCTATAGCCCAATCCCATAATCTTTATAACCCTTGAACATTATATCATAACCAATTTAATTATCATTCGCTATAAAGAAAGTACCCTAACCCTTGTCCCCAATAACCCTTAATCCCTAAATTATATAACTGCTAACCCTTGTAATCTCTAACCTCGAACTCTTATAACTCCTTATTCCTAGCACATGTAATTGATATGATCCATAACCATTATAAGTTGTGTCGCATGTTTCATCCTTAACCTCTATAAAAAAAATCCCTAACCCTTATATTCCATAACAATTATAATGATTACCAACTATTAACTATATACACTAATGTATGGAACCCTAAACTCATAACCTTTATAACCCTTAACCCTTTTCATCCCTAATGTCTAACTCATATCACTTATAATATGTAACCCCTATAACTATAATTTGCAAGCCTATTACCTACAACCATTATTACCCCAGTAACCCTCTAACCCCTACAAACACAAACCCCTAAAAATATATGGCCACAAACCCTTATAATCACTATAACTTGTTTCCCCAAATACATATGACCGACAACCACTATAATTTTAGAATCCCTAAACCCTTGAAAATTTAACCCTAATATTTAACCCTTATAACCTTGAATGTGTACATTAGCTATAACATCTATCCATTATTAGTACTAGTCTATTACCTCTATTACCCATAATCACTAACCTCTATGATGTAAACCCCAAACAAGAAAATCCTAACTTATTATCCCTAAACACCTAATCCATATATCTCATAAACATTAATCCTTATAAGCCTCAAACCATATAACCACTTTAATCCATAACACTATAAGCCTTATGATCCCTAACAATACTTAACCCTTAATTCTATCCATAGCTAACCCCTATAAACACCAATCTTAAACCCTATAGAACACAATTCTAAACCAATATAGTCCAAATAACCTTGATCTGACCTCTAAATCCTAATAAGATTAACTACCAAAACACCTAACCCATATAACCATTAACCTTTAACTCGTATAACCTTTATAATGGATAAACCCTATTCTCAAACCCCTACAAACCCTCACCCATATTACATTAATTAGTATAACTCTTATAATACATAAATTGAAATAAATGTGACCTCTCATCCTAAAACTATAATCTATGATAAATCATGAACCCCAATCCCTAACAAAAAAGATTGTAGTGAATATAATCATTCTAACCCTTAATTTGTAATGATTATAACCCTTGATCACTATTATTGATATTACCCCCAAACTGGAAATTCTAAAACCAATAACCCATTAATTAACCTTTGCAACTCTAACCCAGATAAACCATATCAATCCTAACTTATAAACTATGTTACCGTTGATCCCAATCATTCTCACTACTGACCCTTATAACCAATATAATCAAATTGAGATGAATTAGTTATACTATCGACGAACTTTTTTCGTCGATAGTATAGAAAATTCGTCGCAAGATTATTTACATTTGTCTCTCTTGCGACGATATCAAGTGATGCTTGGATTCATTTCATATTTGGTTTATCAACTTGAAATCTCAATTTGATACTTTGCAAGCTAGCTGGACCTTTAGTCAAATACAAATATGAAACTTGGAATCATTAACATATCTACTAGAACATATGAAAAATAGGGTTTATGGTTTCCATGATGAATTGATGATGGAAGAAAGTGGGTGTCTCAATCAAATTTGAGTCCAGAAACCCTCCCATGTTGTTAAGGAATGTGAATAGTCTATCCAAGTCAAATTTCAATCCATACAGATATAGTTTGAAAACATTTCGACGTTGGCCCCATTCACATGTCATTGTTGTTCGCCTCTAGTATATTGATGGTGTTGATTAAGAAATCAACGAAATAGAGGGATTTTTCATCACAACGATGACATAGATACATTGTATATACATTAATGTAGAACCTGAAAGAAAAATGAAGAAAGACTGACGAAATCCTAAAACTTGCATCAACCAAATTGGGTACTCTGAAAGAAAATTAGGGTTTATGGTTTACATGATGAATTGATGATGGAAGAAAGTGGGTGTGTCACTCAAATTTGAGTCTAGAAACTCTTGCATGTCGTTAAGGCATTCCGATAGTCTATCCATGACAAATTTCAGTGCATACAAAAACTGTTTGAAAAAATTTCAACGTTGGCCCCATTCGCAGGTCCCTGTTGCCGGTGTCTAGTCCTCATGCAATTTTCGTTCCTCATTCCTTGACCATGGTGTAGTCCCCAAGATCCATTATTTTTGTATAAAATTACATACTAATGGCATAAAATGTCCCACACAAATACCAAATTAATATCCTCTACATAAGTCTTTTGTCTTTTTTCAAGGACTATGTAATGGATCTCAATTATAAGAAGATTCAAATAGGACCTAAGAACCTTAAGTTCTTTCCTTAACCATAGGTGACATAACACTATCATTCAATAGTAAAATTGTTAGATTTCATTGTTTGGTATCATGTGTACTGAGGGTTTGAGCCACCATATCCACAAAGGAAACATACCAAGAATATTTGTCTTATGAACAAGATATGGTACTATCCATTTTGAGGTTTGGCATAGAGATTGTTCTTGTAGAATACACTACATTGCACCATAATATAAACCCTACACTCCTTGAAAACCATGTAACACCATTCAAATTAGACACAATATTCTTGCAAGGAATTAGCTATACTATCGACGAACTTTTTTCGTCGATAGTATAGAAAATTTGTCGCAAGATTATTTGCATTCTTCTCTCTTGCGATGATATCAAATGATGCTTGGATTCATTTCATATTTGGTTTATCAACTTGAAATATCAATTTGATACTTTGCAAGCTAGTTGGACCTTCATTCAAATACAAATATGACACTTGGAATCATTAACATATCTACTAGAACATAGGAAAAATAGGGTTTATGGTTTCCATGATGAATTGATGATGGAAGAAAGTGGGTGTGCCAGTCCAATTTTAGTCAAGAAACCCTCCCATATCGTTAAGGCATGTGAATAGTCTATCCAAGTCAAATTTTAATGCATACAGATACAATTTGAAAACTTTTCAACATTGGCCCCATTCACATGTCAATGTTGCCTGCCTCTAGTATCTTGATGGTGTTGATTAAGAAGTCAATGAAATAGAGGGATTTTTCATCACAATGATGATGCATATACATTGTATATACATTAATGTAGAACCTGAAAGTAAAACGAAGAAAGACCGATGAAATCCTAAAACTTGTGTCAACCAAATTGGGTACTCTGAAAGAAAATTAGGGTTTATGGTTTACATGATGAATTGGTGATGGAAGAAAGTGGGTGTGTCACTCAAATTTGAGTCCAGAAACCCTCCCATATCATTAAGGCATTCCAATAGTCTATCCATGACAAATTTCAATGCATATAGAAACTGTTTCAAAAAATTTCAACGTTGGCCCCATTCACAGGTCCCTGTTGCCGGTGTCTAGTCCTTGTGCAATTTTCGTTCCTCGTTCCTCATTCCTTGAACATGGTGTAGTCCCAAAGATCCATTATTTTTGTACAAAATTACATACTAATGGCATAAAATGTCCCACGCAAAGACCAAATTAATATCTGCTACATAAGTCTTTTGTCTTTTTTCAACGACTATGTAACAGATCTCAATTCTAAGAAGATTCAAATAGGACCTAAGAACCTTAAGGTACTTCCTTAACCATGGGTGACATAACACTATCATTAAATAGTAGAATTGTTACATTTCATTGTTTGGCATCATGTGTACTGAGGGCTTGAGCCACCATATCCACAAAGGAAACATACCAAGAATATTTGTCTTATGAACAAGATATGGTACTATCCATTTTGAGTTTTGTCATACAGATTTTTCTTATAGACTAAATTAAATTGCACCATAATATAATCCCTACACTCCTAGAAAACCATGTAACACCATTCAAATTAGACACAATATTCTTGCGACAAATTAGCTATACTATCGACGAACTTTTTTCGTCGATAATATAGCAATTTTGTCGCAAGATTATTTACATTCATCTCTCTTGTGACGATATCAAATGATGCTTTGATTCATTTCATATTTGGTTTATCAACTTGAAATCGCAATTTGATACTTTTCAATCTTGTTGGACCTTCAGTCAAATACAAATATGAAACTTGGAATCATTAACATATCTACTAGAACCTATGAAAAATAGGTTTTATGGTTTCCATGATGAATTGATGATGGAAGAAAGTGTGTGTGTCAATCAAATTTGAGTCTAGAAACCCTCCCATATCGTTAAGGCATGTGAATAGTCTATTCAGGTCAAATTTCAATGCATACAGATACAGTTTGAAAACTTTTCGACATTGGCCCCATTCACATGTCACTGTTGCCCGCCTCTAGTACCTTGATGGTGTTGATTAATAAATCAACGAAATAGAGGGATTTTTCATCACAACGATGATGCAGATACATTGTATATAAATTAATGTAGAACCTAAAAGAAAAATGAAGAAAGACCGACGAAATCCTAAAACTCGCGTCAACCAAATTGGGTACTCTGAAAGAAAATTAGGGTTTATGGTTTACATGATGAATTGATGATGGAATAAAGTGGGTGTTTCAGTCAAATTTGAGTCCATAAACCCTCCCATATCATTAAGGCATGCCAATAGTCTATCCATGACAAATTTCAGTGCATACAGAAACTGTTTGAAAACATTTCAATGTTGGTCCCATTCATAGGTCCCTGTTGTCGGTGTTTAGTCCTCGTGCAATTTTTGTTCCTTGTTCATCGTTCCTCATTCCTTGACCATGGTGTAGTCCCTAGGATCCATTATTTTTGTACAAAATTACATAATAATGGCATAAAATGTCCCACACAAAGACCAAATTAATATCCACTACATAAGTCTTTTGTCTTTTTTCAACAACTATGTAACGGATCTCAATTCTAAGAAGATTCAAATAAGACCTAAGAAACTTAATTTCTTTCCTTAACCATGGGTGATATAACACTATCATTCAATATTAAAATTGTTACATTTAATTGTTTGGCATCATGTGTACTAAGGGCTTGAGCCACCATATCCACAAAGGAAACATACCAAGAATATTTGTCTTATGAACAAGATACGGTACTATCCATTTTAAGGTTTGACATAGAGATTGTTATTATAGACTACACTACATTGAACCATAATATAATCCCTACACTCCTTGAAAACCATGTAACACCATTCAAATTAGACACAATATTCTTGCCATGAATTAGTTATACTATAGACGAACTTTTTTCGACAAACTTTCAACGTTGGCCCCATTCGCAGGTCCCTATTGTTAGACGTGTCTAGTCCTCGTGAAATTTTCATTCCTCATTCCTCATTTCTTGACCATGGTGTAGTCCCCAAGATCCATTAGTTTTGTACAAAATTACATACTAATGGTATAAAATTATCAATGAACGGTTTTTGTTGATAGTATAACAAATTCGTCGCAAGATTATTTACATTCGTCTTTCTTGTGACGATATCAAATGATGCATCTTGGATTCATTTAATATTTGGTTTATCAACTTGAAATATCAATTTGATACTTTTCAAGCTATTTATACCTTCAGTCAAATACAAATATGAAAATTTGAATCATTAACATATCTATTATAACATATGAAAAATAGTTGGGTTTATGGTAATTTCCATGATGAATTGATGATGGAAGAAAGTGGGTGTGTCAATCAAATTTGAGTCTATAAACCCTCCCATATTGTTAAGGCATGCGAATAGTCCTTTACCATGGTATAGTCCCCAAGATCCATTATTTTTGTACAAAATTACATACTAATGGCATAAAATTATTGACGAACTGTTTTCGACGATAGTATAGCAAATTCGTCGCAAGATTATTTACATTAGTCTCTCTTGCGATGATATCAATTGATGCTTGGATTCATTTCATATTTGGTTTATCAACTTGAAATCTAAATTTGATACTTTGCATGATAGTTGGACCTTCAGTCAAATACAAATATGAAACTTGGAATCATTAACATATCTACTTGAACATATGAAAAATAAGGTTTATGGTAATTCTAAGAAGATTCAAATAGGTAACAATATTGATGGAATCTTATACAATCATGATGGTATAAAAATGAAAGAGCTCCTCTTGGTTTCAATAATAATTTATCCTCTACTTAACAAGGCCAACCACGTGAAGGTGGAAGCTCACGTGGCCCCTCCCCTCCCCCTCACATCACTCTCAATTGATCCCGAAAACCCAATCTATAAAATATAAAATAATCGAAAGCAACATCCTATTAAGATTCATGCATAGAAACTACAAAAACAAAAATTAATGAAGGTACATGAAATTATGTGTTTCTAAATGATATTTTTAGTCTACCACATACTTTACTATATTGAAAACTATTTTTAGATTTCAAATAATAATTAAACAACATGTAACCTAGGATATAAAAATGTCGCATAAAACTTAAAAACATGTAATTAACCCATGACATTAAAAGTAAATTATTTTAAGAGAATAATTCATACAAATTAAAATATTATATAGTCACATACCTAATCCAACCTCAACATCTGTGTAATCATCCTTATTCTTTATCTTGATCTTCTTCATTAAGCTCGACATCTGTATCATCATCTCGTTCTGAAACGATGTTGAAAGGATTGATGATATCATCATCATCATCAATGTCATTTTCGAACATATGTTCATCGACATCATCATCAGGAATTGAAATATTGTCTCCTATGCCTATATTATGATCTTCTTCATCATTCAACCCTCCATGCTCTTCTGGCTCTGTCTGATATTTTGTCGAATCATCTTCTTCATCTTCAATATCATCTTCTTCCTGTAAATGAGTATACTTAATTGGCCTTCCTCTTGGATCATATCTAACAACAGATGACCAATCCCTTTCACCTGGAACATTTGACTAAAATACATGTTCACATTATCTTGGAAAAACATAGCGATCATGTCCTCTTTCAAACATCGTTGTTTTAATCATTGGAAATCTATTGGCATGTTGAATAATAGTTCTTTCCTCATCACGTTCATGCATTCGTAACCCATACCATATGACATCGAACAATACTAATTTGAAGGAATTAAAGTCACACTCAAGTATATCGTTTAAATACCCATAGTATCTATTTTCATATTCTCGGGGATGTTTGTCACTCCTAGAGGAAACATTAGTTACCTGGAACACTGCAGTTATCCCGCTATCAGAAGTTTTCCTTGTTTCATCCAATTGTTTGATGCGAAATTTATGACCATTGCACCACATAGCCTTGTGGTGTTTCAACTGCAATATGTCAGATATGTAAAAGATGCATTGTAAATTAACAAATTAACATATATTTATATAACTTGGAAAGTATCTGAAAAATACAGTACACATGTAGTCACATTAGTATAATATAAAATAACTGGATAAAATGGGTGAAATTGCTTACCTGTCCATCTTTCAAACCATAGGCTAGATCAATTTCCCTCTGCATAACATTGGCATCTCCATTACGACGATCTTCCCTAACCAATTCAGACAGTCATTGCCATGATAACCTACCTCCATTATGTTGTTTACATCTTTTTATTCATACATTCATCCAGTCAATATTGTTTGCAATGTATAAATGAAGTGCATCCCACTCTAGAGAAACTGAATCAAAAAAACATAATTCACCAATATTAAATATTAGTTATAACGTACAATATGCAAGTAATTATAAATATTTATAATTTATGAAATAAATTATATTAATATATTAATGATTATGATGATATATACACAAAAACGAAACTTTATATGTATTAATAATAAAAAAATTCACAATTATTAATATATTACCTCTTATTTTTTTCATTCTACCTTTCCCCAATAGATGCTCCTGATCTTCAAATTTTTTTATGGAGTTCACATCCCAAATGCAATCCACTGCATGCATAGTTGGTGCTGCTAATTTAGGAAGATATTGACTAGTGTACACCATGGATTGATATACCATATATCCCTCCACCATAGAACCCTTAGGATGTGCTCTTTGTCTAACCAACGCCTTCAATGATTTCAAGTGCCTCTCCACCATCCACATTGACCTTGTGTGAACAGGTCCACAAATTTCAATCTCCTCAACTTGGTGTATGAGGTAGTGTTCTTTTGCATTGAAAAATGTAGGAGGTATATACTTTTGCATTTCACACATTAGATGAGGAATTTCTCTCTTCCAATACGTTATATCATCTTTATGGATTTCTTTCAATGACAATCATCTACATGAGATCGTGACGCAAGAAAATAACATGTTTCAACATAAGTACATAATATAATATATTACATTACATTACAAGTAAATCATGTGTCATTAAGTACAACAATAATTTGAAATAACATTTCGCATATAAATCACAACTATGTCTTACCTCATGTATTTTCCAAGATCATATATAACTTGTTTGACATTGTTTTCAAAGTCATTTGGGAGAGATAGTGGTAGAACATAATGTAACAACAAAATGAATCGTTATTTGTTTCAACGAAAGTAGACAAACAAAAATTAAAAAAAATAAAAGATCTATAAGGCCAATATATATAAATATGTATACCAAAATTATTACCTTAATGAAGGTATGCCAATCATGTGTTTTTACCCCACCAAATTCACCTTTCTTCATTAAAATATTTTTTATGTTTGAAGCAA
>ML797277.1:258258-275776 GCA_009831015.1 Picea engelmannii | reverse complement strand
GAATATTAATCGTAAAAATTGCATTCTTATTTTACACATTAATTAACACTAAAAACAAATAAAAAAAATCAACATTTATGTATAGTATGAGATGAAACATATTACATACCTTAGTATCTGTGTCATACAAGTGTTCGACAAATGATTCATAATTTTTAAGTTCACTAGCAACAATGTAGCCGAGAGAATATTTGCTCTTGATCCTTCATAAAGTTGTTTAATTGCCTTTTCTAATAGAGGTTCATCATAAATACCAACATTTTCCCCATCCTCATCCAGCTGCGAAAACAAATCTTGAATCATTTGATTTGTCCCATCATCTTCTTCCATGGGATCAGTAACTTGATTTGTCCCATCATCTTATTCCATGAGATCCTCATTTGCTTGGTCATGATGATGTTCCTCAGTTTGTACAACATCATTTCTACTAATACTTGGTGAAATATTCCGTGGAAAGTTAGAGGGAAACTCTAACTTTATAATTACAAACAATCATGCAAAATTAGTGTATACTATAACAAACATTCAAACAATATATATACATATATATAATTTTATATAAAATTGACAAAATAAAAAAAGATAATGAATATATAACTAATTACCATGGGACGATATTCATTTGATCCACCATCACTGTGACCATATTTCCTACAATGTTTTGTAGCTGTTGCTATTAAAATTCTTACGGGATGTCCGAGGCAACATTTTTTACAAGGGAAATAACATCTACCATCACCCTTTTCACCCGCTTTACTTTTTTCCCCACCTCTAATAACATTCTGTGACATTCTTCCGCACAAAAATACCCTTTCGGAACCGTCGTTGTTATAGAAAGATTGTCGCAACATATTTAGATCGTCAAATATTTATAGTGCAATTTTAGGTCACTATCATCACTATTGCGACGATAGTGACCTAAAAATATTTATTTGTTTACCTATTTATTTTAGGTCATTTTTAACGGTCAATTTTAAGTTTAAGTCATATTTGGTCAACCTATAGTTGTCTCTCTTGCGACAAACATTGACCATAATAATTTGTTCAAACTACCTGCATCGAGATTGCGATGAATACAGGGTGGATTTAAAAAACTTGAACTTTCTCACTTGCATGTTGCAACGAAAGAGTACTTTCGTCGCAAGTGGTCGTCACAAAATTTTCAATATGTAGCAGTGTCCTGAAGAAAGACTTTGTCAGAGCGCTTAATGCCTCCCTTCCTATGTTTTATCTAATGTCTAAGAGAGATCCATACTAGATCCCCATATCAATGGTCCTCGTTGATTCATGACTTCGACCTTTGGCTACTTTCAAGGATTGTGAAATCACAAGTCCTGAAGTCTCGAAGCCGAATGAGCTAGCTCCTGTCGGGATAACACAGGGTTCCTAGGCCCTAGTCATATGGGTCCTTTGGGAAAACTTAGGGGATAAGTAAAAATACCTTTTTTCAACAAAGGGGTTAAGAACACAGGCATGATCCCTTGGTCATATGGATGAATGGTCTAAGGGAAAAATTCTCTTCTCCCACAGAATTCAGACTTAACATTCCTTCTAAGTAATCTTCATAAGGTTTGTAGGACTTAAACATTTCAGTCGATCCTACCTAGACTCTCCTTCGGGCTCACATCCCATGACTCTGTAACAGTTAAACTAAGATAAGTCCAAGATCACATAGATATAAAAGTTTACATAAATCAAAGAGTATTTCTAATAAATTTTCAAATACTTAGAGATTGAATCATATACATAGACACTTCATCATCACATCCAGTATAATACACAGAGTATGAAAATACTTATTATAACTAGAAAATGTGAAGCAACTGTTGAAAGTGGTGCATGTTTCCTCCCAACCATAGGCACACTCACTCCTACTGGATTTATCACTGGCCACCCCTGAGCTAGACTATGATGCTCTGAGAGAGATTCTTTCTTATTTCTCCACAACAGTCAGGGACGAAGGTTACTCTCCTTCTCCCACAGAAATTGGGAAACTAGTTTTCTCTGCTCCAAGCAAGGAGGTCTACATGATTACTTCCTCGGTCACTCGTCAACCTCATTTATCAGCTTGTATTGAAACCCTTCCCCAAGATTCTTACATCCATATCGAGCTTACTTCTCATCTTTTCTTTCTCAACTTCAGAATCAAAGTATGTTCACTTCTCTTCTCTGGAGAGTTTTTTCTCTCTTCTTCCATCTTGCAGATCTATCTATATCCTTGAATTACATCTATCTGGGTCTGAATCTGAATTCGTGGTCAGAATTGTAAGCCTTACAGATGGGTACCCTACCACATCTCCTCATTAACTCTTGAGGATGGTCTTTCAGCTACTAACCAGACTGGTAATTCGTTTCTGGGTCAGACGACTGTTGAGAAATTACTCCTAGTAGGTACTGGTTTGGTTAGGGTCATCTCAACCATACTTATTTTCCTTGCACCATCTCTCTCATAACATGCATGGACTATCTTGGTAAATTTTCCCCCTTTCAACAGTTGTGCAGCGCATATTTAAATTCAAATTCTATTAATAACAAAAATACATACATTGACCCTTTTATACAAAGGTTTGTCAAATCAAATATTCACACATATTTTGTTCTCAATAGTCTCTTGGCTAGTTATAGTTATATTTACAAACTGGGGGAAACATGGGTATTACAATCCCCTCCCCCTTAAAGGAACATTTTCTTCGATGTCTTATATCTCGATGTGTTATGTATGTACATAAGTAAATAAAAATGGATATGCATGTCTCATGGAATCCTCCATTTCCCATGTAGCCTCATCCGAGCCAAAGCGCTTCCACTACACCTTGACATGTGCAATTTTTCTGTTGCGGAGTGGGGTTTCCTTCATGTCTATTATGCATTGATGTTCTGGGAAGAACTCTCCCTCGGGTTCCACTTGAATCACATATCATTCAATAATATGATTAGAACCATGTACATACTTCTTTAATAAAGAAACATGGAAAACATTATGTCCCTTCATTGTGGGAGGAAGTGCTAGTTGATAGGCTACTGGTCCCACTCTATCCAAAACTTCAAAGGGTCCACAATACCAAGGTGCCAGCTTGGAAAAATATCCCATCCTCAAGGAGCTTCTTTTGGGTCTAACCCGAAGATACACATGATGTCTTTTTTTGAACTCTCTAGGAGTCCTTTTCAGGTCTGCATAGCTCTTTTGTCTATCCTGAGATGTCTTCATATTTTTCTTGATCTGAATCACTTGCTGTTCCATTTCCTTTAGCATATCTGGCTCGATTGTAACTCTGTCTACTAGGTTGTTCTAGCTGATTGGAATGTTGCATTGCCTTCCATAGAGGGATTCAAAAGGACTCATTTTTAATGACTCTTGATAGCCATTGTTGTAAGAAAATTCTACCAGTGGTAGGTAGTCCTCCCATTTCTTGGGTTGATGCATTACATGCATATTCAACATGTCTTCTAATACTTGATAGGATGTACTAAAGAGAAATTTTATTTCAAAACCAACAAACAAAGATTTCCAAAAGTTTGAAGTAAACTTTGTATCTATGTCGGATATAATTTATTTAGGCATGCCATGCAACCTGGATATCTCTTTCATGAAGATGTTAGAAATATCTATTGCCTTGCGGGTTATATTAACATGTATGAAGTGAGAAAATTTGCCCAGTTTGTCCACAAGTACCATGATGGCATCATTCTGTTTGGTTGATCTTGGTAATCTTGTGATGAAATCCATGGGGATGGTTTCCCATTTCCATTTAGGAATTGGTAGGGGTTGTAATAGCCTTGTGGGGTCTCAGTGATCTACCTTGACTTTCTGACATTCTAGACACTTAGCCAAGTAATCAACTATGTCCTTTTTCAGTCCAGGCCAATAGAATATCTTTCTAGTGGTCGTAATCATTTTTTGATAACCAGGATGACCAGTATATGGTCTTTTATGTAGTTCATCCATTATGAACCTCTTCAAGTCGTCACAATTTGGAATGTATAATTTGTTGTTGTAAGTCAACAGGTCATCATTAAGAATATGATAACTTTCATACTTCAGCCATGTGGGATCTTGCTTTAGGTATGATGTCACGATCTTGAAAAATGCATTTGTTTCTTGTGCAGTTTTGACCCTCTCTTTGATGTCTGATTCATTGGCACTTACAACTGCTAAGTGAACTAATTTCATACTTCTACTAATGGAATCAAACACCCTATTCTCATTTCCTTTGATATGTTTGATTTCAAAATCAAACTCACTAAGGAGAGCCATCCACCTATCTTGTCTCACATTGAGTTTTGGTTGATCAAACAAATAACTCAACCCACTATGGTATGTCATAAGTACATATCTTCTACCTAAGAGATAATTCCTCTACATTTTCACAGCATGCACTATGGCATCCAATTCAATATCATGAGTCACATAATTGACTTCATGCTCATTCAATTTTCTAGACTTGTATAAAATCACATGTATTTCTTGCATAAGGACTCCTTTGATCCCTTCCTTGCATGCATCTATACACACAAGAAAATATTTGTTTGGATCTGCAATCTTCAATACATGAACATTGGTTTGAAGGCATTTCATCTCTTGAAATCTTTCTTCACATTTTGATGCCCAAATGAATTTAACTCCCTTTTTCTGAAGGGAGGTGATTGGGAAATCAATCTTGGAGAATCCTTTTATGAATCTCCTATAGTATCTTTCCAGACCCATAAAGGATCTGATATCAGATACATCCTTTGGGGTAGGCCAATCCATGATGGCTTTATGGGTCAAATTCCACTCTTTCCATAGAAATAACATGGCATAGGTAGTGGAATTGTTTCTGGAAAAAGTCACACTTACTAAGCTTAGCATAGAGTTGATGTTCTCTTAGTACCTGAAGTACTAGCTTGAGATGTTCTTCATGCTATTCTCTATTTTTGGAATAGATTAGGATATCATCAATGAAAACCATTACAAACCTATCCAATAAATTTTTGAATACGTTATTTATTAAGCACATAAAAATTGTCAGTGCATTGGTAAGCCCAAATGGAACCACCACAAATTCATAGTGACCATATCTTGTCCTAAAGGATGTCTTGTGGATTTCTTCATATTCGATTTAGACCTTATGGTATCCAAAACTCAAGTCAATCTTGGAGAATATTGTAGCACCCCTTAATTGGTCATACAAGTCATCAATCTTTGGCAAGGGATACTTATTCTTGATGGTCATCTTATTGAGTTGCCTATAATATATGCACAATATGAGTGTGCCATCTTTATTTTTCACAAACAAGGTTGGTGCTCCCCATGGAGACACACTAGGCCATATGTAGCCTTTGTCCCACATCTCCTTCAACTGGATTTTGAGCTCAACTAGCTCTGGTATTCTCATTCTATAGGGTGTTCTAGACATTGGTACTGCTCCTGGTACAAGTTCTATTGAAAAATCAATTTCCCTTATTGGTGGTAGACCTGGTACCTCTTATGGGAATATATATTTATATTCTCTCAATATGGGATGGTTCTCTAGGATGGGTTTGTCATTCTCAATAGATTTCAATACTTGCATTACATACAAGGGACATCCCTTTCTGCAATACTTCTTCACTTGGAGGGATAATATTTGTCGCATTGAGAGAGGATTTTGAATCCCTTGTAGGGTTACCCTCCTTCCTTCTTCATTTTCACACTCCAAAGTTTTACCATAAAAGTCCAACTTGGTTTTGTGGGAATCCAACTAGTCCATGCCAATCAACAGGTCATAAGATCCTAGAGGAAGTATGTTTAGGTTTTCTTGGATGGGAAACCCACTCATGACAAATTGGCATGCTAGTATGACATCTATTACTTTTCTTTTGGTTCCTGTGGCTAGTTGTACCAACCATGATTTAACATGTTTAACTTGATACAATTTACATTTATCAACAGTTTGAGGGGCAACATAACTCAAATAAGAACCAGGGTAAATTAAAATGGAAACATGATGGTTGGAAATCATAACTTCCATATCCACCATTGAAGCTTGGTGGTTAACTTGTCTATTATCCAAGGATACATAAATTTTTGGCAGACTCCTAGCCACATCAATGGTTGTGGTATCCTCTTGGACATTGTAGACCCTCCTAGTGTTCTATAGCCTATGTAGACAGTCCCTCATCATATGTTCCTCTCCACAACCCCAAAATTTCAAGGTTTCTCTCTTTGTGTTATCAGTCTTACTTGGATTTGCTATCAATGGTTTATTCCCACTCTAGGATGGAAAATTTTGTTGATACACACTTATGGAAGGAAGGCTCATCCTAGAGGTCTTACTAGAGTTCTTAAATTTCGAGGGTTTAAACCCTTTCTTCTTGAATCCAGAATTGTCTTTCTTCTTCCAGTCTTCACATGGTTCTGTCTTACTCTTGAATTTCTCATAGTAATACCTTGCTTTTCAAATAGTATCTTCTAAGGTCTTTGGCTCATCAAATTCAATTTTGTCCCAGTAGGGTTGAGGTAAGCCACTAATGAATTGTTTCATTTTTACCGTTTCATCTTTGATATAGGGCACATACCTCATCAACTCGAAAAATTTGTTGACATACTCATCTATGGTGAGTTGTCCCAACTTGAGTTCATAAAACTCCTTGGTCTTTCCATCAAAGTAATTTTCTGACCAGTACTTATTCTTGAAGTATTTGTCAAATTGTTTCCATGACAAGTCCTTCTCATGGAATCCTTTCACATTCCTAAGGTCCTCCCACCAAATGGAAGCCTTCCCATTCAAGTTGAAAATGGATATCTGAGCCTTTAAGTTTTCATAGTAGTCATGGATGCTAAAGTACTTCTTCAATCTGAGTAGTCAAAATTCTTCTTCTTCCCCCTTCTTAATCTCCCCATCGAAGGTGGGTGGTTTGGTTTTCTTGAATTCTTCATGATCACGACTCTTGGAATGTTTTCTCTTCTTTCCTCTTCTCTGAGAATGGGAACTAGTTTTACCACTAGAAGATTCCTTGGAGTTGTCAGTGTCCTCACCAGAGGAATATTCCATTGAATGTCTCTTGGATCCATGTTGCTTTGAGGTGCTCCTCATGGTGTGGCCACTTTAAGGACCATGATTTTGTATCTTAGATGGACTTGGAGTTTTGTTAGTATGATTCATGTCCACATGACTGGTAGTTGGACCATGTTGAAGTTGCCTTTGTATATCTGATAGAATTTGCAGTAGGACTGCATTAATTTTTGTCTTCTTTTCCTACTCCTTGATTAGCCTCCCATTGTAATCCTTATAACTTTGTAATTCTTCCATGAAGCTTCTTAGAGTTTCGGCCAAATTTGTAGGGGTTTCCGCTGCCCTCATTTCATCAGATTCTTCCTCTCTATTGTGGGATCTCTCCCCGAACTACTAATGTGCCACCATCCTTTACGTTTTAATTCTCCTATTGTTCACTAACTACTTGAGTGTAGATAAAACATTTTATGTTAGTCACTAATCTACCAATTCATGAACAACACATATCATTACAAGGTGAAGTCATTTCTTTATTTGGAAACATTAACCACCTATAGCGCAGAGTTCCAAAACATCTATCAACAATAGAAGGGGTAAGGTAGGGTGTTACCCCATAATTTCTCTAATAATATTTTTATGTGACTCGTGCATGAACCTCAGTAGGCCAAGTGCTCTTTCCATGCTCTGATACCAATTTGTAACACACCCAACCCCTAAATAGCCTCTTTAGGGATGGGGCATCAATTTTTCACTTTCCTTGGTTCATTTTCAGTCCCTTAATTAAGCAAAAACCTCTTAAAGAGATTCTTCGAAACTTACATCTCTCACCAAGTGATTAAACCAGCTAGTGAGGTCCTCCTTGTGACCTCCGGCTGAAAAATGGGAGGTAAGAACCTACGTTAGCAAAGGATTTTGGCACTTCGGAAGTTCTCGAACTCTAGTCTTTGGGGATTCCAAAAGCGTTGTCAAATTCTCAGATTGTCAAGAAACAGAGGGGATCAATGGTTTAGATCCTCCACTGAGATCTACGTTTAAAAAGGGGGTTTCTTCTATCTGCATGTAACACACATTTTTCCAAATCTTTGAAGTACTGAAATATCGCCATGTGCCCCTAGCCCTTCGATGTTCGACATTCGGCGATCAACTATCGCCATTAGGATTTCGGCCTTCGGTGATCAACGATTCTCATTGAACATTTATTTTCACCACCCTATGTCCAAACTCTCGAACTCACTCCATATTGCTTGGGTCCTTCAGCAATTGACGATTCTCACTAAACATTCTTTATCATACTACGTTCAAATATTACGAACCCCGAAACTGTCCAAACTTTCGAAGTGATGGACACATCACTGGCATTGTTGGCCAAGCGAGCACAATACAGTTGACATGCGGCAAGGGTAAAGCAGTGATATGTGTCCTCCTTAGGGGGTGACATTTGGCAAGCGTAGAACGGGTCCACATCACTCGATATGACGTTATCGAGCCACGTCATCATAGACTAATAATTGCTCAGTCCTTTAATCTAATAGTACACAAGATCCCACGTAGATCATAGATCTATGACTCTCATTACTTCACGACTTTGGCTTTGGAGCTTATCAAAGCCTCTCGATGAAAATTCCCCTAAGAGCTAAGTCTCCAGACTACAAGATCTTGTGCCACGTGTCATTTTTCACCAACGGTCAGGATCCACTTCATCACTCGCAACTTCGGTGAGTTCATACTTCGTAAACTCTTGACGAGGAACAATTAGGGGCCACATGTCGCTCCATGACGCATTCCAAGTTAATCGTGTAGTCAAAGGTAGGTCCCTTAGATCAACGACTCGGAAGGATCCCAAAGGATCCGAGGATCGGCAGTGCACGTTACTTCGGTAGTTCGACATTCGAGAGTTTGGTGAGTGTGTCTCTCAACTTTCCTTCTAGACCACGCCAAATATGTTGCCATGTGTACCTAGTGTCTACAACCAGGATTTACTCTGTCTTCCAGAGCTTCAAGAAAAATTCATGTGTTCCTATATCATGGAACACCTGGACTCCTGGATAATCGTTGATCTATGGACATGTGTCCCTCCAGTTTCAACGGTCTAGATTGACTCTGCGACTTTGGCGTTCAGGAGTTTCGGTACTAGACCGCTCCAAATCTCTTGAAGTAAGACTTCGTCGAAACGCTTAACACCTCCCTTCCTATGCCTGATCTAATGGCTGAGAGTGATCCATACTAGATCCCCAGATCAACGATCCTCGTCGATTTGTGACTTTGACCTTCGACTGCTTTCGAGGATTGTGAAGTCACAAGTCATGAAGTCTCGAAGCTGAATGAGCTAGCCCCTTTCGGGCTAGCGCAAGGTTCATAGGCCTTGGTCATATGGTTCCTTTGGGAAAACTTAGGTGCTAAGAGAAAATCCCTTTTTGTAGCAAAGGGGTTAACAACACGAGAATGAGACCTCAGTCAGATGGATGAATGGTCTAAGGGAAAAACGCCCTTCTCCCACAGAATTCAGAATTAACATTCCCACTAAGTAAACTTCATAGGGTTTGCAGGACTTAGACATTTTAGTCGATCCTACCCCGACTCTCCTATGGTCTCACATCCCATGACTCTCTAATAGTTAAACTGAGATTAGTCCAAGATCGCATAGATATAACAATTTACAAAAATCAAAGAGTATTTCTAATAACTGTTTAAATACTGAGAGACTGAATCATAAGCACAAACATTTCATCGTCACATCCAATATAATACACAAAGTATGAAAATACTTATCAAAACTAGAAAATGTGAAGCAACTGTTGAAATGGGTGCATGTTTCCTCCAAACCATAGGCACAACCACTCCTATTGGATTTACCACTGGCCACCCCCGAGCTAGACCAAGATGCTCTGAGAAAGATTCTTTTTCTTTTCTCCATAACAATCAGAGACGAAGGTTACTCTCCTTCTCCCACAAAAACTGGGAAACTGGTTTTCTTTGCTCCAAGCAAGGAGGTCTGGATGAGTACTTCCTTAGTCACTCATCAGACTCATTTATTAGCTTGTAGGAAAACCCTTCCCCAAGCTTCTTATAGCCAGATCGAGCTTACTTCTCATCTTTTCTTTCGCAACTTCATAATTGATGTTTGTTCATTGCTCTTCTCGAGAGAGTGTTTTCTCTCTTCTATTATCTCGTAGATCTATCTCTATCCCTGAATTACCTCATTCCTTTTCTTCCTCAAAAAGGTTGCATGGTTCTGAATCCCAATTTGTGGTCAGGACTGAAAGCCTTACAGATGGGTACCCTGCCCCATCTTCTCATTAACTCTTGAGGGTGTACTTCCAGCTACCAGCCTGACTGGTAATTCATTTATGGATCAGAGGATTGTTGAGCAATTACTCCCAGCAGGTAGTGGTCTGGTGGGGGTCATCTCAACCATACTTGGTTTCCATGCATCATCTCTCTCATAACATTCATGGTCTATCTTGGCAAGCTTTCCCCCTTTCAGCAATTGTGCAACACATATTCAAATTCAAATTCTATTAATAACATAAATTCATACATTCACCCATTTATACAAAGGTTCATCAAATCAAACATTCACACATATTTAGTTCGCCATAGTCTCTTGGCCAATTATAGTTATATTTACAAACTGGGGGAAACAAGGGTATTACAACAACTAACTCGTTATGGCGAATGTTGATAAAGGATGGTAAATGAAATAGGGTAATCAAAGACAAATATCTTCCATATTTCTCGGTCTCTACTTGGTTCAAAAAAACTACAAATAGATCGATCTCTGCCTCACAGACCTGGAAAAATATTTTCAAGTCTTTACATTTGATTACCCATTGGCTGAGTTGGAGTCCTGGGTTCGGACACTCAGTTATTATAGGAAAAGATTTGATTATGGGACTGGGGAAGTCCTCTTTACTCTCACGAGAACTATTAACAGTCTTAAATCACAAAAACATTAGCTACCTCTATCAGGATAGAGGTATTAACATGCCAGGTATTATAACTGCGAATTGGAAAAATAGTGTTGAGCTCAGACTCATCGGTGAACTGGAAAAGGAATGGGATGTCTATTCTAGGGATTTAATAGGATCGAGGGTTCATCTTCAGAATCAAGATGATGAGCTTAAGTGGATTGGAGGAGATAAATAAGATATTCTAATAGTAAAAAATGTTTATAGTGACATAACAAAGAAAATTTGGCAACAATCTATTGGTGGATGGAGGAGATATTTGTGGTCCTGGGACATTGCTCTAAAAATTAGACTTTTCACTTGGTTATCTACTGAAAATAAAATCCTTACATGGGACAATCTACAACAAAAAGGTTTGGAAGGTCCAAGTATTTTCCATTTGTGCTCAAGGGAATCAAAGTTAGTTTTGCATATGTTTGTCAAGTGCAATTTCATACAACAAGTTTGGTATATGATAAAGGGAGGGATTAATATAAAAACTATTTGGGAAGGAAGCTATTTAAATGTTTGTATGATAGTTGGGTAAAAAAGGAGAGAAAATACATTACTCTTCCTCCCCTTGTTTGTTGGTTTGTTTGGCTAGAACGTAATAAGAAAATCTTTGAAAATGGGAACCCTTCTATCTGTTCAATTGTATTTAGAACACAAGCGAAAGATGATAACTTTAAAGATCCTCATAAAATGGCCATTTCCAGAACTGTCCAGATGCCCCTCCAAGGATTCTCTATGGTTGGATGGTTTGATGGAGCAACACTCTCAAATGGACTTTAGAGCGGGGCAGGGGGATTGATAAGGTTAAATGACAAAACAATTTACAAATGGAATTTCAATTGTGGCCCATGTATCAACACTAGGGAAGAATTACTAGGTGTTTGGGCTACTCTCAACTTGACAACTCAATTGAACATTGGTGCTTTGCAGGTCTTTGGAGATTCTAAAATAGTGATTGACTGGTTGAATAGTAGAGGGAAACTGTAGGTAATCTCCCTGGTGGGATGGAAAGACAGAATTAGAGAGCTCACCAAATCTTTCAGGGCTATTAGTTACTCTCACATTTATCGGGAACAAAACAAGGAGGCAGATTTACTTTCCAAGAAGGCTATCCAAAAGAAAGAAGGGAAAATCACTTACAACCATTGGGTAGAAGGAAATGAGGGCCCTTCTATTTTTCAGAATCTATATTAGGATGTATGTTTTCTTATAGTGATCTACAAAACCTTAGAGAAAGGTGACAACATATTTTTGGCTTCACATATTGAAAGTTGTTTAGTGGAATACTGATGATTAGTTTTTTTTAATATGGATGCCTTCGCTCCCTTCAGTCTATGAGATGAATTGGACACAAGTAAGTTTTTCAAATATCCAAGTATATTCGAGGATGTTAATAGCTGGATAAGTTATTTTTCCATGTGTACACAAATATATATATAATATAATGAGTAATTTCCTACTGGAAAAAAAAAACAACTTAAAAATTAGATAGAACTAGAGAATGCAAACTTGATCACCAAAAATTACTCAAAATGTAAGTAGAAAAAGCATATGAGCTCTTATACCATTAATCTAGGATAAGGTTTCAGAAGGGGACCTTGGTGGTTCATGATTATTTATTTTGTGAGAAAAATATTTGAACTATACAACTTGGTCACACTAAGCCAACAAAGCCAAGAAGGTCACTATGGAAGATAATGATTGAAAGACGATTATCACGAAAAATGTATTAAAGGAAGTAATATTTCAACAATGAAAATGAAAACATGATTTATTTCAATGAAGTGTGAAAGATGTTTAAATAACTATATGTGAGGAATAAAGTAAATGAAAAACATTAAAGAGAATGTATGTGGATATGTATGTAGCTATGTATTTATATAATATAATAAGTAGTGATAAGAGTACACAATAACAATTAAAAAATCTAAGTGTGATAAAAACATATATGTAACTTATATAGGTGGACTAGATAATGAACCATATATTAGATAATGAAGATATACATCAAAGATTTCTCAAATATATATATTATTGTTGGTATAGAATAGAGTTATTTTTAGGGAACATGTAGGAAGGTAAATAATGTATATCCTCGTTATTTCTTAAAAAGACATACAAAATATTAAAAAAGGAGAAAGGACAAAGGAATGAAACCTAAAATTTACCTAGAAGTGTCCAATGACAAAATTAATTGATCATTTCTTTAAAACTCTTTAGTTTTAACTGAATAATGATAAATTAAGTTGATAGATGCATTTCAATTACTTCTTTGTAATTATGAAAAATGGAAAACCTTCAAATTTGTAGTTTTATAAGGTAATAAGAGGGTAAAGTTAAGGGTATCCATTGTCTCAATTCCTTATTATCATATTGATTGACATTTTGGAAAGTTTCATCCAATATGCTAAATCTAGCAATCTCATTTTAGTTATATCAATCCTTTAAAACTTTAATTTAGTCATCTTTTTGGTTGATAAAGATATATCAATTTTTAAAAACTTTAATCTAGTCACCCATATTTGGTTCATGGATGGTGTTTTCCTCTTAGATTTCGAGATTTAAGGTAGCCTTAGAACAATCTTAATTAATAAGGAAAAATACACAACCTTTTTCTCAATGTAAATCTAACAATTAATAGCAAAAATTATAAGGTGTTGAGTTTTAATTTTTTATTAGTGTTTTAAGAAAATAAATCCCTCTCTTTAATACCAATAATTAAAGTGTAACAATCAATTTTATAAATAATTTCATTTTTCAGAGTTACAATCATTTTTAAACAAATAAATCCTTCTTTTTTAATATGAAAAATTAAAGTATAACAATCAATTTTATAAATAATTTCATTTTTCAAAGTTACATCAAATAAATCCCTCTCTTTAATATAAAGAATTAAAGTGTAACAATCAATTTTATAAATAATTTCATTTTTCAAAGTTACATCCTCTGGTCCCCTAAAGATACATTTGGAAAAAATAGAGAAAATTATCAAAATTTAAATAGAAAAAATTATCAAAATTTTATAATGAGAAGGTGCATAAGAAGAAAGTGACATGGTGAATGGAAACAAGGTAGTCCAAATTGTTGTGAACATCTATTTAGAGGGAATCCAAAAGGTGTTATGATTTCATGCAAGGTCTAAGACAAGGAAGTGCTCATTCCTAACATATAGAAAATTAGTGAATAACCCCAAGCCAAGCACAACAAGACACTTTCAACAAAATTTATATAATTTAACTTTTAATTTTGTAAACCTTAACTAATTTGTAATTAGAATGATTGGTTAGTTTGATTTATTTTGAATTCTTTTTAAAAATTGTTGGAACTTTATATTTGAATAATTGGTTTTTCAAGAGGTTGAATTCATTTATACATTCAAAACTGCAATTTAAACAAGAGAAAATTAAAATTTCACCAAAATCTGTTTTGCCGAATTCCTATGAAAAAATTCAAAAACCCAATACCAAAAATACAAACATGTAGCATAAGTAAAACAAAACAGAAATGAAAGAAAAAGCATCCAAAGATCCATGGAGACGGGAAGGTTTTGTAGCAAATAAAACAAACTAGTTGGCAATTTGGGAATTGAACCCGAAACCCTCTGATCTGGAGTCAGACGCCCTACCATTGCGCCGCGTATCCCTATTTGTGACCAAGTGTGGTCTCGTTTTTCAGGTAATTTAGCTGCTCATTATTTACATCTGTGAGAGTGGATCAAACACACGACCTGATCTTCGGTATGATGCTCTGTCAACTGAGCTCTCAGTGCTGGTTAATTATGAAGGCTGGAGACTGTGCTCCTACTGAATGAACTAAAAGCTAATGGTATAAATAACCACAACACATATGATTGCCGATAACTGTTGCTAGCAATAAATGGATGAATGTTGCAGCAACTTCGGAAACTAGAAACTAAAGAGAAACTAGAGATGTGGGGTATCAAAACCCGTACCTCTTGCATGCAAAGCGAGTACTCTACCGTTTGAGCTACATCTCCATTTATATATATTGATTTTGGATTAGTAAAACGATTCTTGGTTTAATCAACCAGATCTTGAGAGGGATTACGTATGATGCATGTTGAAGCGATGGGGCTCTCCTCTATATTACGATGCATCTCACAGCTTTGAGTACGTTAGGGGTGGAGCAAGAAAGATTCGACGCTGATCACTTAGAGATGAGACCACTACAGCTCATCAAAGTAAATTACCTATAATCATTCGATTGCATCAAAAGCACCAATTATTAGAATCGGAAACGGAACGGCAGCAGGCACAATTCATAAGCTTAAATAATCTGGATCCCATAAGCAAGAACCTGTTCAGCGTCCTCCATAATCTGAAAGCCAAAGTCAAAGCATGAGCAACCATAATAATAAGTACTGTATCCTCTCAGCAAGCATTGGTAATACATTTTTTTTTAGCTAGGTTGAGTAGTGGGACAGTTTAATTCCTCCATAAATGATTCCTGTACTGTATCCTGTATCCTCTCAGCAAGCATTGGTAATCCTGAGCAACCATAATAATAAGTATTGTATCTTGTATCCTCTCAGCAAGCATTGGTAATCCATTTTTTAGCTAGGTTGAGTAGTGGGAAAGTTTAATTCCTCCTTAAATGATTCTCACCCTTAATCCCTTCTTATGAGGTTTGAACCTATAACTTGATGGGACTAAACCCTATACAAATCAATTAGTATATGGTCATATGCACATGTAATGCAACCACATTATGTGTATTTGTTTACATTAGTAAAAAAAGTTGTATATTGTATGCAAAATTGTAGTGGTATTTTTATTTGGCATTGCAAAGTTTTGATATAGTTAGCATTATGTGTATTTGTTTACATTAGTGAAAAGAGAAAGAATGATATATTATAGTGGAAAAGTGTTTGTACAATGCGGTATAAATGAATGAAATACAAAAATTATTGAAAAAAATAATAAAAGACATAAAATGGAAACAATTATAATGAATAAAGTATTGTTATTGAACAATGTAAATTGGTAATTGAATATAGTGAAAGTGTTCAAAGAGGAATCTCCATATATATATGAAAGTGTTGATGTATTGCATAAAATTACAATGGTTACAATTAAGAAGGTTTTTAAAAGTACATATGATAGAGTAAATATGTGAACATGTTGCTTTCAGTTTGTTGTCCCAAGTAAGGGCATATGTTTGTTATTGGTTGCATGGAAGATGAGAACCTTTGTAGCTTGAAGAAGACAAGGTCTATATGCAAAGGAACAAAATAGATGTGACAATTAAAAGAAAAAATACAATGGAAAACTAAAAAAAATGATATTGAAAGTGAAAATATCAACTTAACATATATACTTGAGTCATTAGGGATATGACAATGTGAATGTAAATGGGCATGGGACATATGTTGCACATGAAAAACTGATTTGGTCAGTAACAACATTCGTGAGTGTGACTATAAATATATCTTTGTAAATATAAGAATCATTTAAAAAAATAAAGATATTATGAAAAGCTTATATGAAATGAAGAGAAAAAAACTTAAAATAATAATGGTTAGAACTTACGATATTGACATGAAACCAAAATGGGATAAGTACAATTGTAGACACAAAGGAAGTTATTTCTAGTGGATGATGGTATATTTTGTTGATGTCCATGGCAAAGGGTTGGGAGGAAAATAGAAAGCTACACTATGAATTATGAGGAAAATAAAATAATAATATGATAATAGTGGAAGACATTGTTTCAATGAAAAATTAGATGTGAAATATGATGATCAAGTATATCAAAAGATACATATATAATTAGATAGAGAAACTACAAAAATCCTTCATAAAAAATTATTTGAGAGCAAAAAGCACCATCTCACATGAAGTACTCAATGGAATTGGAGACACATAGAAAAATGATTATGTATAAATAGAAAATGGAAACAATGGATTCCAGTTAAAATTAACTAAGTTGTGTTAAAACTAAGGAAGCAAACATGAGATTCAAGCTAAAGAGAATGGTTTGAAGACTAAGTGAGAGAAGATGAAAAGTGGCCAATAGGATTGCAAGGTGTTGAAAGTCACTTACAAGAATGCTATGAGAAAACACATTAAAAGAAGTAAAGAAGCCATGGAAGGAAAGGTGC
Source organism: Picea engelmannii (assembly GCA_009831015.1). Lineage (NCBI taxonomy): Eukaryota > Viridiplantae > Streptophyta > Pinopsida > Pinales > Pinaceae > Picea > Picea engelmannii. The sequence continues at coordinate 258,722 of ML797277.1, read as the reverse complement.
ACCTCAACCGTGAATTAGGTAGACTAGGTCCAGTTTGCATATTAGAGATTAGAAAACAATGTTTTAAGAGGATCTAATGAGAGACACAGGAACAAGGTTGGTTGAAAAAACAATGTGTGTAAGAAACCAAAACAATGTTTTAAGAGAATCTAATAAAAGACATATAGACAAAATTGGTTGAAAAAACAATGTGTGCCAGAAGCAAAAGGTTGAGAGTTAACTTTTAATGCAAAACTAAAAGGACACAATAGTGGAATAAATCAAGACTATAATTAAGAACGTGTTATTACACACTTAAATTTATTAACACACAAAATATAAATTATATATATATATATAATATAAATTTATTATTTAAATTGTTTTTTCAAAATATAACCTTATCATATATATATATATATATATAGTACCTATATTCTTTCATAAAGGGTGAAAGCATTTCATGGTTGTTGTGAGGGGCATAA
>ML797277.1:217849-258208 GCA_009831015.1 Picea engelmannii | reverse complement strand
TTTTTTCAAAATATAACCTTATCATATATATATAGTACCTATATTCTTTCATAAAGGGTGAAAGCATTTCATGGTTGTTGTGAGGGGCATAGCATGTCTAATAAGTTTTTTTTAGATTTTTTTAATGAATAATAATTTCATGGTCGTTATAAGGGGCATAGCATGTCTGATAAGTGGTTTTTTTAGATTTTTTTAACCAATAAGAATAAGAATTTTATGATAAAAATAATGAGAAGTTTTAGTAAATTCTTTTAAGTGAACCACAATTTTCACACAAACTAAAAAGAACTTAGTTGGAGATTTTTTAATGAAAAAAGAGTACGTATTCATATTCGTAATACAAGTTGTGGTAAGATTTTGTAAAACATTATTAATTTCATTTTAAAAGTATATCATAATATTTTAATAAATTATTTTATTATTTATTTATAACAATTTATAAGGTTAATAATATATTAAAAAAAATATATCAACAAAAATGTAAAGTCAACTTTTTTTTAATGACATTTCAAGTATGTATAATAAAAATGAATTAAAAAAATTAAGCATTTTAGATAATATTGAAAATGTAAAATCAACTTTTTTTTAATGACATTTCAAGGATGTATAATAAAAATGAATTAAAAAAACTAGGTATTTTAGACAATATTGGCAAAATTGAGCTTGTGATGCAAGAATGAATAATTCTTGCATCTAAACCATAAACAATCTGGTATATTAAGGGAAAATATTAATATACATTTTTAATAACATTTTAAATATCTATAATAAAATAAAATAAAATAAACAACTAGCATTTTATATAATATTGAGAAAGTTGGTCTTCTAGTGCAAGAATTGCATTTTATATAATATTGAGAAAGTTGGTCTTCTAGTGCAAGAATTAATAAATTATTGCATTTCACTAATATGTAGTATATTAAAAATACAAGGGAAACGATTAATAGTGTGTTAGTGTATTAAGAATATGTTTTATTTTTAATTTAAATATTTATTTATTTAAATGAAAAAATATTAAGAAAGAAAAAAAATTAAAAACAATAGTCTTAGGAAGTTAGAAATTAGATGTAATGAAATTTTTTAATAAAAACATTATCATAGTAAAAAAAAATTGCTTAACAAGTAATTAAATAAAATAAATATAACTATTTTATTTAAAATATATTTTTATTAACTTTTTATTTTATTTAAAATAAAATAAATAATAATAAATTTATTTTAATTTCAAAAAATTAGATAGATAGATATGTAAAAATGAGGTCTTAAGTTCTATTCTCACCCATATATATAATGCAAATGAACATTAAAAATTTGACCATATTATAGAGACTAAGGGGAGGCCTTTCGAAACAATGAAGACACCCACTTTCAATATTTCTCCTCTATTTGCAAGTAGCTAAATTGTGTATGGAAAAACATGAAAATATTAATATAGAATGGAATTTTAACCAATTAAATTATATTGTTAAGAATTATTTGAAGTATTATTATATTGTTAAGTATTTTATTTTATTTTATAATTTATTAGATATTTTTAACTATTATTTTTAATATTATAAATTATTATATAATTTTAAGTGAAAAATTAACCAATCATAATTATAAAATCACGTGAAAGTTTTGATTTTATTATGAAATTATGTCATAGTTTTGATGGGTAAATTATCACTCCTAAATAATAAAAATAAATAAAATAAATAAATAAATAAAACAAAATTATTTTCAAATAATTTGTTGGTTATCAAATATATACAATTTGGTTGTGGAGTATGACCTATTATTATTATTATCATGACTTAAACTTGCTTTGGGATACAAAGCTAATGAATTGACCATTTTATACAATTAAAGTTTATGAGGTAATTATATATTGAAATCAATTGAGATTTGTTATTCCTGGTGGGTAATGACCTTTAGATACCTTCACAAAGGTGTCATGTAGTTGCTTGCATGAGATATCATGTATTTATTTGTTAGATCATTTTCTCCATACCAGATCTTGTGATGTGAGATACACTTTGATGGTCCGGTTTGCTTCATTGACATTCTTTGTATAATACTTACTTAGATATAATGATATAACCTCATGGGATGCATAGTTTGAAGTTGAATCCAACGCAGAGCCTACAGAAAGACATGAAGCAATGCCCTAGGAAAAACACAATAAAGAAGCCAAGAAGCTCATTCACTCAAAGGAACACCATGTTGCAGAGTTGAAAAAAAAGAAGACTTATTCCTATGATTGTTGTATATCATCATCCACACCATATAAAGAAACAATAGTCATCAAAGCAAGGGTGTGCACATCAACACATTTATATGAACCAACATGGAACCAGAAAGAAAACCAATAAAGAGGTGCATGGAGGACTACCAACACTACAGGACGATATCATAGAGAACTACCAGCACTACAACACGATGTTTAGACCATGTCAAGCTTGTATAGGGTTAGTCCTTCTATAACTTTATATGAGCACTAACTCCAACCTCAAGTAATGGATAACTTGTACCAACTACTAATAGAACAAAAGGAACTATGGCACTACAATTATCAATAAGCTTTGTTTGTTGTTCATCATTTAATGTCTTATAAAGAGCATAAGTACATACCCCTCAACCATGGCAAAAACCATGTTGAGAATTCCTCAAAGATGTTTAAAGGAGGTAGAGGTTATAGATGTTTCCCACACCCTAGAATTATATAATAAAACTTACTGAACTTATGCTACACTTTCTTTTAGTTGTGAGGAACATAAAATTGAAAAAAATCTACATAATCATTCTATAGAATTGCCTTCAATAGTTAGAATGGAAATTACTTCATAAGCACATTAATTTTTGTTCTGTTTCATATCTTGAACCCATAATTTTTTTAGCATTTTGACATTTGATGTTTTCAATGTCAAAAATTCCTAACAAGCCCTAACTGCATCATCTCTAGCTCCTTTGAAACCCAATTGCTATGAGCCTCTTGACAACAACCATCACAACTGCATGCCAGAGGTTATGGGGTTCATTTTTTGTATATCCATTTTCATTATCGCTTTCATATTTGCGCCCTTTTTTTCTCGGCAACGGCAAGTCGCAGCATGTTAAAGGGTAGCAGGCCCTAACAGTGGCACTAGATTGTAAAACTCAGACCATATGAGAGAGAAATGTGTAACATCCGCAGAGATTGGTGGTTATTTATACCATGAGCTTTTATTGATCCTTGATGTCCCATCCTTCAAAATAACCGTGCGGGGATAGCTCAGTTGGGAGAGCGTCAGACTGAAGATCTGAAGGTTGCGTGTTCGATCCACGCTCACCGCATCGCGTCATACCATTTATATTAATAATGATCAACCGTAAATAATCTTAAAGAAAGATGACTAAATTTCTAGATCAGAAGGTTGTATGTTTGGCTCACGTCGGGTTCAATCGTATACCGATTATTTTATTTTATTAAATTTAGTTTGAATATCTCAATGGATTTTCATTTTCCATCTTTCAACTCATGTGCATGCACATTTAAATCGCGGTGTTATGTATTATATTGAAGTTCTTTTTCAATAAAAACTGCTCTGTATTAATTTACGAAGACAGTTATTTTTTCTCTGCTGAGTGTTAATTTATGAAGATAGTTAACATTTTGCATAAAATGCTAGTTAAGATTAATATCCATTACTCTTTCATCATCCTTATTACGCGTGGTTTTTGATAAAGGGAATTTCCAATATCTAGATGGAAGTGAATCTACAATGGTGTCAATCTAGATGGAAGTAAATTTTCCTAAAGAAAAAAATCATGATTAGACATGGTTTTTTTTTAAGTTAATAGATTGGTGTGAGGTTGTCTCAAATCTAGAATGTATATTTATGCATTATGGATTTTTTTTACATTTTTGGTTTCTTAATTGTTCATATATGTAATTATATTAAAGTTTTTAGAAATTGATATACTTCCATGAACTAAAAAAGGATGGTTAGATTAAAATTTTTAGGGATTGATATACCTATTATAAGGTTGTTAGATCTAGCATATTTGATGAGACTTTTAAGAGTGTCAATCAATATGATAAAAGTGAAAAGGGATCATGGTCACTTTTGACATAGCACTATTATAAAAATTTGAACGCTTCTCATTTACCAAAATTGCAAAGAGGTTATTAAAATGTATTCATCAATTTACCTATAGGCAAACCTCAACTATCAAATCTATAGATAAACAAACCTTCTTATATGGAAGAAATAAAGAAATGATTAGAAGCATATATTTCTTTATGTAAGAAAGAGATTGAGAAGGGAAGGAAACAATGTTGGCATCCCAAGAAAACTTATTGGGAGAATATTTTAAAATCTTTGGACACACCCTTTGTGAACAGTGTAGACTCAATCAATAATTTATGGGCATGCACAACGCATGAAATAAGAAACATCATTCATATACAACCCACAAATAAATTCACAAAATCCTACTTGAGGGATAATATCCACACTATTAACGATTGCTACATGGGACCTCTATGTAACAATCCCTAAAATGAACTCTCTCTAAGAGAAGATGTTGTTGAGCGACAAATGTTCATTACATGGTCGTCAAACCCACATTGTGCAATATGGTTGGGTAGTGCAGAGAGAAATGTCTACCAAGATTCAAATATTGTTGTTGAAAGCTACAAGGTTGTGGTTCATTGGTGGAAGCCCATGAGAACATTGAGATAAAACATAGTTTTGTACAAAAAATATTTAAAAATAAGTCAAAAGTGGATTGTTGGAATTATTAGAAGGAATGTCATCCATCAATGTGAATAGTATCATATGAGCATGGTCACCAAATATAAACATGGAAAACATAGATAAAAAAAATAAGTTTGGAAGAGATTTCATGAAATTGAGGCACGCCAATAAGGTGTTGGAAACAATGGAGAGAGTGAGAGCAATGTCGATGAATGAGACTTTATTTGAATAAAGAACTTATATACTTGTCATTTTTTAATGACAAGTATATACTTGGTCCTCCATACGAATTTCCTCGCGGTCTGACTTCACTTTGCCTATCAACATCTTTGTATGCCACACCATCTCGAGAGTTTTGTGATAGATGGTCTCTCGGGTGGGAGTTGTCCCCGTATCAATAATCCAGTCCACCTCTAGAGCAAATTTGTCTTTATATTTTCTCTCACGTTCTACCTTAAGCTCCTCCTCCCATTTTTCCATTTCTTCTTTTCCTTTCTGTGGAACTGTGGATTGATACATCCTAGCAGCATCCCTTATTGCGTTCTTAATCCTTGTCTTTTTTTGAGAACTCTCTGATTGGGAGTCCCCAAGTGGGATACCTTTTTTGGTGGTATATTTCATGTGTGCCATCTTTCTATCCTCTCCTCTCTCTAAACCTTTGGCACACGCTTGGCTCAAAAAAATAAATTTCCTCTTGAACAAATGAAAACCATAACGAAAACATGATCTCTGTGAGGTGTGGGTAACTAGAATGAAAACATGAATATAAAAACCTCTTGCATGATTGCTAATATATCTTAATGATCCTCCCTTTATGTGATGAATACGGTCGCAATGAATACCGGGCGCGGCTCCTTGTGCCATTATCCTTCCTTTGGCACTTCATCTGTCGCTTCCCATGTTGTGAGCACGATGTCTAGTCCTTTTAGGTACTACCCGACCCTTTGAGAAAGTGCTCTGCTCCAAATCGTCCCCCAAATTTGCTCGCCTCTCCTACTTATGATTGCCTTGGATTCACCTGTAACTGCCTCCAAAACTACTTTCTTTAAACTCCCTTCTGACTTGTACCTCTACTTGTCTTTCCATCCCCATCCTGTCAAATCATCACATGAGGTCTGAATGCCATGTGGAGTGTTTCCTCTATCCCTTCTGGGTCCCACTCTGGATTTGTGTGGCATTCATTTTCTTCTATGTGACTATCTTCCTGGTGGCTTCCACGATGATCTTGTGTTGCCATGTGTTCACAGTCTGTTCTAAGTTGTCCAACTAAAATATTTGTCCAAGTCTCATCCAAAATTTTGCCTTCTCGGTTCACTCTCTCATTGGATAACCTATCCACCAATGCATTTTCCGACCTTATCACCCACCTAAAATCAATTGTGAACATAGTTTGTAGGCGCTTATGTATTCTTTGAAGGATTTAAGCTAGGCGTTAGTTCTTTATTAGCTTGCCAATTTTGGTTCCACACTGTAATATTTTCATAGTTCCTATAACCAAAGCTAAGTCACCTTCAACTGTAACATTGACACGGACTTCTCTTATCAAAATCTCCAACCCATGTTCCAAAGAACAAAACCCTCCTGCATTATTGTTGTGTTTCCAATGTTGGTTGCATAAAGATGAACTATTTTCCCTTCGCTATCTCTAATCGCTCCTCTGGCACCAACCTTTCTGGGATTTCCTTTTGAATCTTCGTCGAAATTTAGTTTCAAGAAACCTACCTATGGCGGAGTCCAAGCTTTAGCTTCACTATGGACCTGCGGATCGCGATGAGCAGATATGTTGAAACTCTGATCTTTCAGCTGTAACAATTTCATAACTCAGAGGTCTTGGGATGATGGGTTGTTCGTTGAAGGAGGGACATTCTTGCTCAGAGCTATCTCCCTTAGTTGGGTTTTGATAGAATCCACCACCTTCGTGACAGGGAGGGCTTCATTATTGAATATTCTCCTATTTCTTTCCTTCCATATTTCCCAAATGACTATCCTCGGAGTTAATCCCCAGCATAAGTTGACCAATTTATTTTTGGTGTAGTGTCCCCTCCAGTTCCCCGAAGTTTCTTTGATATCACCCTTCACTCTATCAGTCTATTAGTACAAAATAGCTACCCAATCCCAAACCTTCGATGTATAGGTGTAGCCATCCAATAGGTGGTCTATTGTCTCCTCCTGAACTTCAAAAAGGTGGCATCTTGAGGGTCCATTCATGCCTCTTTTAACTAGGTTATCCCATGTTAGGATTTTCTTGTGTAGGATCATCCATTTAAATATTTTTATCTTCTGCCACTGTGGGAGGCTCCATAGTCGTTCCCATTGGGGTTCTGTGTTTCTCTGATCATGACCTGCTCTACAGTAACGAGATTCGTTCAGAATGAATTCTCCTCCATATTTCATGCCCCAATGTAGTTAGTCCTCATCAACATAGAACACAATCTTACGTTTCCCTAACACCTCCTCTAATTCTATAACCAACTGAAAATTTTGATTTATGTCTTGAGCTTGAATTATGTCCCAAATTCTCCATTTTGGGATGTTTTCCCTTTGTTTCCAATACTATTTTTTTTTTACTTTGCCTTGCCTGAGTAGCTCTTGTTTAATACCTTCTCTATCTTGGTTTTCCAGACGGGGTTCCTACTTCCATGCATCCTCCCAGAATCAAGTAGTTTGACCATTTCTAATTTCCCAAAAATTATGATCGTGATCCCAATTTTTATTTCTCCAAGCCAAATTCCAAATGGTTGAACCCTCTCTTGCACCTGTGAAACGAATAAGGTCTCGAGGGGTACTACCAGGGGCGTATTTTTCTTTCCACGGGGCTGAACTATCATTGACCCATCTCCACCAAAGTTTTTCTCCATAAGCAGTGTTTGTTGTTTGTGGGTCTTGCAAACCAAGTCCACCTTTGCTTTTTGGCCAACATAGTTTTTCCCAGGCCACAAAATCCCATTTCTTATTGTCCTTTGCACCTCTCCATAATAAGTTTCTCTGTATTTCTCTAATTTTTTGTAAAATTTCCGTTGGAGTTGGGAAAACTGACAGTAAATACGTTGGAATAACTTATAGAACAACCTTCCTGAGAACTAGTTGACCTGCAAAGTTTAGGTCTCTGTCTTGTTTATTATACTTTCCCAGGTTGATTTCTTACCTACCTGATCCATTATAGGTACTCCCAAATACTTAGTAGGGAGGTCTTCCTCTCAAAACCCAAGATGTTGGATAGGTTCCTTTGTACATTAATCTTCATGTTAAAAAAGTAAATCATGGAGTTGGAGTGATTTATTTATGTACCTGAAGCTTCTCCAAACTCGACTAAGATTTACTTATAAGTTGTTTCCTCTTTGACTGTTGGAATTCCATGAAGCATTGTGTCATCAACAAATTGTTGATGAGTGGTTGTGGGGTTGTTTTCATAAAGTTGAAGACCTTTTATAGTTCCTTCAACAATTGCAGCTTTGATAGATCTACTCAAACCTTCCATCATAAGTATGAACAGGAAAGGGGGATAAGGGATACCCTTGCCTGAGACCCCAGGATGGGTAGAAAGGTTTTGTCGGGGATCCATTAACCAATATTGAGAAACTAGTCGTGGAAACCAGATTCATTACCCATTTTATCCAATGATTATCAAAGCCATAATCTTCCATAGTTTTTTCCATATAATTCCAGGTTAGTTTCTGTCATATGCTTTGAAAAAATCCAGTTGTATTATCATGCCTATTTTTTTCCTACCTTTCAAGGTGTGGATTATTTTGTTAGCTTGAATAATGTTGTCTAAAATTTGCCTACCTTCCACAAAGCCCGACTATTCCTTTGAGATCAGAATGGGAATTATAGGTTTCAGTTTGTTTGCAATAACTTTTGAGATTATCTTATACACCAAATTGCAGAGGGCTATCGGTTTAAAACGGTCTGGAGTTATCACTTCATTTTCTTTGGGGATCAGGGTGATGAAAGTTGAATTCAGAGCTTTAAAAATAGAGGAAGGGTTTCTTGAATCCTCCATTATACAATAGATATCATGTTTTACCACATCCCAATAGGATTTGAAGAATTCCATTGTGAATCCATCGGGTCTCGGGGCCTTTCCATTTGGCATCTCTTGAACAGCTTGGTCAACCTCCTCTGGTGAGATTGGTTTTCTAAAATTTTGATTATGTTCCTTTGTAACCAATCTGGGAATATGCCTCAAAATTCTTTGAATAGACTTTGATCGATCTATGTTGGGTTCTCTAGCTATGTCCTCAAAGTGATGAACGGGAGATTTTTCAATTTCATGATGGGATTCTCTATATATACCTTCATGGTCTCAAATTTTCAAGATTATATTATGAGTCTTGTGTGCTATTGACGACTTGTGGAAGAACTTTGTGTTTTTCTCCCCTTCCTTTAACCACTGAACTTTGGATTTTTGTCTCCATAATATTTCCTCTTTCTTACATATTTTCTCCCATTCCTAATGGAGTTGGTTCTCCTCCTCTTTCCTCGCCTCATTGTATCCTTCTTTCATACATAATTCCTGGAGTCGGTCCATCTTTTCTTCTAGATCTGTTTTTTCTTGGCCAATGTTCCCGAAGAATTTTTCATTCCATTGCTTTATTTTTTTCTTTATATGTTTTAATCTTCCCTGAAGTCTAAACATTTTTGTCCCCTATTCTTGGATGTCCTCTTTCCACCAAAGCTTGATATTCTCCTTGAAGGTTGGGTTCTCCATCCAGAAACTCTCAAAATAGAAAGGACTATTTTTTGGGGTTCCTTGAAATTTTGCCTCCAACAGAAATGGCCAATGATCTAAGCCCCCCAACAAAAGGATGTTTCCTTCCATGTCAATACCTTGCATTAAAATAGATTCTTAGATTAAAAATCTATCTAACCTCGAAGCTACTTGGTTATGCACAAATATCTTATTGTTCCAAGTAAAAAGTCCATTACTAGTTATGATATCTACTAGGTTTATTTTTTCTATAAAGGCTAAAAATACCTCAACATCTCTATCCAATATTTGGACTCCCCCTTTTTTCTCAGCCAGGGTGACAATTATATTGAAATCACCTGCTAAAATCCAAACATAATTCATATTTTGTTCTCCGAGGTTTTCTAAGGTTGTCATCATTCTTTTCTTATCATCCATAAGTTGGGGGCCATACACATTAGTGCACATGACCTTGTATAGAGTCCCTATAATTTGAAAATTTACAGATAAATAATTTACAGATAATTAAATCAGGTCTACTTTTTTAGGGTTCCACAAGGTGAGAATTCCCCCGGCCGAATTTTGATTATCAATATCTAAAATATTGTCAGTATTCCAACTTTTCCTACTTATTTGTAACAAATTCTTAGTTGTACATTTAGTTTCCTATATAAAACAAATATATGGTTTTTCCATTATTAATTTATTTTTGAGATTTTTTTGCTTCTTGGGGCTATTCAAGCCTCTTATATTCCAAGTGATAACCTTCATTTTAAACCGGGTGGGGGGGAGGTAGGGAACAACATTTTGATATTTTCGGAATTTATCATAAGTGCTCCCATTTCCTCCAGGACAACATTGTTGGGTTTTCTACCCTTCTTTCTCTTATATTTATTTGGTGACTGAGGTTGTTATCCCTCCCCCGGTTTGATACCTAGGTTGCCTATCTCTCCATGCATGTGTTTATTCCTCTAGACTTTTCCTCCTCCCTCATTAGGAAGAGATACTAGATACGATTCAGTTGGTCTTAAGGGATGGTTTCCATACCTTGTTTTTCCAATTGGTCCAAAATATTCTAAATGTTAATGCCTTCCCTTTCCACATCAATGTCACGAAGATATGGATTCTCTGTTCCAACCTCACTGGGTGTCATTTTAGAATCTCCATCCCCTTTCTGCATTGGAGTGTTTATGTCAATATTTCTATCTCATGTCGATCCTCTGTAATTCTTGGAGGTGTCCTGAGATGGTTGATTCTCCATTGTCTTATTTTCCTCCTTCCTTTCGGTCTCCTTCTCCCCTTGCTTCTCTTGTTCAGTGTATCTAACCTGAGTTTGGTTCCCCACCAGGCCTTCGAAGTTTTTCTTTATTTCTGGAGTTCCTGTTGCGGGGGGGGGGGTTGTTTTTTCATCCATTTCCTTTACCTTAGTAATTTGGCCAAAAAAAAACCTTCCTCATCTTGGGTTTTTTTTTTTAGCATGCTCCATTTTTTTTTAGCGAGCATTCCCTCAATATATTCTCGTGTTCATGACATTTACTACATCTATAAATGATCTGTTCATAATCAATATTTTGGATCCATTCCTCATCCCTAAACTCCAAGAATATTATTTTTGGGAGTGCACCCGAGGCATCCATCTCAGTACATATTCTTGCAAATGAGGTGTACTTTCCTTTTAAGGTTGCATCCGATGCCTTGAGAAATTTTCCCATCTTATTCCCTATTTCATCAAAGGTTGTAGGTAGCCAATAGTCTAACGGTAGGGAATAAAGTTTGATCTAGACTAGCACACACTTAAAAGTATCCTTCCAGGGTCTCATATTCTGCCTGACTAAGGCATGAAAGTAGGGTCCTCCTTCAAAAACCTTGTCTCTGTCCTCTATATTCATGAAGATAGTTGTGAAAAAACCTTTTGATCCTAGGTGTAGCTCCACCTCTTTGCATGGTTTCCAATGATATTTGATCTAGCTTCGTAGGATTTTTTCAGTTGGCCATAGGTCCATAAACTTGAAGATCAAGGTGTGTGTCCTCATCTGATCTATGTATTCTTGTGTCTAGGGATCTTCTAGAGCCACTTTTGGGATCATTGTCATTTTTGGTTTGCATGCATTGTTCCCTCCCACCCCCATTGGATGTGTTGGGTATGTTTCCTTGCTTTGGTTCTTATTATTCTCCTCTCTAGCTTGTCTTATTTCCTCATGTCTGTCCTCTCCTTGTGCATCTGACATAGATCCAAAAGCCCCCGAAAGTGGGCCCTTGAAACCCCCCCCTAGTGAGTAACTTTCCCTCTGTCTACCATGACTTTCTTGTAGGAGGGAGCCCCACTCCCTCCCCCTTTGGTAACCATTCTACTCCATGGAAAAACCTAAAACCTACAAAACCGAGGTTGCAAATTAGACTTGCACCAACTCTCGAGTATTAGTATAAATTTAATGAAATTAGCATTGAACTTTTAATTTTCTTACAAGTTGGTTCGAAGAGGATTAAATCCATTTGAAATTATTACCCTCATTTTCGATAAATGATTACATGACATTCTCTACATAAAAATGGCATAGTAAGGCATATTAATAATGGATAATACTATTAAACCTATAACTTAATAGGGTGATTTTAAGCTATGGTCATTATACATTGGGATTTTTGCAGTGGTCAAGATCATGACTTGCACAAACATATTTAATTGATCCAAATAGTGGTGGCATGGATCTACTACAAGCCCAAGGAAGGTTTTTTGCCTTAACTTTATATGCATACATGCAATTAGTACACCATTGTTATAGCATCATTTGCCACCACACATGCATATGATGACTCATTGTCCTATGTTACATCCCTGTCCCTACTTGCATGACTTAAATCTTATTTTCCCCCCTCCAAAACTTATTTAAAAACCCTATTTATCAAAGTGTACATGAATTTCCTTAAAGAAACTCACGTACGTATGCGGGTTCCCTGTTAGCAACCTACGTGCATGTTAATTTTGGCTCAAAAAAAGATAATCCCAACATTTCGGGTGGATTTTATGGGTTTTTATGTTCCCTAACTTCTTAAATCTCGTACATAATGTCTCCAACCATCAAAATGGAGTATAAAAGAGAGCCTTGGGGTGGAGGAAAAACATGACTAAGAAATGCACCATTTTGTTGGCATTTTGAAGATTCTCCTACAAGTGCCTTGTTTCCCTACTGTCTGAGATTGTCCCCTTTGCTTAGAAACCCTCATTTCTAGAATTTTCATTCTCTTTATCTTGTCAGGAAGAATGCCTTTGTCTTCCTTGGACTTGATAGAGTGCAGAGTGTTGGAGCCACTTCTATACATTTTTAGCCTTGGGTGGGGGAACTTGGAGCCTAGTTCCAGGATCGTGTCATAGCGATTAAAGGATTTTCATAGGATTGTATTGAAGGAGTTCTGGAGTGAAATACCTTAAACATGATCTACTTCAAGCATAAGATTCCAAATATTCTCTCCTTCATATCTTCTGAAAGTTAGTTATTGTAAGTAGTTATTTTTAATTAACTATCTAATTAGAGTCTGAGAGAAGTTTCCATGGGTTATGATCTGTTGTGTTTTTGACCCAAAAACTATAGGACATAAATTTTCGTAACAACAAGGTGAGGAAAGTAGGGTGACGATGGTTAGGTAAGTACCTGTAGTAGTATGGGCCTCACATGGGCCTGTCACGTTCCCGAGACATGGCGGTGAGAGGGAAGTCAGTAAGACAAATGGAGGGGGGAGGCCAAACCAATAATTGAGCATGCTAGAGCCACACCAAGGAGGGAGAAAGACCAACGAACAAAGAAAAATGAGAATATAAAATGGAAAACATGGGAAAAAGAAGGGAAATAAAACCAAACTCAAGCCATTAAGGTGGCCATGAAATTAGAGGTGACAATGATCGCATCCATGGTACACCCTCGAGTGAAATCCAAGAACAATGTAAACAATAGAAATATGTTTCCCATGAAGCCAAATCTTCCACTTAAGGACCAATAATTAATGTTGCGCCTCAGAGATAGGAATATAGGAGGGGAGGTGGCGGAAGGCGTCGTGATGTTTAATTGCATGGATGGATAAGTGGCACCCTATCCGGGGAGGGGAAATCCAATTGAGCTAGATCGAAGCATTGCTTGAGCAAATGATGGTTAGGGAATAGGTTGGCATCTATGAAAATATATTTTTCCAGATAATGAGACCCCTTCATTTTCTAAATTATGAACGAATTTATTTTCCTCTTGATGGATATGAGAGGGGATAAGAATAAGGTTAGGGTGAAGGAGGGAATGAAAGTTTTCTATAGTGCTTAGGAGATGCCATATGGGGGAGATTTTTGTGGGGTCGAAGCCATTCAGAATTTTGGTGGACAGAGTGATAATGACTTGGGAATCCCCTTTGATAACAAGTTGATTCCATCCCAAATAGGAATCTAGTTTAACTCCTCTAAGAATACCCCAAATATCGACATAATTTTTTGAATCCCAACCTATATTTCCAGCCATTATATGGCATATTTTCCCACTGTTATTTTTTATTACCACTCTAAATCTGGTAGGACTAGGGTTGCCTTTAGAGGCGCCATCAAAATTCAATTTGTGGAAACCTTGTGGCGAACATTTCCAGATGATGGGACTATGAGTGGGTGGAGGACGGGTGTAGATTTTAACCTTGTAAAATTATTTACTGCAAACATATATTCACTAAAAGAGATTTTTCCCCTAGAAACCCAAATCGGGAAAACCAACATCTTCTATAATCATTTCATCATACATTTTTTACAACACAATATACATATAGGATCCAACAACATCCAAAACCCTAATCCAATGACCTGGATTAGTCAACAACCCTAATTCCTTAGCCGTAAATGGAAAACCATCAGCGAAAAACCATGTGCCGAAAAACCACCCAAAAACGGACACTAGTTCTAGTCGTGCAAAGAATATAACACATATCCAACAACATGGATTGAGGTTTTGAATGGGTTGACTTGGGTTAAGGTTCAGGTTCAACTAAGAAAGGACAATTATTTCACTGTGTGATCCAGTAGAGAAGAGACCTAATAAGGGTGATGTTCCCTCTGACTGCGAAACCCAATGTGACTGCAGGGTTCATGTGTCCTCCCGAGATGTTGAATCCAACATAGATAATTGCAAACACCATGAACACATGAGCTAAGGAAACCAT
The DNA here is from genome assembly GCA_009831015.1 of Picea engelmannii. Lineage (NCBI taxonomy): Eukaryota > Viridiplantae > Streptophyta > Pinopsida > Pinales > Pinaceae > Picea > Picea engelmannii. The sequence goes on along the minus strand of ML797277.1, from coordinate 243,613 downwards.
AGTTAACCATGTAGAGTACTTAGCGGGAACAAACATTTGATCAGCATGATAAATCCATTGCATACTCGAAAGTCAGAGCTCTGAATGGATATAAGTCTCATCAAATACATATTTATGTATAAAAATGCAAGGAATAATTACCCAACTCCATGGTCGATCCAACTCCTGGAAAGACAAAAATGAAAGTGCATATCAGTTCGAAAAATACTTCCCTCACACAGTAGGGATGGGTGGCCTCATCTCGATCCCCCAGGGCAATCTTCGCCATATCAATTGTAACATACCCACTACGGCCTAATAGATTTTTCGCCTTTTTCTCGTTTTTCTCGAGGGAAAGAATCCTCAAGTTCCTACAAGGTCCTAGCGCAGGCTAGCTCTTCCTGTCAGAACCTTCACCAAACCAATCCACCGGTTCTCTCATTGAAAAACTGTCATGTTCAACTCAAGTACCAAGTGTGGGCTTCACCTCCATGTGATCATCGGTTATGACCCCAAGCCAAGCGAAGAGGCGCCTTTCGCAATTTGCGACTCAGCGATGCCCAAGATTCAAGTCCTTCGACTCCTCAAACCTTGAAACCCAAAATTGTACCTTCATTGAGATCGATGGCTGTGAATATCCCCCTGATCCAACGGTCCTAGCCGTATCAGTATTTCGGTAACCGGGAGTTTGAAATGCAAGAGAGTTGAGTATTTCGACTCTTCGAACCCTCAAACCTGAAGTTCAATATGTGAGTTCTTGTACGAGATCTGATGGTCCTCGATGATATGGATCCAACGGTCTATATCTCTTCGGAGTTTCGTGAACCGAGAGTTCACGATACAATGACTCCAGAACTCCTATCACTCAAATCCATGAATTTTGATATGGGAATTCGTGTAGGAGATCAATGAACCTCTTTGATCTGGATTTGACGGTCACTATCCCTTGTGAGCTTAAGGGCGTTGAAGGACACTTAGCCTTAACCCCCTTGTTGTCCTATGAAATCCAATGGCTTACGGGGTTTCAGAGCTTTCTCCGAACTATAACCACTCACCATGCGTCTCCTTCGATGGACGCTCCAAATCCTCCTAGAGTTTCATGAACCGTGATTTTGTGACTCGCGAAGATGAGGGGTCTTCCCCTTTGGTCTCCCAAGTGCTGAAATGCAGAAATGCTGAAACCTGTTCACACTAAACTAATTCAGATTTTCGCATACTGGGACTTCACGACTTGCGATGACGAAGGGTCTTTCCCTTTGGTTTCCCGGGTGCTGAAATGCCGAAATGCTGAAACCTATTCATGCTAAGCTAATTCAAAGTTTCACATATAAGGACTTCGCAACTTGCACGATGAAGGGTCTTGCCCTTTGGTTTCTCGGGTGTCGAAACATCAAAATGTTGAAATGTCGAAGCCTATTCACACTAAGCTAATTCAGAGGTTCGCATACCGGGACTTTGCGACTTGCGACAACGAAGGGTCTTTCCCTTTAGTTTCCTGGGTGTCGAAATGCCAAAATGTCGAAATGCCGAAACCTATTCATGCTAAGCTAATTCATAGGTTCGCATACTAGGACTTCGCGACTTCTGACGAAGAAAGGTCTTTCCCTTTGGTTTCCCGGGTGTCGAAATGTTGAAATGTTGATGGACGAGTCTGGATACTCCGAGACTTTTAGGACATTGCCAAGTCCACCCTCCTACCTATGCAAAGGTTAAGGTCGATGGGAAATAGTGCTCCGATAGATCTTTCAGAGGGTTCTTGGGTAAATTGTCCCTAGGCTTGGTGACCTGAGTAAAAGTCTTTCTAATTTGTCGGCTATAAATTCGGTGGTAAGGATAAAGTAAACTCGCGGGTTTACTATCATGTTAGTCCTTTCGAGGGACTCACTCTGACTCTGGAGTGCGAGGAAACTTCCTGAGAGAAGTTCCTTCAGGAAATTAAACCAGAGCATAACACGAACCAAGTAGATAGGACAATTCTCAAGGGAACCGACTCATATTCTGAACCTACTCATTCTATACATAGACCGATTATGCTCATATAAGTATAAGCATGTATCCCTTGTCTCCAAATCAAAACACAGGCAAACACTTCCATGCAGAAACCATTTATGAGCGTATAAACATGAGCATACATTCGATTCAAAAATACAAGGCATAACACTTATCAGAAAACACCAAGTGTGATGCAACTGCTGAGAGGGGTGCTCGTTTCCACCCAACCGTAGGCTCAGTGACTCCAAATAGATTTACCACTAGCCACCCCCAAGCTAGACCACGATGCTTGAGGTTCAATTTTCTAATTCCAGCTTAACGGAAGTCAAGGACGAAGGTTACTCTCCTTCTCCTCTGTTCAGAACTCCCTGTGTTTCGAGAGTTTCTCCAGTTCTTCCCCGCGATCTCTGTCACGCGCGTTCTCCTCCCTTTTTCTTTTTCTCTTAGCACCCTTCCTCTCTTGCCTTTTGTCCTACAAGATTGTGTGTGGCGTGAATTTCCCCATCCGCGGTCAGGTCTAGGAGCTGTTACAGATGGGCGGTTCACCCCCATCCCCTCATTAACTCCTAGGGAGCCTCCCCACCTACCAATCTAATGGGAAATCCCTTCCAGGGTTAGAGAGCTTCTTTGATCTTTGAGCAAGTTAAAACCAGTACGGTACTGGCCCGATGGAAGTTAACACAAGCATTCCAAGTCCCTTCCACCACCTCTCCTTAGCCATTGTGGTCTCTTTTATCACATCCCCATCCCAGCAGCCATGCGACACATATTCATAACATATTTTACATTCATCGACCTTCTATAAAAAGGTCCGTCAAATCAAACATTCACATGTTTGAGTTTTGCATAGTTCTTGGCCAATATAGTTATTTTTATAGACTGGGGTAAACAGGGTGTTACAATTCCCTCCCCCTTAAAGGAAAATCGTCCTCGATGTTCTATCTATCAATATGATGTGCATGTACAGAAGTAAACAAAATCAGATATGCCTGTTTCATGGAATCTTCCATTTCCCAGGTAGCCTCATCTGGGCCAAAATGTTTCCACTGCACCTTGACCTGTGCAATGGTTTGGTTTCTAAGTGGGGTTTCCTTTCTGTCCAGTATGAATTGGGGTTTTGGTAGGAATTCTCCCTCTGGTTCCACTTGGATCATAGACCAGTCAATTATATGATTAGAATCATGTACATATTTCTTCAATAATGAAACATGAAAAACATTATGTGCTTTTACTGTAGGAGGAAGTGCTATCCTATAGGCTACAGGTCCCACTCTATATAGAACTTCAAAGGGTCTGTAATAACGAGGTGCCAACTTGGCACAAGCTCCCATCCTCAGGGAACTCTTCCTAGGCCTAACTCTAAGATATACGTGGTCTCCCGTCTTGAATTCTCTTGGAGTTCTCTTTCAGTCGGCGTAACTTTTCTGTCTGTTCTGAGCGACCTTTAGGTTTTTATTTATCTGAATCACTTGTTGTTCCATTTCTTTCAACATTTCGAGTCCAACAGTAATTTTGTTTACTAGGTTACTCCAACTGACTGGGGTGTTGCACGATCTACCATAGAGGACTTCAAAGGGACTCATCTTCATGGATTCTTGGTAGCCGTTATTGTAGGCAAATTCCACTAGTGGTATGTAATCTTCCCACTTCTTGGGTTGATGCATTACATGCATTCTTAGCATTTCTTCCAGTATTTGGTTCACTCTTTCCATCTATCCATCGGTTTGAGGATGATAGGCTGTGCTAAACAGTAATTTGGTCTCTAGACTAGTCATCAAGGATTTCCAAAAGTTGGAAGTAAATTTCGTGTCTCTATCAGACACGATCTCTTTAGGCATACCATGTAGTCTGAATACCTCCTTCATGAATATGATGGTGATATCTATTTCCTTGCAAGTCGATTTGACAGGGATAAAATGGGCGGACTTGCTCAGTTTATCCACCACTACCATGATGGCGTCATTTTGTTTGGTCGATGTTGGTAATCCGGTGATGAAGTCCATGGAAATGGTTTCCCATTTCCATTCTAGGATTGGTAGAGGTTGTAATAATCCTGTTGGGTGTCGGTGTTCTACTTTAACCTGTTGGCATTCTAGGCACTTAGCTAAATAGTTATCTATGTCTTTCTTTAACCCAGGCCAATAGAATTGTTTCCTAGTGGCCGTGATCATCTTATGATATCCCGGGTGACTAGTATATGATCTTATGTAGTTCATCCATTATGAACCTCTTCAATTTGTCACAATATGGAATATACAATCTGTTTCTGTAAGTTAGCAGATCTCCATCTATCATCTGGTAGCCTTCATACTTTATTTCTGTGGGTTCTTGCTCCAGGTATGAGGTCACGGCCTGGAAGAATGTGTCTGTTTCTTATGCATTCCTGACTCTTTCTTTGACATTAGTCTCGCAGGTACTCACCGCTTCCAAGTGAATTGTTTTCATACTTCTGCTAAGGGCATCAACCACCTTATTTTCCTTTCCTTTAACATGTTTGATTTCAAAATCAAACTCACTAAGGAGGGCCATCCACCTAGCTTGTCTGGCATTGAGATTTAGTTGGTCAAACAGATATCGCAATCCACAGTGGTCTATCATAAGTACAAATTTCATTCCCAGGAGGTAATAAATCCACATTTTTAAGGAGTGCACTATGGCGGCCAGTTCTAGATCATGGGTAACATAGTTGACTTCATGCTCATTCAATTTTCGGGATTCATAGCAGACTACACTTCCTCCTTGCATAAGGACTCCTCTGAGCCCTTCCTGACAGGCATTTGTGCACATGAGGAAGTCATTTTCGGGATCAGCAATCTTCAGCACGGGTGCAAGGGTCAGAAGGTGTTTCATGGATTGAAATCTTTCTTCACATTCTTGTGTCCACGTGAATTTAGCTCCCTTCTTATGGAGGGCAGTGATTGGACAACCAATCTTGGAGAATCCTTTTATAGATCTCCTATAGTATCCTGCTAAGCCCATAAAGGATCTGATATCCAGAAAGTCCTTTGGGGTAGGCCATTCCATGATAGACCCAGTCTTGTTAGGATCTACTGCTACTCCCTCTTCAAATATGACATGACCCAAGTATTGTATTTGCTTCTGGAAAAAGTTGCACTTGCTAAATTTGGCATAGAGCTGATGTTCTCTTAGCACCTGAAGCACAAGTCTAAGATTTTCCTCATGTTCCTCTCTATTCTTGGAGTAAATTAATATATCGTCAATAAAAACCAGTACAAATTTGTCTAGGAATTTGATGAGCACATTGTTCATCAAGCACATATAAGTGGCAGGGGCATTGATCAATCAAAATGGTACTACTACAAACTCATAGTGACTATATCTCATCGTGAAGGAAGTTTTGTGGATGTCTTAACCCTTGATTCAGACTTGATGGTATCCAGATCTCAAGTCAATCTTTGAGAAGATGGAAGCACCTCCCAATTGATCGAATAGGTCATTGATCCTGGGTAAGGGGTACTTGTTCTTTATGGTTACCTTATTGAGTTGTCTATAATCTATGCATAGTCCGAGGGTACCATCCTTCTTTTTCACGAATAACACTGGTGCTCCCCATAGAGACTCGCTGGGCCGGATATAGCCTCTGTTCATCATTTCTTTTAGTTTTCATTTAAGCTCAACTAGCTCGGGTGTGCTCATCTTGTAGGGTGTCCTAGAAACTGGTACCGCTCCTGGTGCAAGTTCTATCGAGAAGTCAATGTCCCTTCTCGGAGGTAAACCTGGTACCTCTTCCAAAAATACATCTCTATATTCTCTTAGTGTGGGGTGGTCTTTGAGGCTTGGTTTGTCATCTTCAACTGATTCCAACACCTATATCGCATATAGTGGACATCCCTTTCTGCAACCCTTTCTCAGTTTAAGGGATGATATTCGTCTTACCGAGACAGGTTTTTGGATCCCTTGAAGGGTTATCCTTCTTCCTTCTTCACTTACACATTCTAAGGTTTTATGGTAACAATCCAGTTTGGCTTTATATGTGGCTAGCCAGTCCATACCAATCAATAGGTCATACGATCCTAGGGGTAATACGTTAAGGGTTTCTTGGGTGGGGAATTCACCCATAGTGAATTGGCAAGCTGGTACGACCTTAGTTGCCTTTCTTTTGGTGCCAGTGGCTAACTGTACCAACCATTGCTTGGTGTATTTATGTGGCTGTAATTTACACTTATCAATAGCCTTAGGGGCTATATAACTCAAATTTGAACCAGGGTCAATTAGACTAGACACTAGATGGTTGGTGATCATACCTTCCACCTCCACCACTGAAGCTTGGTGGTCATCTTGTTTATTATCCAAGGCTGCATAAATTTGCGGCACGCTCCTGGCCACATCATTGATGGTGGTAGCTTCTTGAATGTTGTAAATTCTCCGACTGTTTTGTTGTCGGTGCGAGCAGTCCCTCAATAGATGTTCTTCTCCACAATCCCAACGTTTTAAGGGTTCTTTCTTTGGGTTATCAATATTTCCTAGGGTAGATCCAAAAGGTTTATTTCTTCTCTGGGAGGGGAAATTCTACTGGTTTACACTTCGGGTTGGAAATCTCATCCTCGAGTCCTTTTATAGTTTTTAAATCTTGGGGATTTAAACCCCTTTTTCTGGAATCCTGAACTATTCTTCTGCTTCCATCCTTCACGAGGTTCTATAAAATTCCCAAGCTGTTCATAACAATATCTTGCCTTTCAGATAGTATCTTCTAGGGTCTTTGGCTCGTCAAACTCGATCCTGTTCTGATAGTTCTTACGTAGTCCACTGATGAATCATTGCACCTTTACCTTTTCTACTTTTATATAAGGTACATGCCTCAGCAATTCGAGGAATATGCTGACATATTCCTCTATGGTGCGTTGCCCCAGCTTGAGTTCATAAAATTCTTTAGTCTTTTCGTCGAAATACTTTTTCGACAGACACTTCTTCCTGAAGTATTTCTCAAATCGTTCCCAAGATAGGTCTTCTTCGTGAATCCTTTTTACGTTCTTAAGGTCTTCCCAGCAAATGGAATCCTTCCCATTCAGGTTGAAAGTGGCTACTCGGGTCTTCAAATTTTTCGAGAAGTCATGGACTCTGAAATACTTATTTAGTCCAAGCAGCCAAGCCTCTACTTCTTCTCCCTTCTTTATTTCACCATCGAAAGAGGGTGGCTTGGCCTTCTTGAATTCTTTGAGATTATGATTTTTGGAATGATTTTGCTTCTTCCATTTTCTTCGAGAATAAGAACTAGTTATGCTACTAGAAGATCCCTCTGAGTCACTAGTTTCCTTTCTAGAGGAATCGTCCGACGCTTGTCCCTTATCTCTGGGGTGAACCTTTCTCGAGGTGCTCCTCCCAGTGTGGCCACTTAAAGGACCATGTTTCTGTATCCCAGGTGGGATTCGAATTCTCTTTGTTTATCGTTGGTCCGCATGACTGGTTTCAGGTCCATGCTGCAATTGTCTTTGTACGTCGGATAAGCTTTGTAGCAAGACTGCATTAATCTCCATTTTCTTCTTTTGCTCTTTTATCAACCTCTTGTTTTTGTCCTTGCAGCTTTGTAGTTTGACCATGAGGCTTCTCACAGTCTCAGCTATATTTGGAGGGGTCTCTACCGCTCTCCTTTCATCGGACTCTTTGTCTCTACTGTGGGAGCCATCCCCCACTTCATGGTGCATCACCATTCTATGCATCTGTAGTTTTCCTATGGTTGATCATCCGCTTGTTGTTAAAGAAAAACACTTATTTTTAGTCAACATTATATTCATTCACAATCAACGCATAATTCATATTTTTCAAATGCATACACACAATAGGAATTTTCATTATTAACTTCGGCTTTTGATAAGGGGGGTTAGGATAGAGAGCTACTCCTTTTAAGAGTACTTCAAATGGAGTTCCTGCACAAATCATCCATGAGCCCAAGCAGGCCAAGTGTTGTAACCATTGTCTGATACCAATTTGTAACATACCCACTACGGCCTAATAGATTTTTCTCCTTTTTCTCGATGGACAGAATCCCTGAGTTCCTACGAGGTCCTAGCGCAAGCTATCTCTTCCTGTCAGAACATTCACCAAACCAATCCACCGGTTCTTTCATTAAAAACCCGTAGTGTTCAACTCAAGTACCAAGTGCGGGCTTCACCTCCATGTGAACATCGGTTATGACCCTGGGCCAAGCCAAGAGGTGCCTTTCACAATTCGTGACTCAGAGATGCCCGAGATTCAAGTCCTTTGACTCCTCAAACCCTGAAACCCAAAATCATACCTTCATTGAGATCGCTGGCTACAAATATCCCCCTGATCCGACGGTCCTAGCCATATCGGGATTTCAGTAACCAGGAGTTCAAAATGCAAGAGAGTCGAGTATTTCGACTCTTCGAACCCTAAAACCCGAAGTCCGATACACTAGTTCTTGTATGAGATCCGACGGTCCTCGATGATATGGATCCAACAGTTCAGATATCTTCAGAGTTTCATGAACCGGGAGTTCACGATACAACGACTCCAGAACTTCTATCATTCAAATCCCCGAATTCCGATATGGGAATTCATGTAGGAGATCAACGAACTTCGTTGATCTGGATCTGATGATCACTATCCCTCCTGAGCTTAAGGGCGTTGAAGGACACTCAACCTTAATCCCCTTGCTATCCTACGAGATCCAATGGCTTACGGGGTTTTAGAGCTTTCCCCTAACTCTGACCCTCACCACGCGTCTCCTCCGATGGACGCTCCATATCCTCCCGGAGTTTTGTGAACTGGGATTTTGTGACTCGTGAAGATGAGGGGTCTTCCCCTTTGGTCTCCTGGGTGATGAAACGTTGAAATTCCAAAACCTATTCACACTAATCTAATTCGGATTTTCACATACCTGGACTTCGCCACTTGCGACGACGAAGGGTCTTGGCCTTTGGTCTCCCGGGTGTCAAAACGCCGAAATGCTGAAATGACGAAACCTATTCATGCTAAGCTAATTCAGAGTTCCACATACTGGGACTTTGTGACTTGCGACAATGAAGGGTTTGGCCCTTTGGTTTCTCGGGTGCTGAAACGCCGAAATGTCGAAATGCCGAAACCTATTCATGCTAAGCTAATTCGGAGGTTCGCATACCGAGAGTTCGCAACTTGTGACGGCGAAGGGTCTTGCCCTTTGGTTTCGTGAGTGCCAAAATTCCAAAATGTCGAAATGTCGAAACCTATTCACGCTAAGCTAATTTGGAGGTTCGCATACTGAGACTTTGCAACTTGTGACGATGAAGGGTCTTGCCCTTTGGTTTCCTGGGTGCCAAAATGCCGAAATGTCGATGGACGGGTCCGGATACTCCGGGACTTTCAGGACATTGCCAATTCCACCCTCCTGCCTATGCAAAGGTTAAGGTTGATGGGAAATAGAGCTCCAACAGATCTTTCAGAGGGTTCTTGGGTAAATTATCCCTAGGCTTGGTGACCTGAGTAAAAGTCTTTCTAATTTTCCGGCTATAAATTCGGTGGTAAGGGTAAAGTAAACTCGTGGGTTTACTATCATGGTAGTCGTTTCGAGGGACTCACTCCAACTCTGGAGTGCGAGGAAACTTCCCGAGAGAAGTGCCTTCGGAAATTAAACCAGGGCATAGAACGAGCCAAGTAGATAGGACAATTCTCAAGGGAACGAACTCGTATTCTGAACCTACTCATTCTATACATAGACCGATTATGGTCATATAAGTATAAGCATGTATCCCTTGTATCCAAATAAAAACAAAGGAAAACACTTCCATGCAGAAACCATTTATGAGCGTATAAACATGAGCATGCTTTCGATTAAAAAATACAAGGCATAACACTTATCAGAAAACACCAGGTGTGATGCGACTACTGAGAGGGGTGCTCATTTCCACCCAACCCTAGGCTCAGTGACTCCAAATGGATTTACCACTAGCCACCCCCGAGCTACACCACAAAGCTTGAGGTTCAATTTTCTACTTCCAGCTTAATGCAAGTCAAGGATGAAGGTTACTCTCCTTATCCTTTGTTCATAACTCCCTGTGTTTCCAGAGTTTCTCCAGTTCTTCCCCACGATCTCTATCATGTGCATTCTCCTCCCTTTTTCTTTTTCTGTGACCACCCTTCGTCTCTTGCCTTTTTTCCTGCAAGATTGCGTGTGGCATGAATTTCCCCATCCGCAGTCAGGCCTGGGAGTTGTTACGGATAGGCGGTTCACCCACATCCCCTCATTAACTCCTGAGGAGCCTCCCCACCTACCAATCTAATAGGAAATCCCTTTCAGGCTCAGAGAGTTGCTTTGATCTTTGAGCAAGTAAAAACTAGTACAATACTGGCCTGGTGGAAGTTAACGCAACCATTCCAGGTCCCTTCCACCACCTCTCCTTAGCCATCGTGGTCTCTTTTAGCACATCCCCCTCCCAGCAGCCATGCAACACATATTCATAACATATTTTACATTCATGGACCTTCTATAAAAAGGTCCATCAAATCAAACATTCACATGTTTGAGTTTGCCATAGTTCTTGGCCAATATAGTTATTTTTACAGACTGGGGGAAATAGGGTGTTACATCAATCAATTGCTTGATCATCAATTATGCCCAACTCAACTGAGAAATCTAACTTCTTAGCTTCTTGATCCTCAATTATGCCCAACTTAGCTGAGAAATCTAACTTCTCAGTTCCCTAATCAACAATTATGCCCAACTAAACTAAGAAATCTAACTTTAGGCAGTGCACTTAGTTCAGTTCACACAAGGAGAATAAATAAAACAAATATTACACACTTCTGAGTCATCCATGTGCATCTCCACTATATATTGCATCTTGTCACTAATAACTAAAGGAAACCCACTTAGGTACCTATGAATCTTCACATGTTCATCCTTGATGAATGTGGCATATTTCAACAACTCTAAAAATATTCTTTCATACTCATCTATCGTCATACTCCCAAGCTTGAGTTCGAAGAAATCCTTCATTTTCTTGTCATAATACCTCTCGATTAAGTATTTTTTTTCGAAATCCCTCCAAGAAACTTTCTTCACATCAATGTGTTTCACTTGCACAAATCGATCCCACCACATTGATGCCTTTCCTTTTAGCTGATAGATGGAAATTATTCCTTATGCCTGTGAAAAATAATTATGCAACTGGAAGTACTTCCTCATACCCAAGATCCAAGTCTCTTCATCTTCATCCTTCTTGTTCTCATTGTCAAAGGTAGGAGGCTTGATCTTATTCATTTCTCCCTTTAGCTCGTCCACCCCAGTCCTTCTCTTATACTCCCTCATAGGAGATGGACCCTAACTATTGTGTGCTTTCTTAAAAGGATTCTTTCATGAGTGGTGGCGATGCCTATCAACAACCCTTTCTTCTCTTCTTTTCTCATCATGAGACCTGTGACTTCTTGACCTACTTGTTTATGTATCCTTATCCATTTTCTTTTCTATTATGTCTAGGCTCTGCATCAATTTTACATTGAAGTCATCTTATTGTTCATTAACTCTCATAAGCCTTTCATTATCAACCATATAACTTTGGACATCTTTCTATAATCCCTTTATGGTTTCTACCAAGTTCATGCGCTCTTCCTTGGATTCGGTAACATCAACACCCAAACCAACATACAGATCCCCGAATTAATCATCAAGACTGTAAGTCCTATGTGCATCTTCCATGCTTTTGACCTTCTGCATTGATTATGTCCTACTCTAATTGCCAATAATTCTTCAAAATGTGCAGACAACATGATTCGTTAGAGGTATTCATGAAAACTCTACACTATCTTGTCATAATCCTTTCTTCCAAATCCCATGTGAAAACTAGTATTCAAGACACACCAATGCACGATGTCAATTGTTTTTAACATGTACACCATGTATTAGTAATGTGCATAATTTTGCAATTTTTCTCTACGTAACCCACACACCATTATTTATTGTGGAGTTCTAGTTTCACACTCCACAATATCATGAATTTAGCGCGCACATTTGCGCATTATTATTTAATGCACACCATGGCCACACTGAAATTCCAAATTCGATCACTTTCCAGTCTAAATTTTCCCTTAAGTATAACTTAGGTCATGCAAGCTCAGTGTTGAAACAATGGCTCTGATACCAATCTGTAACGTCCCCAACCACCCTTGGTTGGGCCATGTCACACACTTCTACCAAATTATGCTATGATACCAATGTAACTGTAACATTCCCAACATACTACTGAGCAATGCTGCGACAAAATTCCACTACACAAACTCTAAATTGACTCTAGTCTATGTAGTATCACTTGAAGTAGTGCGCCCAACTTCAAAATTAGTAGCACCACACTAAAATTCTCCTTTTAACACAACTTTAAGCAGTGGAAATAACTCAAAGAACTGTGCACTAGTGTATTGATCACACAACACTATTATGCGCACAACCACCCTGGCACCAGGCCAATTCTGATTTTCTTATGCACGGGGTCTAATTCTAGGAACGTGTACATGAGTTCCAGCCTCCGTTGCACAAGCTACTCTCCTGCACATCTGATTATTCAAACCTCTTCTTGAAGACTCATAACCAAAATTACAAGGTTAACTTAACAGGAAAAGCTATCAGCATTTATCATACTCATGCACAACTACAATAATGACTAATAACACCACACTTACATGTGAAAGCAAAATTAAACATAATAATAGCAATTACTTATATGAGACAACATACGAGAATTAAACTGTATCAAACATCGATAAATATGCACACATTAAACAAGACAAGCACATAAGAACACTTATCTCTTAAGAAAGTCACCAACTGTGTTTTGAGCTTAGATGTTCCTCCCAGGCATAGACTTTGTTGCTCATAATATTTCAGCAATAGGTCACCCCCAAGCTGGGTCTTAACTCCACTGGGGAAAAAGGGTTCCTAATGACAAGCTATGGTTTGATTCTTAACATAATTGTTCAGTCCTCGGTGCTCGTTGTTGCAACTAGCCTGTAGTTCCTCATTCCCCATGCACTTGTCACACCTAAGGAAGTGTGCCCCTTCTTTTTTCAATAGTCCTTCGACTGACCCACTTCCCTTCTAGGATTACCAACAAGAGGTTGGACATGAATTCTTCGATCCTTGTGACTAATGCTCAACGCACCAAGGAACAATTCTCGACAAAAATATCATCTGGAGAGTATGCTCACGAGTCTGAAAACCCACTTCTCAACATTTAGTTTCTCACCCAGGGAAACTACTCACGGGCCTGGAAACCCGTCTCTTCGACAATAAAATCTGATTACAACCCCCACAACTCCTTAAAAGCTTCTCTATGAAGATAAGGTAATAATCATATTTTCCATACAGTATGAACCCCTTCTTCTCACGAGAGCCTCAAACATCAACAATCATTTCCCCAATAATGAATTCTCAATAATAGATGAGTCTGACCAAAATACACTAAGGCCAACAATATATATCGCATTCCTTCAACTCGACACTCGTCACCTTCAGAAGTAGCTTTAGCCACTTGGTGACTCGTTCCCTACCCTCAATAATTTAGGATAAAATAATTATCCAACGTTACACTTTTCCATAAATATTATAAAATATTCCCTAAGACTTACATGCCACCCTATTTTCCCTTTTTATGTGGAGTTTCCCCCCCGTATATTTTCTTCTGAGTCATTCTGCGTGTAGCGATGTAGTTTTATATTAACAACCATGATTATACTTACATGGATAGGTGCACTATGCTATCTGCATCCCAACTCACCAGCCTCATAACCACACAGGCTCTCTGACATCAATACATATACATTCATATATACACATATATATAACTTATCTCTATGTGCACTCCCAGGTCATTCCCATGCACTTACCCAAGTGAGCGCAACCCTGTGAAATGTGCACACTTACCGAGGTGCATGCAACACTATGAAATGTGTACACCTTGTCTTTGATAGCAATACTCTGTCCACTACTTAGGTACATGCAACACCAAAACTAGGTGCCAACGACTCACCATCCTATATGTACAATTTACATTTACAGTTGGTATCAACGGATCACCATCCTATATGTACAAATACAAAGGGTTTCAGACCAGGGACATTACAATAAGAACCCGATAAAATAGAGTTTGAATTGAAGGATAATGAATCAGACTTTACATAAGAACGAGAATTAGAAGAAGAAGAGCCTCGTACTCTAGTATTGAGGATATTGGTTCAAAAAGAAGGAAACTAGAAAGGTATAATCCACCTAATTTCCATTCAATTTTTTTTTTATTACTAATGATTATCCTAGAACTTTTAGGGAGGTAGTGGATTCAAAGGATGGCAAACTCTAGAAAAAGGTCATGGTTAGAGAAATGAAATCCTTGGACAAGAATGAGGATTGGGATCTAGTGGAGTTACAAATGGGAAGAAATATCCTTGGAAACAAATGGGTGTTTAAGAAGAAGTTGAATGCAGAAGGAAAAGTGGAGAAATACAAGGCTCAATTAGTAACAAAAGGTTATTCCCAGGTAGAGGGAATTAACTTTGGTGAAATTGTTTCTCTTGTTTCCAAGTTAACTTATATTAGATTTATTTTATCTATTACTATTACTTTTGATTTTGAGGTAGAATATATGGATGTGAAGACAACATTCCTACATGGGGATCTAGAAAAATGAATCTACATGAAGCGTCCAAAAGACTTTGCGGTGAAGGGAAAGAAATATTTGGTATGAAGGATAAAAAAGTCTTTATATGTTTAAAGAAATTACCAAGGACGTGGTATCAAAAATTTGATACTTATATGGTGGGACGTGGATTCACAATGAGCAAAGTTGATTACTGTGTGTTTTTCAAATTAATCGGTGATCATCTTATTTGTTTGGTCTTGTATGTGAATGATATGTTGTTGATAGGAAATGACAAGGAGATTATCCAAGATGTGAAAACTCGATTGTCCTCTAAATTTGACATGAAGGATATTGGTGCTGCAAATTTCATTTTGGGCATGGAAATTAAAAGATATTGGGCATATAGGAAACTCTAGTTAAATTAGAAGAAATATGCCGAGACAATATTATAGAGGTTTAATATGTAGGAATGTAAACCAGTGAAGGTTCCTATTCCTGTAAGTGTAAATTTATTCGTAGATTAGTGTCCCAAGACACAAGAAGAGGAAGAGGACATGTCATGTGTTCCATATGCTAGTGTGGTTGGAATTTTTAGGTATGCAATGGTCTAAACTAGACTGAAGATTGCACATGAAGTGGGAATTTTAAGAAGGTATATGTCAAAACCAAGGAAGGAGCATTGGACAATAGTAAATAGGGTTTTTAGGTATTTGTATCAAACTACTATTTATGGATTGTGCTACCAAGGAATACCAAGATTGGACATGCATGGGTTTTTTGATGAAAAATGGGCTAGATATATGAATCGCAAAAGATCTACAAGTGGGTGTGTGTCTAACCTGTTTGGAGGAGAAAACAATTAGATGAGCAAAATACAGGTTGTAGTGGCACTCTCCACTACAGAAGATGAAAAAATGGCAATGAGTTATGAAAAAAAGGAAGAAGTATGGTTACAGAAATTGTGTTCAGGTATTGGGTTGGTACAACAAGCTATAAGGATAGATTGTCACATTTAGAGTGCAATCTTCCTAGTGAAGAACCCGATTTATCATTCAAAGAAAAATCATATTGATGTTAAGTATCACTTTGTGAGAGACATGGTTGAACACAAGAAGGTGTTGTTGATGAAGGTGGAAACTTTGAAGAATGTTGCAGATTCCTTGACAAATTTTGTGAGCATTGATAAGTTCTCCTGGTCTAGAGAAATAATGGGCAGTGTTGCCCTAGATTTTTTACTATGTAATCGTTTAACCCTCTATATGAAAAGAAAACAAAAAGTGGGAGAATGTTGGGTATGTTTTACATTCTTTGCACGACCAAACATAGTATTTTCATTGCATCAGGCGCATGGGGGTCGAGGGGGGGTCATAGAAGAGTGGAGTCCCCAAGAAACAATATTGGTGTTCTTTTTTGCATCTGTTATTAAATATTTTTTGGCACATGGTTTTCATCGATGGTTTTATAATTTTGGTTAAGAAATTAGGATTGTTGACTAATCTAGGTCAATGGAATAGGGGTTTTGGATGTCGTTGGATCATATATATATATTGTATTGTAAACAATGAAGAAAGATAATGAATAAAGAATTAGATGCGTGGCTCTGAATAGGTTGTTGGTTTTCCCAGTTTGGGTTTCTAGGGTAAAATATTTGTGTAATGTGTGTGTGTGTGTGTCATTGTATCTTTTATGTTTTTATTAAGAATCCATTTGTAGTAATTAATTGTACAAGGTTAAAATAGACAACATAATCCTTATCATCATATTTTGAGTGGTCCAAGTGGCATGAAACATCAAACACAACACATCATATAACGTCTTCATATTCATCTGAATTAGTTCTATGAACTAACCATCTTTCTTGCAAAAATTATTTTCACATTCAACCAAATTCATTTAAAGCTCCTTCAAACGGGCCATATAGTCTTCAATTCTTTAAAAAGATAGAGGATCTAGAGAGATCAACTCTTTCTCAATCTACATACCCTAAGTTTCATTGGTTTTGTCAAATCGAGTCTTCAACTTCTTCCAAATAGAATTTGAGCAATTGATCATGCTTGTATGTTCAAAGTGGATATCTCTAGAGTTGTAGGTCATTACAACCTCATAGTCTCATCCTTCTTCCCATCAATGACAAACTTCTACTAGTCATCCTTTGGCTTTGGTACCACGGTCTTATTAAATTGCCATGACGCTTTTCTCTTTAGTAAGGTTTTAATATATTGTGCCAAAATTCTGTAATTGTGCCCATTCAAACCATGAGATCTAGCCTGGAACCCATAGTGTCGATCTATTGATCTAATCCTAGATCCGACCTGCAAGTAAAAACCGTGATTCAATCTAATAGATAGATTTGACTTGTTAGGATATCGACAACCTCCAAAAAACTTGTAGACAACGATCTAGATCTCAAACCACTAGCTCTAATAACATGTTGGAGAATCAAAGGATTAAGTGATTCAAAGAGCTAGTATTCTAGAGACACCAATAGAACACTTAAGCACAATCGAGCATAAGTCAACATACAAAGAAGTGTAGGAAAACAAAATATTTCCATGCAAAACGCATTATTCAAAGCATTGCATTACACACACTTAGATTGAATGATATATCCATATTATATAACACCAAGATGTAACCAACTACCTTGAAGTGAGGATGTCAAGTTCCACATAGGTTGGTTAGAGCACATAACGACCTCCTTAATTTTTGCCTTATTCTGTTCCTTAGTTAACTATTGTTTTCTAACTACCTAACTAGTCAAAAGATTAGTTGGTCTCCTAGTTGACTCCTCAGTCAACCTCCTAGTCGACCCACTCAGTCGACCTCCTAGTCGGTTGTCCATTCTCAAGTAATGTTTTCTAGAAGATCCAAAGGTGTGATGAACTAGCAAAGCATGTTGCTCCAATAGAACTTGTAGCTTTAGGACCCAAGGAGCTATTGACACTATTGTTTTCTACCATTTTGAGTTGCATTGAATGTGTTAAAGTTTTCATTGGGGGAGTAGGATTGACCACATGCATAAAGTATTAATTGTACCAAAATAAATTTTCAAGTCGAGTGTCAAATATGAAAAGTACTTATAGATGGAAAATGATGATAGATTGAAAGAGCATTTGAGTTGTGATACCATTGAAGCATCTAAGTTATGACATTATTGATCTAAGCCAATGTTAGGATCTTGATACATTGGTTCCGTAATATCCCTTTATTGTTGATTAAATCGATTAAACTAGATGGCTTGGTAACATTAAGCCAAGGAATCTAAGGAGCATGACTAAAAGGCAATTATCATAAACAATAGTCAATTGGTGGAAGAAATGTTTTGACAATGAAAGAACAAAAGAAATTTATCAAATTAACTGAAGAAGCTATTTAGATAATATGATAGGAGTGAAGTGCACAACATAAACTAGAGAGTGCAAACTTGAACACCAAAAATTGCTCAAAATCTAGGTAGAAAGAGCAATCTAGGATAAGGTCTTGAAGGGGACCTTGGTTGTTCACCATTCTTTAGTTTTTGAGAAAATTATTTGAACTATACAAGTTGGTCACACTAAGCCAACAAATCCAAGAAGGTTATGATGGAAGAGAATGATTGAAATACGATTATCACAAACTATTTAAAAGAAGAAGCAATGTTTCAACAATAAAAGTGAAAAAGTGATTTTCAATAAAGATAAGAGTAAATAGCTATGTACTTGTACTATATAGTAAGTGGTGATAAGAGTATATAATAACAACCTAAAAATCTAATTGTGTTAAGAATGAAAACCAAAACACTCGAGCTTTGTCATATATATATAGAGAGAGAGGGAATTGGTATAGAATTGGGTTATTTTTATGGAACACGCGGTAAGGTAAATAATGGATATCCTCATTATCACCCAAGAATCCATACATTATTAAAAATGAGAAAAGGTAGAAAAATGAAGCTCAAAATTTACATAGCAAAGTTTAGGTAAAGGTCAATTGATCCTTCATTCAAAAAAACTCTTTATCCCTTTAGTTTTGACTGACGATGATATATCAAATTCATTGATACATCTCAATGACCTCTTTGTAAATATGGAAAATGGGGAACCTTCACATTTTTTAGGTAATAAGAGGGTTAAGTCAAGGGTGTCCATTGGTGCCATTCATTTTTATCATATTGATTAACACTTTGGAAAGTTTCATCAAATATGCTAAATCTAGCAACCTTATTGTAAGTATATCAATCCTTAAAAACTTTAATCTAACCACTTGTTTTTGGTTTATAAAGATATATCAATTTCTAAAATCTTTAATATGTCGTAGTCTAAATGTTCTAAGTTTTGGCTCTTTTGAGGAGATTTTTTTTGTTTGTTTTTTTCTTCGAAATTCAGCAAGAAAATGTTGGATATATAGATTTGAGTGGTTAAGTCTATATAATTGGATCCATTTTTACATTCATCAATGGAATTTAAACAACAAAAAATTGTGATTTCATCCAAATTTATGTCATCGAATTCCAATTAAAAAAAACAAAACATAGAACAGTTAGACAATGCCCTTTAATATAGTCACCTCCATGTGGTTCATGGATGACACTCTCCTCTTACACACAAGAAGTGTAAGAGGAGCCACACAATTCATAAAAAGAGTGACATGGTGAACAAATGATTGGTTCATTGGATTTATTGTGATTCCTCGACTATCATTGGATTTATTGTGATTCGTCCAAATAATTGAAATTTGTAGCCAATAAAACAAATTTTAAAGCATTGAGGCTGAAATTCAGAAGCACTACATTAAGAAATTATGTCTTCTGTCTGATAGTAATTTACATCATTGAAGACTGTTACAAACTATCTTTTGCGTAATGCGATGAGCGTGGATCGAACACATGACTTGAAAATCTTCAGTGTGACGCTCTTGCTTCTGGTTAATTATGAAAGTTGGAGACTCTGCTCCTACTAGGTGAACTAAAATTTCATGGTATAAATAACTGCAACACATATGATTGTTGATTAGTGTTGCTAGCAATAAACTGATGAATGTTGCAAACTATGTAAACACAAGTTTCTGTAGAAGTCCATTTGGTATATAAAATGTACTCTTCTTTTTCAACTTTATTTTGAGTTGAGCGTGGATCGAACACACGAACTTAAAGTCGAAAACGAATGTGAGAAAATGGAGAAATCAAATACGAAAACGAATGTGGGAAAATAGATATGCGGGGTATCGAACCCTGTACCTCTCACATGCAAAGTGAGTGCTCTACCATGTGAGTTACATCCTCAATTATTTGTTTAAATATTGAGAATTCAATCATCCCTTTTCTACTTGTACATAAACATGCAAACAAAATGAAGGACATGCAATGCAAACACTAAATGTAGTAAAGACATCAATAATTGTAAGTTACTATAAAATGAATAGCTAGCAACTTCCTTTGAAGGTAAAGATATAGGTTATTACAAGTTATGATAAATCGAATAACAAGCAATTGTTTGGAAGGTACAAAAAAATAGGTTGTTACAAGAGGGTATTTTTCAAAAGTGAATGATTCCAAAAAAAGTGAATGATTCCAAAGCAGGTGATATGGTGGGTATTTTTTTGGTATGCTAAGGATGTTGTAGTGAACTTACGTATTTTTGCATTCTTAGAATCTAATTAAAAAAAAAAAAATAGATCTTAGATGATTGGTTTATAGAATGGTTTTTATGAGTTTGATACCGGTGGATAACATGTTTGCTTACATCGATATGAGAGAGAATTGAATTTTCTAGTTATTAGTGTGGGGATTGCAATTCATGTACAAAAAATGGAAAATAAGTAAACTATGCAAAGCAATTAATGTATGCAAAGATGTAATTATATTTTTATTTGACATTGCAAAGTTTTGCTATAGTTAGCACTATGTGTATTTGTTTGTAATTAGGATAAAACTTAAAAGTTAAAGAATTATTAGTGGTAAAAGGAAGAATGATACAACTATAGTGGAAACGTGTTTGTGCAATGTGGCATAAACGATGACAATAAATTTTTTATTGAAAAAGTAATAGAAGACATAAAATAGGCAACAAGGATAATTAATAACATGTACTATAAAAGAGTAATGTAAATTGGTAATTGAATGTAGTGAAAATGTTCAAAGAGGAATCTTTGTGTGCATATGAAAGTGTTATTGTATTGTATAAAAATATAATGGTTACAATTAAAAAGGTTTTTAAAAGTATATATGATAGAGTATACATATGAATATGTTGCTTTCAGTTTCTTGTTCCAAGTAAGGACATATGTTTGTTGTTGGTGGCATGGAAGGTGGGAACCTTTGTATCTTGAAGAAGATGACAAGATATACATACAAGGGAACAAAATAAATGAGAGAATTGAAAGAAAAATATTAATGGTGATGGAAAATTCAAAATTAAAAAAAAAATGATATTGGAAATGAAAATACCATCTGGGCATATATACTTGAGTATATGGGGATATATGTGCCATAGGGATATGGCAATGTGAACGTAAATAAACAAGGGACATCTATTGCACATGGATATGGCAAAGTGGGAAAGTGAATATAAATAAACAAGGGACATCTATTTCACATGAAAAGGTGATTTGGTAAGTAACAACATTAAGTATAGCATATATGAAATGAAGAGAGTAAAGAAAGTAAATTAATAATGGTGAGAACTTACAATTTGGAAGGGAAATCAAAATGGGATAAGTATTGTTGTAGATGAAAAGGAAATTATTTCTATTGGATGATGGTATATTTAGTCAATGTCCATAGTAGAAGGTTGAGAGACAAATAGAAAGTTATGCTATGAATTATGAGGAAAAGAAAATAATATATGATAAGGGTGGAAGACATTCTTTCAGTTGAAAATTAGATGTGAAATGATGATCAAGTATATCCAAAAACACATATACATATATAATTAGATAAAACAACTACAAAAATCCTTGATAGCAAGTTATTTAAGAGTAGAAAGGACCATCTCGTATGATGTACTCAATGGAATTGGAGACACCTAAAAAAGTGATTATGTATAAATAGAAATGGAAACAATTAATATCAACATGATTCTAGTTAAAATTAACCAAGTTGTGTTAAAAAGGAGAAAGGAGGATTCAAGCTTAAGGGAAAAGAGTGAGTGAGAGAAGAAGTAAAGGGGCCATAGGATTGAAAGGTGTTGAAAGTCACATACAAGAATGCTACGAGAAAACACATCAAAAGAAAAAATAGTACTACAAGAATACTGCATATACAACTTCCACAGACATGAGGAGGTAAGAACCCAAAACTACTTGAATATTAATATCTCATTGCATGAAAAAATAGGAATAGAACAACTAAGAATCAACTCACATAGGTTGAGACGTGAAAGAGGGAGATGGGAACAACAACTAAAGGAGCCATGGGAGGAAAGGTGCACCTCAACAACAAATTAGGTAAACTAGGTCCAATTTGCATACTAGAGATTGGAAATCAATGTTTTAAGAGGATCTAGTGAGAGGTATAGGGACAAGGTTTGTTGAGAAAATGATATGCACAAGAAGCAAATGGTTGAGAGTTGGTTCTTGATTTAGAACTAAGATGACACAATAGTGGAATAGATCAAGTCCATGATTAAGATCTTGTCGTTACATACATAACTCTATTAACCCACAAAATATACATTGTATTGAATTATATATAACCATTATACATATTTAATAAAGTCAATTTATCTATCTAAACACCCTAATAAAATATATCTATTTATCCATCAATATAAATCTTCTTAAACTTCAGAATAAATGTAAGGGATAAATTTCTACTTTCAAAATAAATTTAAATAAAAAATTAATATGCTAAACCATCAATATAAATCCTTTCAAATTTCAAAATAAATTTAAATGAGAAATTTATATTTAAGAGGGAAATTTATATAGGGATATAAGATTTATTGGTGCCTTTTGGACTACACTTTGGGAGAATATGGACACCAAGTTGAAAATATCTATTTTTTTCCATCCATACACAAATGGGAAGACACAACTAGTCAACAAGACATAAGTTTATCTTTTGAGGGGTTACAATAAAAAAACACACATCCAAAAACATCAAAACTCATTTTGGGTATTTTCCACCATCACCCTTGGATGTCATATAAGGACAACAAGGAGGAGTGATGGAAGAAACCACAAGAGGTGCATTTAAAAGGAAGAAAAAATGTTGAAAAGGTTAGGTACATCAATTTGCTACTACATGAGACATTAAAGAAGTCATAGGATAAGTACAAGGCTCAATATGATCAATATATAATTGAAAAAACATTCAAGGTGGAAAACAAAGTTTGGTTACAATTGAAAAATGAAAGGTTACATGGTCTTGGTAATAATATCAAGGTTCTATAGTATGGTGTTTTTGAAGTGTTCAAGAAGGTGGGTGATAGTGCCTATAGAGTCAGTCTACCCTCATATATGTGCATTTACTTAGTATTAAATGTGGAAAATTTGAAACTTTATGAGCCTTCCATTTTGGATTAGGAAACTTAGGAGTAGGTCCTACCTACCATAGAGGACTTTGCACCAAAATCTTAGGCAAAGTTGATAGAAGATACGATTTTTCAGAAGAAGTTTAGAACTACCAGATAAGGACATCATGAACTATGAAAAATAGGGTTGAAACGAAAACATCTAGGCAAGGAAAAATGGTAATCCAAAGAGAAGGTATATGAAAAATTCCTCACCTCATTTAGTAATAGCATTTGGGGACCAAAAGACTCTAAATGGGGAGATATGATCTGTAATGGATCATTATATAATTTTTCATTTTTCTTGGTACTTTTTGGGAGGAAAAATTGGAAGAATTGGCTTGTAGGGTCTTTTAAGGGTAGGTCGTAGTTTGGTGATTTAGGGTTCATAAACTTCCAAAGCCAATTTAAGGTATTGAATGTAAATTTTTTGGGTCAAAACTTTGTGAGATTAGCTCGCATCCCCTCAATGATACACATCGTAATCTTTCCAACAATGCAAAAGTCACTTCAATCGAGAGCTTGTATTTGGAAGTTATGCCTCTTGCAAGTTGACATATTATGATGGTATGATTTTAGTGAGATCCATACTAGTCATTGTGACCACCTAGCTAAGAAAAATTATATATATTGATTTGATGATATTCAACTATGATGGAGAAGAATAAACAATTTAAAATAAGAGTCTAAGCATTGTTAACATATTTTTTATTTCAATATAACAACAATCTCAACTAAATTTAATTCAGGTATTGAATTTTAAGGATTACTTCACATCTTTTTTCTTTTAAAATAATAACTTGAAACACAAAAAATAAGTGTTATTTATTAACAATTATATAGTGGAAACTTGATTCATATTTAATTATTTTAAGGGTATCCACTAATGATGAAAATTAAGATGTTAAAGCATTGAAGAATAATCAGAAAGTGTATATATTCTAAATTTAATTATCACATTTTAGTCAATTAAACTTGTAACTTTAGTTCTATATTTTTGTTATATGGTGAGTTCATGATAAGATTAATTTGGTTTTTATTTATGTAATTATAGTGGAGAAAGGTTAATTTGGTTGAATATTAATTTATTTTAAGGTGGTTTCTATTTATGTAATTATAGTGAAGAAAAATTAATTTGGTTAAATATTAATTTATTTTAAAATAATTTATGATTATTGTTGTTAATTGAATATAGTTAGGGTTGCTATTATTATACTCCTTACTAGTGAAGTTCAAATTCAGCAAATCACATATTCCATTTTAAGTGTTCATTCACATATTCCATTGTAAATGTTCATCGTAAGTGTTCAAGATACTAAGATTTAAAATTTCAAAGTATGAAGAAATAATCGAAAACAAATGCTTAGAGGTTGCGTAAAGTTTTCTCATCCAAAATTTAAACAAGCCGCTTTGCATGGTTCAATTTTCGTATCTCCATTTTCATTATCGCTTTCATATTTGCGCCCTTTTTTCTTGGCATTCGACGAAAAATAAGACAACGGGAAGTCGCAGCATGTTTAAGGATAGCAGGCCATCCTGGGTTAAAATTCAGACCATATGATACAGAGAAATGTGCAAGATCAGCCAAGATTGGTGGCTATTTATACCATGAACTTTTATTTTACGTTGTTGTCATACAGTACCTTATGTCACAACACTTCCCTCACAACTATCTTGCGGGGATAGCTCAGTTGGGAGAGCGTCAGACTGAAGATCTGAAGGTCGCGTGTTCGATCCACGCTCACCGCATTGCGCTGTATTATTGATATGAATAATTCCACTAGAATATTGTATGTTTGATTCACGTTACACAGAATCCTACTTGATGGATAATATCCATACTATTAAGGATTGTTACTTTGGACTTCTTTGTAACAAGTCCTGAGATAAAATCTCTAAGAGAGGAAAAGATATAGTTCCTGAGATGAATCCATACTATTAAGGATTGTTACATTGAACTTCTTTGTAACAAGTCCTGAGATGAAATCTCTAAGAGAGGAAAAGATATAGTTACATTGAACTTCTTTGTAACAAGTCCTGAGATGAAATCTCTAAGAGAGGAAAAGATATAGTTTTTCAGATGAAGTCTCTCTGAGAAGATATATTGGACTTCTTTGTAACAAGTCCTGAGATGAAATCTCTAAGAGAGGAAAAATATATTTCCTGAGATGAAGTCTCTCTAAGAGAGGAGAAGATATAGTTGAAGGACAAATGCTCATAATAAGATCGTTAATCCTACTTGAGGAATAATATCCATACTATTAAGGATTGTTATATTGGACTTCTTTGTAACAAGTCTTGAGATGAAATCTCTAAGAGAGGAAAAGATATAGTTCCTGAGATGAAATCTCTCTAAGAGAGGAGAAGATATAGTTCCTGAGATGAAATCTCTCTAAGAGAGGAGAAGATATAGTTGAAGGACAAATGCTCATAATAAAATTGTTATCTTAGAGAAGTAACAAGTCCTGAGATGAAATCTCTAAGAGAGGAAAAGATATATTTCCTGAGAGGAAGTCTCTCTAAGAGAGGAGAAGATATAGTTGAAGGACAAATGCTCATAATAAGATTGTTAATCCTACCTGAGGAATAATATCCATACTATTAAGGATTGTTATATTGGACTTCTTTGTAACAAGTCTTGAGATGAAATCTCTAAGAGAGGAAAAGATATAGTTCCTGAGATGAAATCTCTCTAAGAGAGGAGAAGATATAGTTGAAGGACA
>ML797277.1:185999-198008 GCA_009831015.1 Picea engelmannii | reverse complement strand
GCATTTAAAAAATATTTTTGTATCCACCTTAAGTAAAATAACTTTATATGAACATCCATATTTAAGTAAAATAATTGTATTCCATACATAGATGCTTTCGACTTCTCCATATGAGGGAGATGTGTAATTCCTTCCATGTTTAATATAGAGTTAATACATGTTATTTAAAAAATTATTAGTAACAAGTAAATATTTCAATATCAATTATATATATATATATAACAATTAAAAGTAAAATAATTTGTAAGGTTAAAACATTTAAATGGTGAGTTGAGTATGGAGGAGATGTGCAATTGCTTTTATGTGTGTGTGTAACTAGCTTAAATTCATTTTAACTACTCTCACTGAGAGACATCAAATTTTTCAAGATGCAAACTTTCTTCAAGTTTTGAACTCTAAAAAAAATAACATCTCAAAGGATTTGATGTCTCTCAAACTTGGAGTTAAGATGGATTTAGGTTAGTAAATAAAAGTTCTAATGAAGTTGTTATAACATCCAAATCCACATTTTATAGATGACATAACGACTAGAAAAAACTAGTTCCTAAGAGAGGAATTTCTTTGATTAATACAAAGAAATATAAAAATTAAAAGTTAAACAATTTTAACTCATAACAAATTACATATATGTGTTGTAATGGCTAGTTGTAGAAATTCAAGGACTTCCACACATTTCAATTTTATTTTATATGATCTTATTTATGAAATTAAATAAATAAATTGTTAAACAAATTTTAATTTACAATGTTTAAAACTAAAAACTAGATAAAGTTTAAAAACAAAAATTAGATAAATAAAGTTTTAATGAAATCATATCATTTTGAATGTGAAAAAATAAAAAAATTATATTATTTTTAATATATTTTATTTTATTTTATTTTTATTTTAGATTTATGAAATATTGAAAGATTAAAAAGAAATTGAGAAAAAAATAATTAATGTTTAAAATATTTTCTAATAGATTTATTTTTGTGAGTAAGTTAATGTTTATGATTATTATCCTACTTCACATCTAGAGTGTGTAATTGTTTACATCCTTCCAGCATGGGCACAATGTATCCACAAGACCTATTGTAGATATAGTTAATTTCCACTTCTAGGACGACCTTATTTATCACCTTCATAAATTATATGGAACTACAAGTGAACCCAGAGATTGATTGATTTGGAAGTCTCATTTTTTAAGTTTGTTGGACACTTTGGAAATACAAAGACAATGACTCCTTACATCATCATATCTGCTAACCTCACATCAGACAAGATGTTGAACACTACATCAAATTTTGTGTGTCGTGTTCCATTGTTAAACCAAGTAACAAACCATTTGGGTATGCGTACACCATTATATGTTCTTTCTAGACCTTAGAAATATGTCATCTTAGATTTTCTTAGGGTTTACCCATGACCAAGAATTAGTGTAACACCCTTGTTTCCCCCGGCTTGTAAATATAACTATAACTTTCCAAAAGACTATGGATAGACTAAATGTGTGTGAACATTGGAATTGATGAACCTTTTTATTATAAAAGGTAATGTAGATATATATGTATTTGTTGTTATTAAATAAAATCAAAAGTGTTGCACAACTGTTGAAGGGGGTTTTCCAAGATAGATCATGATTCTATGGGAGATATGGTGAGGGGAACCAACAATGGTTGAGATGACCCACACTAGAATAGTACCTTACTGGATTTAAATTATTCAAACCCAGAACAGTCCTCTGACCCAATAATAAATTACGAGTTAGTCTAGTAGTTGGGAAGGCCTCCTCAATAGTTAATGAGGAGATGGGCATAGTACCCATCTGAAAGGATTCATGACCTGACCACAAACTGGGGAATCAAACCCATGAAACCTTGCTAAGGAAGGCAAGAAAAGAAGGAAGTTCATTGGAAGAGGGGGAGAGCGAAGGAGATGAGTCGGGAGACCATTCGTCCTAAAGGAGAAGAGCGCATGCAACTCTCTAGTTCTAAGGAGAACTGAAAAAAAATCTTTCTCTGTGTGCAATAAGTTGTTGGTAGATTTTTTGGTCCAAGCTGATAAATGGGGCTTTAGGAAGATGAGTGACTGAGGAAGCACTCGTTGCAGGCCTCCTTGCTTGGTGACAAGAAAACCAATTGCCAAGTTCCCATGGGAGGAGGATAGTAATCTCCATCCCTGACTATTGTTGAACAAGACTGAAGAGTCTCTCTCTGAGCATCATGGTCTAGCTAGGGGGTGGCCAATGGTAATATGTTCAGGAGTGGTTGTGCCTACGGTTGGGTGGAAACATGAACCCCTCTCAGCAGTTTCTTCACGAATCTGGTTTCTTGATAAGTATTCTTATCTTCTATATACTAGAACTGAAATGATGGTTGAATGTTTATGTATATGATTAAACTTTACATTTTATGATTAATTATCGAAATATTTATGGTTATTTTGCGAACCCTTATTTTTGAATGGTTCTTGGTTGTCTCTGCGTAACAACAGGAGGACTAATAGACATGGGTCTTCAAATGAATCTAGGAACATGTTCACAATTCCTGCACAGGTCGAATATATCATTTCTTGTTTTAGATCTTAAGTCTGTGAATGGAAGGCACATCCTTCAAACCATTCGACCAAGAGACCATAGGCTCATGCCCGTGGGCTTAACCAATTCTTGGCTAAGAACTATGAGTGTAGGCATTGGAGCTCAAAAAATTTCCATATGTCTAAGACCTTGGAACCCTTCGCTAGGTCCGAAAGGAGCTAAGCCACCTTGGCTTTAAAAATCCGGGAGTTCGAAGCTCTAGGATGTCATGACCTTACAACCTTTGAAATCAACCAAAGGAAACCAATGGTTACGTTTACCGACGAGGTTGACCGACATCTAGCGGTTTACTTAACTATGATTGTAGGATTTGTCCCATCGTTAAACCTTGTCCCACTTACTGGTCGCAAAGTAACATGAGCCGCAGATCCGAGGGTGTTTAGGAGCCTCCCTGACCATTGGATATATGTCATGGTCAAACTGACATTGACCACTTCGAAAGAACATAGGTGTCATAGCATCCAAAACCCCTGAATGTTAGAGTTGTGAATTAACGAGAATCATAGCTTCAGGATCTTCCCTGGACGTTAGATCTACATTGCGTTCAGTCTGACGTTGACAACTCCAGGAGATAAGGGGTGGTAAGTGAGTGGATCCCCCGAACGTCGAAGTTTCGAAGTAACAGAGACTTTGGATCTATGGATCTTCGTGGACACATCTCGACCGTGAGATTTAAGGGCATTTGAAGATTGTTAGTCTGGAGAGACATGGCATGCTGATGTCACCCAAGGTGACGAGGACCCATGTTTGATGTGCCACGTGTCACCTAGACTTGTGTTTTTCGAATACCCTATGTTCCCATAAGAACGTGACACGTATCGCCCATTGATGTGGCCATGCGTCATCTATGCCTTTCCATGTGTCATCCCCTTGGCATACATTTGCTTGAACTATTAGAAAGTGGAGTACTTGAGACCCACCTATCCAAACCTCTACCTTTAATATGTTGTCACATGTGGGGGTGAGCCCTTCGAGAATATGAGTCTTCAGGACTTTAGAGGTTTTGGGTGTAGCACCTGGTTGATTTCCCAAGTGACAAGCCTTCAAGAAAACTATAACAAAATGAAAGAAGACTAACTGACATAAATCATAGACATATTCATTAGGTTGAAGGAACCTGAGGGCAAGCCGTGTTCAATCCTTCATGCCTCATCGCTGCATAATTGTGCTGGGGAGTCGACATGGTGCCTTCTAGAGACGAGTGAACATAACCCCCATGTTTTTTGACCAACCAGAAGACCAGAGTGAGCAATAGTTGATTATTTTCCTCCAATGCATCCAACCACAACCTAAACTCCTTACAATATGGTTCCTTAGCGATCATAGCTTGGGCCACGAAGGAATTTATGTGTCAATATAGTTCAACTATGCATAAGAAATTGGTATCCTGGGAACAAATGGAGCCCAGATCAAGAACAAACAACTCCACCTGCTTGTCAACCACAGTGTCCTCACGATAGGCCCGCACAACTTTGACATCTTCCTCAAGTGCCTGAAGGGTTGGTGGTGGTCACATATTCCTCAAAGCCATGAAGAACCAGAGATGGATATAGAACCAAATAGATTGTCTCTCAGAAATACAAAGGTGTAGAGGAAACAAGAAACAATACCCTGCTCTCGACCGAAAGAGCCCAACATTAGGAAAAAATTCCATTCGAATGCATCAAACAACCCACATGCATGGAAGGTTATTGGTAGAAATGGAAATTGAAGTGTCTATTGTATGATCTAGTTCACACTCGATCCGAACCCCCATCAAATTATCCTCATTATGCAAGGAAATATCCTTGGCATGAACAATAACTACATCATTTGCACAAGAGGGAAGGTTCATTGAAGAACGTGCTCATGGTCATGTGAAGGAGAAAAACCTCCCACTTGTCTTGTCCTCAACTAACCCTTCAAAGACCCAATTTGAGATTAAAAAAATCAAATAAATATTCAAATATTTATAAAACATAAATTATTATTGTTAATAATATTACTTAAAAAATTATAAATAAAATCACAACAAATAACCATTTATTTCTGTATATCGATTTTTTAATTAGAAAATAATTTTATTGCGTCTAAAGAGGTTTTGTAGAGCCTAGTATGAGGGAGATGTGTAATTCCTTTTGTGCTCAACATGAAATTAACACGAGGAATTTCAAAAAATTATTAATAACAAAAAATATTTCAATGTAGGCCATAATTATGCTTAATTCAATGTTTAATATTATGGAGTTGACATGTCCCATTTAAAAAAATATTGATAGGTCATAAATAAAATATTTCTATGTCCACTATATATATATATAATTGAAAGTTGACATGGCATTTAAAAAATATTTTTGCATCCACCTTAGGTAAAATAACTTTATATCAACATCCATCTTTAAGTAAAATAATTTTATATCAACTTTATATAGAGAGTAATTGAAAGAAAAAAAAATGTATTCCATACATAGGTGCTTTCTACTTCTCCATACGAGGGAGATGTGTAATTCCTTCAATGTTTAATATAGAGATAATACATGTTATTTAAAAAACTATTAGTAAAAGTAAATATTTCAATATCAACTTTATATAAATATATATAATCTATTTTTAAGGTCATGGGCAAATCCACACACCAAATTGGTGTATGAGACCCCCTTCGCCCAATGATTTGACTGGTAAAGTCTAAGAAGGTATACATACCCTACTACCTTTGGATATATAACAATTGAAAGTAAAAGAATTCTTAAGGTTAAAACATTTAAATAGTGGGTTGAGTATGGGGGGAGATGTGCAATTGCTTCCATGTGTGTGTGTGTGTAACCAACTTAGATCCATTTTAACTACGAAATGATCATATGCTGAGAGGCATCAAATCCTTTGAGATCCAAACTTTCTTCAAGTTTCAAACTCTAAAAAAAATTGCATCTTAAAGGATTTGATGTCTCTCGATGCATGATAGACCTGAAGTTAAGTTAAGATGGATCTACATTGGTAAATAAACGTTCTAATGAAGTTATCATAATATCCAAATCCATATTTTATAAATGACATAACAACTAAAAAAACTAAAGACTAGTAAGAGGGGAGGGATGTCCTTTATTAATGCAAAGAAATATAAAAATCAAAAGTTGAGAAAATTTCAACTCATAACAAATTACATACATGTGTTGTAATGGATAGTTGTAGAAATTCAAGGACTTCCACATATTTCGATTTTATTTTATGTGATCTTATTTATAAAATTAAATAAATAAATTGTTAAATAAATTTTAATTTACAAAGTTTAAAACTAAAAATTTGGTAAAATTTAAAAATTAAAATTAGATAAATAAAGTTTTAATGAAATCATATCATTTTGAATGTGAAAGAACAAATATTTACATTATTTTCAATATATTTAATTTTATTTTATTTTAATTTTAGGTTTATGAAATATTAAAAAGAAATTGAGATAAAAAAAAATTCAATGTTTAAAATATTTTCTAATAGATTTATTTTTGTGTGTAAGTTAATGCTTATGATGATTATCCTACCTCACATCGAGAGTTTGTAATTGTTTACATCACTTTCAAGCATGAGCAAAATGTATCCACAAGACCTATTGTAGATATAGTTAATTTCCACTTCTAGCATGACCTTATTTATCACCTTCATAAATTATGTGTAACTACAAGTGAACCCAGAGATTGATTGATTTGGGAGCCTCATTTTTTAAGTTTGTTGGATGATTTGGAAATACAAAGACAATTACTCCTTACATCATTATATTTGCTAGCCTCACATGAGACAATATGTTTAACACTACCTCAAATTTTGTGTGTCACGTTCCATTGTTAAACAAACTAACCAACCATTTGGGTATGTGTACACCATTGTATGTTCTTTATAGACCTTATAAATATGCCATCTTAGATGTTCTTAGGGGTTACCCATGACCAAGCATTAGCATGACTATGTACTAGTTATTGTTGATCATTTTTCCAAAATGACTATCTTCATTTTGTGTAAGAAGACTACCATAGCCCTTGACATGGTGTCACTGTACTTCATTAAAGTTTGGTTCCATTTTGGTTTACCATCTTCCATATTGTCTTCTCTTGATTCTATATTTCTTGATGATTTTTAGAATGCTTCATGGTCAATGCTTGATACCAAAAACAAGTGCTTTACCACTTTCCACCCTCAAGCATATGGCCAAATATAAGTTTTTAGCTCAACATTAGTTCATTTTTTTCACATGTATAACCATGCACATCCTCACACATGGGATGTGAATGTTATACAACATGTTAACAATAGATCTCGACATAGCTCTATGAAACATATCCCTTTCCAAACTTGTTTTGGTTTCTAATGATTTAGATTATGCTAAGAACGAAACAATACAAAAACAAAAATATAGCAAAGAATACAGATATACAGTGAAACCCAACTTCTATTAATGAATAACATAGAAAAACATTATAGAACACAAATTGGCAGAATGTGGTAGCTTATATCTAAAAAGAAAGAGATGTTGGCTACGCTTCATTCACAACAAGCTTTACATCACAATCCATTGCATGCTTAAAGGGCCTCCTTCACCTCAATTATATATGAGAAAGAAAGAGGCGAATAATTCCCATGATGTATGTGGGATAAATTAGTCTAAGTTTATAAAATGCGATAGGCATGTAAAACACTAGGACTTCTCAGGCAATCACCCATCCTAGTACTACTCCAACTCGAGCATGCTTAACTGCATATTACTAATGGAATTTGGTGCATTAACGCTAATCTATAATCATGTACATAAGACCACTAGGAAATCATTAATGATGTTTGTAATTAACAAATGAAGATGACATTACATTCCATTTCCCATAAAAAAGGGTGAATATTATAGTTTACCAAAACCATAGGCTTGAAATGTTGATTCAATGGAAAAGGTGGATAGCCACCGAGATCCACCTAGATCATTCCTCCCCCTTTAGGAAGAAATGGTCCCCATTGCGTCAAGTTCCCTTGGGATATGGGGAAAATTCTATTGAATCTGAACCTTGGTGAGTCGCTTGCCTTGTTGAAGTAGATGTATTAATTGTACTTTTCCTGTGGAAGGATGTCATGAAATTTTTGGAGCTTTTGGATCTGTTCAACAGAGCTAGGTACATGATTTTCCTTGGTTTGAGTGTGGGATGACTTTGTCAGTGAAGATCCAGCAAGAAGATTTATATCAATGGGGGCTAATGGTTGGAACCCAAAGCACACCTAAAAAGGGTCGTGGCTAATAGAGATATGTTGAACATATGGAAGACTCTCATTCTCTTTGTGATCCTCTACAACCTTGTCGACCTGCTTCTGCTGGATAGAAATGTCTTGGGCCAAGGTTTTAGTGGTCGTAGTGACCTTTTGTTCACCGTCTGACTAGATCGTGAAGACGAAAAACTTTATGGTCTAAGAGATTACTTTGCAACAATTGTTTTTTCAAGATCAATGAAGTGGAATTAGTTGGAGCTACCTCTGGTACCCTGTAGAACTGACCTACAAGAGTAACAATGACACTACAGAAATGAGACTCATAGATAGCATGATGTTTCCAAATATATAGTTGTCCTAAAAGAACATCACATACTTCAAGTGGAGAAACATCACACACTACCTCATCCTTGAAGGGATTGATGCCATAGGACAATCAACATTGTTGGTTGAAACAAATGTCTCATCCCCAATTCAACCATTCGATTGTGTATGGTTGGGGGTGTGGCATCATTGGTAGCTTCAATATCTTGATAACCTCAACTGAGATCAGATTCTTCTGACTCCCATTGTCAACAATGAAATGCATTATGGTCTCCTTTACCCACATCTATGAGTGTAAGAGGTGCTCCCCCTCCTCAATCTCCTCAGGTTCTTCTAGTTGTATTGTTGTGGTTACGATAGTAGCAAGTTTCTTCTGGTTTTATTATTGTGGTTGCGATAATAGAAGTGGGTTCTGCATCGATGATTTATTTCCCTTTATTTTGTTTTGAATGATTCATAGTTCAAGTCAGGTTCTGATTCTTTCAATATGTTGCTCGATCTTGAAAGGATATTGAAATATTAGTTGTCCTAAATCGAAACTAGCTCGAGACCCAACTCTCTATACCCTAACTTCGTCGGGGATTTTCTCTGAGAAACAAAAAGGAGAAGATTTCTCTTATACCATTGATCTCTTATACCATTGATCTGGATTATATTGAGAACGAAACGAGGAAAAAAAAATATAGGAGAGACCATAGAAATACACTGAAACCCAACTTCTATTAATGAATAAGATAGAAAAAACATTGTAGAACATAAACTGGAAGAATGGGGTAGCTTATATTTGAAAAGAAATAGATGTTGGCTATGTTTCATTTGCAACAAGATTTACATCACACTCCATTGCATTCTTAAAGAGCCTCCTTCACCTCAATTATATATGAGAGAGTGAGAGGCAGAAAATTCCCATGATGCATGTGGGATAAATTAGTCTAAGCCTATAAAATTCCATAGGCATGTAAAAAAATAGGACTTCCTAGGCAGTCACCCATCCCAATACTACTCTAGCGTGATCGCGCTTAACTACAAAGTTTTAATGGAATCTTGTGCATTAATGTTATGCTATAAACATGTACATAATACCCCTAGGAGATCATTACATGATGTTTGTAATTAACAAATGAAGATGTCATTATATTCCATTACCCATAAAAAAGGGTGAATATCATAGTTTACCAAAACCATAGGCTTGTAATGTTGATTCAGTGGAAAAGGTGGATAGCCACCGAGATCCACTTGGATCATCCAACCATATAATAGTGTTGATGTATCATTCCTACAACCCATGACATCGTTTTCTCCTAAGAATGCCAAAGAATAAGATAGATTTGCAACTTTTATCGGGTAGATTCAATAAATCCATGAATGGGTCCAATGAATGTTACAATACAACTAGAATAAGTACAATCAAAGACATGATACATATTGAGTGTCTCACTCTTTCCAAGTTGGTTATTGATTTTGACTACTATTACAGAAAGATAGGTTTAAGGGTTCACATCGAATGATCAAGTAACTTTGATATGGTCCTTACTACCTTCTCAAAGTAGTTAGTGATAATGATTTGCAACTTGATCTACCACCTTACTTGGGAATGCATTCAATCTGCAATGTTCATCTATTGAATCTTTATTTCCCACCATTGATTAATGAGTGAACCAAGGTTTTAGTGCATGTTGATTTAGATCTAGAACACTTAGCACTAGTTTAGACCGATTAAATCATCGATCAATAACTTAAGTCTACTCACCAACAAGACATTCTTATGGTTTGAGTTGTTCGAGCCAAGTAGTATCCTCATCAAGGTAACTGGTATTCCCTTGAACAATTGAGAGTTGAATTTCCTTAGATGTGCCTTGAAGCAATGTGGTCCATTTCTTTCCAAGTGGGGATTAATGATCAACATCACACCTCACATCAAGAGAAGTGAAACCTTTATAACTCCTAGACAGAATTGTGCAAGTCATGTAGTACTCTTTCTAGTTTTGTCAATCCTTTTACAAGTTGTGATATTATTTACGGTCATCAATTCCATCTAGATGCAACTCCATCAAATAGAACACCACTCAACACAATCCAATAAGTGCAAACTCGAGCCAATTGTGAATCAAGTATCATTTGGTTTACTAAGTAACAATAACATGTAACAAAACTGATTTATTTCATACGTTGTAACAAATCTCTCTCCTTTATAAACAAGAACACATAGAAGATTAAGAAGGTTGGAAAATTTAAGAATAACCCTTTATTATACTCATGTTCAAGACATTTATGCCTAACACAAATTTCCATGTAAGATACTTGCTAACTTCTACATAATAATTTGAGATTTGTTTTATTACATTTATCCAATTTGCAATTTAAATTATTAGTCCTTCAATAATTTATTTTCCTCTAATAATAAATACTTGTTTTAATAGTATATCAATTTAAAAAAAATTATAAATATTTTTATTACAAAATATTAATTAGTTAATTTTTATTATACCTTTAATTTATTTTTTATTAATTTCAAATCCAACTTACATAAAAAAGAAAATTAAACAAAAATAAGTATAAGAAAAAATGCTAATTTTTTATTTTTTTTATCTTAATTTTTAATTATATTCTTCATAAATCAACATTAAATGTATTGTTATCCTTTGAGCTCTTTGAAATCTAAGAAATGGAAAAAATGATTTGGTGAACATGACTTAGTGTTTATCAATTCAAAATAAATGACAAAAATGATTTGGTGAACATGACTTAGTGTTTATCAATTCAAAAGAAATGACAAAATTGATTTAGTGAACATGACTTTTTGTTTGTCAATTCAATTCAAGTTTAAGAAGTTTTGATAAGGAATTGAGCAAGGTATTATATTCCATCAAACACTTGTTTAAAAAGCTATATGGTTACGATGGTAAGTATAATATTCCCTGAAACACTTGTTTGAGAAACTGTATGATTAATATGAGAAATTGTAGTGTTTAAAAAGCTATATGGTTACGATGGTAAGTATTATATTTCCTCAAACACCTGTGTGAGGAACTGTATGATTAATTTGAGAAACTGTAAGATGGTAATTTCTGTAAGATGTAATATGATAATTATTTTTTAGTGTGTAAATAGATTCAATGTATTGAAAAATCTGTGTAGCATTTGAATTACATAAAATTAATTACTCAAATTTGCAGATACAACAATTTAAAAAAAAAATATCTCCGAAAATATCCCAAAAAATAACCAAAACATATAATGTTTAAACTATGACTATAATTATAATTATTGATTATTTGTTTAACAAAATTTCAAAATTTATTGGATTTTTTGGATTATCATTATTGTTTTTTTTTTTTGACAGTAACGAGTAGAGGAATTATATTAATGGTGGCAAAGCCACAAATCTGTTACAGAGGGCAAGGCTACACAGAGCTGCTGCCTGCAAAAACTGGAATACAATACTGAAATTGCTAGAGTGACATAACCTCCAAATTCATTCAAAGTCCTGAAACTAAACTTATTTAGAGCCCTAGCTTCTATACAAAATGCTAGGATGTTGAGTACCGCTACAGATTTGTGCATTTCAGCGCTGATAATTGATTACTTCTCAGAATTTTCTCCCCATTCTAAATTTAGCTTGGACAACTTGTCCTCCAGATCTCCAATTTTGTCCTCAAATTTCTCTTGAGGACTTTTCAGTTCTTGTTGAAGCTTATCTAATTCCTCTGCGAAACCGATTTTGACAAAGGATAAGTCCTGCTCCAGCTGTTCCATTCGTCGCCCGGCTTCTGAATCGAGATTCTCCAGGAAGTCAAGCTGGAACTGGAGCATGTTCTTCAGCTTCTCCAGCTTGTCATCTAATTGCTTGAGACGCTCCTCTACTGGAACTGAACGACTGGAACTTGCTGCCA
>ML797277.1:145280-168960 GCA_009831015.1 Picea engelmannii | reverse complement strand
AATGTTTAAAATATTTTCTAATAGATTTATTTTTGTGTGTAAGTTAATGCTTATGATCATTATCCTACCTCACATCTAGAGTTTGTAATTGTTTACATCACTTTCGAGTATGAGCACAATGTATCCACAAGACCTATTGTAGATATAGTTAATTTCCACTTCCAGCATGACCTTATTTATCACCTTTATAAATTATGTGTAACTACAAGTGAACCCAGAGATTGATTGATTTGGGAGCCTCATTTTTTAAGTTTGTTGGACGCTTTGGAAATACAAATACAATGACTCCTTACATCATTATATCTGCTAACCTCACATGAGACAAGATGTTGAACACTACCTCAAATTTTGTGTGTCACGTTCCATTGTTAAACAAACTAACCAATCATTTGGGTATGTGTACACCATTGTATGTTCTTTCTATACCTTAGAAATATGCCATCTTAGATGTTCTTAGGGGTTACCCATGACCAAGCATTAGCATGACTATGTACTAGTTATTGTTGATCATTTTTCCAAAATGACTATCTTGATTTTGTGTAAGAAGACTACCATAGCCCTTGACATGGTGTCACTATACTTCATTAAAGTTTGGTTCCATTTTGGTTTACCATCTTCCATATTGTCTTCTCTTGATTCTAGATTTCTTAATGATTTTTAGAATGCTTCATGGTCAATACTTGATACCAACAACAAGTGCTTTACCACTTTCCACCCTCAAGCATATGGCCAAATATAAGTTTTTAGCTCAACATTAGTTAATTTTTTTCACATGTATAACCATGCACATCCTCACACATGGGATGTGAATGTTATACAACATGTTAACAATAGATCTCGACATAGCTCTATGAAACATATCCCTTTCCAAACTTGTTTTGGTTTCTAATGATCTAGATTATGCTAAGAACGAAACGAGACAAAAACAAAAATACAGTAGATAATACAGAAATATAGTGAAACCCAACTTCTATTAATGAATAACATAGAAAAACATTATAGAACATAAATTGGCAGAATGTGGTAGCTTATATCTAAAAAGAAAGAGATGTTAGCTACACTTCATTCACAACAAGCTTTATATCACAATCCATTGCATGCTTAAAGGGCCTCCTTCACTTCAATTATATATGAGAGAGCAAGAGGCGAATAATTCTCATGATGTCTGTGGGATAAATTAGTCTAAGTTTATAAAATGTGATAGGCATGTAAAACACTAAGAATTCTCGGGCAGTCACCCATCCTATTACTACTCTAGCTCAACCACGCTTAACTGTGTATTGCTAATGGAATTTGGTGCATTAACACTAAGCTATAAGCATGTACATAAGACCACTAGGAAATCATTACATGATGTTTGTAATTAACAAATGAATATGACATTACATTCCATTTCCCATAAAAAAAAGGTGAATATTATAGTTTACCAAAACCATAGGCTTGAAATGTTGATTCAATGGAAAAGGTGGATGGCCACCGAGATACACCTAGATCATTCCTCCCTCTTTAGGAAGAAATGGTCCCCATTGCGTCAATTTCCCTCGGGATATGGGGAAACTTCTATTGAATCTAAACCTTGGTGAGTCGCTTGCCTTGTTGAAGTAGATGTATTTCTTGTGGAAGGATGTCATGAAAATTTTGGAGGTTTTGGATCTGTTCAACAGAGCTGGGTACATGATTTTCCTTGGTTTGAGTGTGGGAGGACTTTGTCAGTGAAGATCCAACAAGAAGAGTTCTATCAATGGGGGATAATGGTTGGAACCCAAAGCACACCTAAAAAGGATTTTGGCTAACAGAGCTATGTTGAACATTTGGAAGACTCTCACTCCCTTTGTGATCCTCTACAATCTTGTCGACCTGCTTATGCTGGATAGAAATGTCTTGGGCCAAGGTTGTAGTGGTCGTAGTGACATTTTGTTCACCATCTGACTAGATCATGAAGAGGGAAAACTTTATGGTCTGGGAGATTACTTTGTAGCATTGTTTTTTTGAGATCAATGAAGTGGAATTAGTTGGTCCAGCTACCTCTAGTACCCTATAGAACTGACTCCAAGAGTAACAACGACACTACGGAACCGAGACTCATAGATAGCATGATGTGTCCACATATATAGTTTTCCTAAAAGAACATCACATACTTCAAGTGGAGAAACATCACACACTACCTCATCCTTGAAGGGATTGATGCCATAGGAAAATCAACATTGTTGGCTGAAACGAATGTCTCATCCCCGACTCAACCATTCGATCATGTATGGTTGGGGGTGTACCATCATTGGTAGCTTCACTATCTTGATAACCTCAACTGAGATTAGATTCTTCTGACTCCCGTTGTCAACAATGAAATGCATTCTGGTCCCCTTTGCGCACATCTGTGAGTGGAAGAGGCACTCCCCCTCCTCAAGCTCCTCAGTTTCTTCTAGTTGTATTGTTGTGGTTGCAATAGTAGCAAGGTTCTTCTAGTTTTATTGTTGTGTTTGCGATAATAGCAGTGGGTTCTGCATCGATGACATATTTCCCTTTATTTTTTTTTGAATGATTCATAGTTCAAGTTAGGTTCTGATTCTTTCAATATGTTGCTCGATCTTGAAAGGATCTTGAAAGATCAGTTTTTCTCAAGCGAAACTAGCTCGAGACCCAACTCTCTATACCCTAACTTTGTCGGGGATCTACTCTGAGAAATGACAAGGAGCAGATTGATCCTATACCATTGATCTCTTATACTATTTATCTGGATTATACTGAGAACGAAACGAGGGAAAAAAAATAATATAGGAGAGAACGTAGAAATACACTGAAACCCAAACTATATTAATGAATAAGATAGAAAAAACATTGTAGAACAGAAACTGGCAGAATGGGGTAGCTTATCTTTGAAAAGAAATAGATGTTGGTTATGCTTCATTTACAACAAGATTTACATCACACTCCATTGCATGCTTAAAGAGCCTCCTTCACCTCAATTATATATGAGAGAGTGAGAGGTAGACAATTCCCATGATGCATGTGGGATAAATTAGTCTAAGCCTATAAAATTCCATAGGCATGTAAAAAAATAGGACTTTCCAGGCAGTCACCCATCCCAATACTACTCTAGCCTGAGCGCGCTTAACTACAAAGTTCTAATGGAATCTGGTGCATTAATGCTATGCTATAAACATGTACATAAGACCACTAGGATATCATTACATGATGTTTGTAATTAACAGATGAAGATGTCATTATATTCCATTTCCCATAAAAAATGGCGAATATCATAGTTTACCAAAACCATAGGCTTGAAATGTTGATTCAGTGGTAAAGGTGGATAGCCACCGAAATCCACTTGGATCATCCAACCATATAATCATGTTGATGTATCATTTCTACAACCCATGACATCGTTTTCTCCTAAGAATGCCAAAGAATAAGATAGAGTTGCAACTTTTATCGGGTAGATTCAATAAATGCATGAATGGGTCCAATCAATGTTACAATACAACTGGAATAAGTACAATCAAAGACATGATACATATTGAGTGTCTCACTCTATCCAAGTAGGTTATTGATTTTGACTACTATTGTCGAAAGAAAGGTTTAAGGGTTCACATCGAACGATCAAGTAACTTTGATATGGTCCTTACTGCCTTC
This sequence comes from Picea engelmannii, assembly GCA_009831015.1. Lineage (NCBI taxonomy): Eukaryota > Viridiplantae > Streptophyta > Pinopsida > Pinales > Pinaceae > Picea > Picea engelmannii. The sequence goes on along the minus strand of ML797277.1, from coordinate 165,330 downwards.
TCAAAGTAGTTAGTGATAATGATTTGCAACTTGATCTACCACCTTACTTGGGAATGCATTCAATCTGCAATGTTCATCTATTGAATCCTTATTTCCCACCATTGTTTAATGAGTGAACCAAGGTTTCAGTGCATGTTGATTTATATCTAGAACACTTACCACTAGTTTAAATCGATTAGATCATCGATCAACAACTTAAGTCTACTCACCAACAAGAAATTCTTATGGTTTGAGTTGTTCGAGCCAAGTAGTATCCTCATTAGGGTAATTGGTATTCCCTTGAACAATTGAGATTTTAATTTCCTTATATGTGCCTTGAAGAAATGGGGTCCATTTCTTTCCAAGTGGGGATTAATGATCAACATCACACCTCACATCAAGAGAAGTGAAACCTTTATAACTCCCAAACAAAAGTGTGCAAGTCATGCAGTACTCTTTCTAGTTTTGTCAATCCTTTTACAAGTTGTGATATTATTTACGGTCACCAATTCCATCTAGATGCAACTCCATCAAATAGAACACCACTCAACACAATCCAATAGGTGCAAACTCGAGCCAATTGTGAGTCAAGTATCATTTGGTTTTCTAAGTAACAATAACATGTAACTGAACTGATTTATTTCATATGTTGTAACAAATCTCTCTCCTTTATAAACAAGAACACATAGAAGATTAGGAAGGTTGGAAAATTTAAGAATAACCCTCTATTATACTCATGTTCAAGACATTTATGCCTAACACAAATTTCCATGTAAGAGACTTGCTAACTTCTACAAGATAATTTGTGGTTTGTTTTATTACATTTATTCAATTTGCAATTTAAAATATTAGTCTTTTAATAATTTATTTTCCTCTAATAATAAATACTTGTTTTAATAGTATATCAATTTAAAAAAAATTATAAATATTTTTATTACAAAATATTAATTAATTAATTTTTATTATACCTTTAATTTATTTTTTATTAATTTCAAATCCAACTGACATCAAAAAAATTTAAACAAAAATAACTATAAGAAAAAATTCTAATTTTCTTTTGTATCTTAATTTTTAATTATATTCTTCATAAATCAACATTAAATGTATTGTTATCTTTTGAGCTCTTTGAAATCTAAGAAATGACAAAAATGATTTGGTGAACATGACTTAGTGTTTATCAATTCAAAATAAATGACAAAAATGATTTGGTGAACATGACTTAGTGTTTATCAATTCGAAAGAAATGACAAAATTGATTTAGTGAACATGATTTTTTGTTTGTCAATTCAACTCAAGTTTAAGAAGTTTTGATAAGGAATTGAGCAAGGTATTATATTCCATCAAACACTTGTTTAAAAATTTATATGGTTACGATGGTAAGTATTATATTCCCTCACCCCCGGATGGGGTGTTAGTGCGTTCGACGTGGCAAATTGCAGGAGCTCGCAGCGGCCACCAGGACTCGGGGCCACGTGAAGAGCTCATGCCACCCTTCCCACCGATTAATTAGACTTCAATATGACGAGAAGGGTCATTAATGCAGGCTTCCCTCCCATTTGGCATTTTGGTATGGTGTGACTCGCTATGTTGGTCATTTGTCGTCGTTGGTTTCCCGCAGAGCTCGCTCTGCAACTGCAATGGGGTGACCCTGCCCGAACATTCTGGCTCGAGCTCGGCCATGCTTACTCTCCGACCTCTCGTCCCCACCGTGTGCTCTAGACTGCCTCGCCTCGATGCATTGGTTGGACCATGACTCGTCCAAGGGGACGACCAAGGAGAGGCTCGCCTTGGAAGCCTCGGCAACCCTCAGTCTCCCCTTCCGATTCGCCCTCCATTATCTCCTCTCCCCGTCTCTAGTCTGGGCACTTCTCAACATCTTCTCATGGCCTGACGAATCCGCAATTCAACTGCATGGCAATGGTGCCCAGGACGCCAAGCTCTCCCCAGCGACACCGTCTCCGCCCTCCGTTGAATCCCTCGGTCCCTACGTCTGTCCTCGACCCCCTTGTCTATATGGGTGGCGATGAGCACCCTCACCATGAATCTTGGGGGGCTCGGCCTCATCCCCATGACTCCTTCACCGCTGCATAGATTCGGGATAGTTTGGCTGCCCTTAACGAACTGGTTTTTGGTATCCGCCAGGGAGTGTAGGACCTCAATTACCGCCTTCAAGAAATAGACGCCAAAGTGGAGCTCTTCCTTCGGACTCTCTCCTCTCTGCAGGACTCTCTCGCCTCAAGCTCGGTGGAGGTTGTTCCAATGGAGGAGTTGGGTGCAGCGACAGGTGCAGGTAAGTATGTAGCACGAGAGTGCAAGGCCGACGACACTGCAGGCGACGTGGAAGATGGAAATATCTGGGCAGATCAACCTACGTATGTGGAGGAGGAGCCGTGGCCAGGGGATCTCCAGGCCAAGTGACCAGACTTTTCTCCAGGTGTCTAGTTCGTCAGTCTTGTCAGTCCTCCAGTCTTAGATGGTCAGCAGTTTTTCTGTTAACTTTTTTTCTTTAGCATATGGGGAAGTTTTAGATCTGAACTCTTATGTTTTAGATGGTAAACAGTAGATTTGTTAAACAATGGGGACTCTCGGGTTAGCTGGACTGGTTTCCCCTCTGTTGGGGCAGTCCTGCACCCTCAGCATGAACATCTCTGTATTTTGCTACTCAACTTTGCTTTTGGAAGGCACTTAATATATATATTTCTTACTTAAAAAAAAAGTATTATATTCCCTCAAACACTTGTTTGGGAAACTGTATGATTAATTTGAGAAACTGTAGTGTTTAAAAAGCTATATGGCCCTCAAACACTTGTTTGAGAAACTGTATGATTAATTTGAGAAACTGTATGATTAAGATGGTAATTTATGTAAGATGTGATATGATAATTATTTTTTTACTGTGGAAATAGATTTAAGGTGTTGAAAAACCTTGTAGCATTTGGATTACATAAAATTAATTACTCAAATTTGTAGATACAATATTTTTTTTTAAAAGATATCTTCGAAAATATCCCAAAAAAACCAAAACATATAATGTTTAAAATATGACTATAATTATAAATATTGATTATTTGTTTTTCAAAATTTTTAAATTTATTGGATTTTTTTGGATTATCATTATTGTTATTAACATAAATTTATATTATTAAAATAAATTATTAATTTTTAATGTGATTATTCATAAATAAATATTAAATATTTTATTTTCTTTTAATAATAATTAATCTCACTTTCAAGTTGGAAATTTGTATTATAAAAAAGGTGCAGTCCAAACCGTTGAAAAGTTACAAAGTGCTTCAAAATTCAATCCAATCGAGGATCTCAATTAAACTACTATTGCAAGTTGCTAATATCTGCTTCAAATACTCAAACAAAAACTTCAAATAAAACAACCTTACTGAATACACTCGGAGAAAAACTATGAAGATATAAGTGAAGGTACATTGCATCTAAATTAATCTATTGGGGAGGAGCTCGCCGAATTGGATGACTTACAGGTCTAACTTCTTGTTACCATTGGTTGAGATGTGGCATGTGATTTATTCTTCTTTACTACTATCATCCAACCTTTATTTGCAGACGTTGAGGTACTTGTGGTGCCTATGTTTTCTATATTTTCTTGATCTGAAGCTTCTATCTTTTCTTCATCCAATACCCCAACATAATCATCCTGATCTTCCCAGTGAGTTGATGGATGAGGAGAATACTGGACTCGAGGTCCTTCATCTGAAAATTGAGGAGAGGACGCCTCATTCTCCACCTTCTAAATGATTTATGGACTAGATAGTGGAGTTGGTTGAGGAGGAGGATCTGGATGGGATGCATTTCCACTAATTTGAGGAGGCTTCAAGATAGCTTGATGGTCATCATTTGATCCCACCCACCAAGTGGATTTTTGAGGCTTTCGGTTGTTCTTGGGTCCTTTGGGACAATCGATTGCAAGATGTCCCATTTCAAAACAAGATCTACAATGCAAGGTAACTCTCTCATAATCCTTTTTGTTAGACCAAGAATAATTTTTAATAGTAAGAATAACCTCAACTGGGAATCCTTTACTGAAGTACATTTCTATGCAAATATGAGAAAACATGGAGGTGTTGTGCCTTGAAGTTTAGCGACATGCAAATTGAAATTTTCCCAACGCCGAACCAATGGCTTCAAGCAAAGGTAAACCCTAGAAATGCAAGGGAATATTGGGAAGCCTCACCCAAACAGGAGCTGAGGAGAGAATATCAGTAGCTGAATTGAAAGACGAAGTCCAAGGTTTCATACACAAACCCGAGTTTCCCCAAAACCATGGACTTGAGTTGTGAATCAGATCACGATCTTCCTCAATGTCGAACTCAACAATGGAGAATATTTTAGCACAAGGATTGATGAAATCTTGATCCTACATGATAAGAATCCAGGTAGCCGAGGTCCAACTATTGAGATCAGCTAACGTTGGGCAAAAACCATTGAAACGATAGACCAAACTCACGGCTTTGTAGTATTCTTCCTCCTCCTCAGCATCTTGACCCATGTGAATGACAAGGAGAGGGGCTTCTTGAACCAGAAGAGACAAATAAGAAGGAGAAGAGCTCCAATGATCAACCTCATGAAAAGAGGCTCGAGACTTCGAAGCATAAACTGGCTTGGACATCGAAAAGGACTGAACAACCTCGTTGTCTGGGGCACCCACGGAGAGGGACACAACCGCGACCATTGGAGGAAGGTGGGTTGCAAGCCCTACTCACACAAAGGTCACGAAGGGCCAGGGTTAAACCCTAGTCATCACGCACTAGAGAAAGAACAACACCTTTGCAGTCATCATGTTTTCAGCAGTCGCACGATTATTGAGGTGCCTTTCAAAATAGATATTACTAACCATTAAATTTATAATTTAAAAAATAACAAATATTTAATTACAAAATACTATCTAATTTTTTTTTATCCAAATTCAATTTATTTTCAAAATAGATATTACTAACCATTAAATTTACATATTTATTTAGAGAATTAATATTTTAATAATAAATTTAAAAAAACAAAAACAAACTATATATCTTAAGATTGTGATTTTTATACAATATAAAATAAGATATGATAATTGTTTTCCAAAACATTTTATAATTATTGTTTTATAATTTTTAAATAATATTTTATAAAATATATTTTCCATACTTATATGACTTTGTTTTATTAAGTTAGAATTTTGTATTACATTATAGAACTTGAGAGAGTAGAGCGTCCTTAGGCTTGTGCCACCAACAACGGAAACCATCTGAAACCCAAGACTAGTTAAAATGAAAACCTACTCTAGAGGGGCCCAAAAATTGGAAATGTGCTACAGTTATCCTAGACATATAACAATAAATAAACAACAAAACAAGTATGGAACTTAAAAGTTATAGGATAAAATACAACCATTCTTGCATAAGACAGTCATTGGTCTTAGCGAGAGATCGGATCGACAAATGGATTGTGCAGTCGGGTTGGCCATTTCAGGATGATCACAATCTGATCAGGGGTCTCCTGGGCGTGTTGTTGTGGCCTGGGCGGGTATCTAACAACAGATTAACCTTTTTGTAAAGCATTTCAATTATGGAATTTGAATCAACTAACTCACCCTGGATCTCAAAAATTAACTGTTGAAGTGAACGAATTGGGTCTTGGAAGTAATGGGAGGATTCGTCGACCTGTCCCTCTAGGATCATAGGCTGCCAACTGGAAAGGCATACTTCCACCCTGCTTATAGTCATATTTAAGATGATAACACCTCATTCGAGGATGAAATATTTTAATTTAATTATATTATAGGTTATGTATTAGTAACAACCATTTTATAAAAGTGGTTGATATATGTTGATCTACATCATTTTCCACTTTTTCAAATTAATGGCACCACTCGACATATATCAACTACTTTTATATAGTCGTTGATATATGGCACTATTAAATCGTATTAAAAAATAAATTAATAAAATTAAAAAATTAAAAATATTGATAAAGTATTATATATTTATACAAATTACAATATTAAAGTATTAAAACACTAATAAAATAATATATTAAAAATAGATTGTTAATTAATATATTAATGTATTTATAAATAATAAAGTATATCTTCAATAAATAAAATAAAATATTAATATATTAGAGTAAAACATTAATAGTGTTATAAATTAAAACATTAATAAAAATAAATAGTGAAATATAAATAAACAATTCATATAATAAAATATTTAAACTATATTAAGTCTTAAAAAATAAAAATAAATATTAATATTATATTACATTAAAGTATTAAACTAATAGTAAATTATTTATAGAATAATAAAGTAATACATAAATAAAATAATAAAATTAATAAATTCATAATACATAAATATTCTAATAATACATAGAATAATTAATACATTATAATAATGTAGTACCTAATTAATTATTAAAATGTTAAAAAAATTAAAAAAGTATATTATAATTAATATATTAATACATTAATAATGCATAGAATTATGTATTAGTCAAGTATTTTTATATTATTAAAGAATACATTAATAAAGTATTAATAGAGTAAAACATTAAAATAATATATGATTAAAGTCGCATTGTGATGTTGGAAAATGTATGTCAAAATGCGACATTAAGAAACATTATTAAAGGCATAAAGTAACATTGGCAAATGTACGTCAAAATGGACAATGAGAAATGCTATTAAAATGGCATGACGAATGCACGTCACAATATGACAATGGAAAATTTGTATATTTTAATAATTTATTTTTTAATACAATTTAATCGTTGTTAATAAAAGTTGAAAGGCTTGCTAATGTTAATATGAAACTATTGATTACATTATCACCAATAGTAAATAAAAAGTAAACAAATAAAAATCATTAAATATATTCAATGAGAATTTTTAATGCTCAAAGTATGAACGCCCTCCACAAAACATTGTATATGCAACCATCTATTAAACAATAAAATTGTGTGTAACCAGGATACTTTGTGAGAAACAATAAACTTACACCGCTGTAATTAATAGAATAATTCAATGTAGACCATGCCTCAAGTGAACAATGGTTGTTCTAAAGTGTCTTGGACTATTATCACATTTATCTCACACATATTTTGAATAGAAGTATTGTAATGAAATCCACGTAACAGATATGCGTTCAGATTACAATGCAAAGTAAGTATGCTACGGATGAAATAAATGTTACAATAAATTGGTAGACTTAGGACGCATTTATATTAGTAAATCCACACATAATAACCAACTTAGGACAAATTTATATTTATATTAGTAAATCCAAATGCAGTTCGAGCCCGCTATTTCAAATATAGTGTATTTGTGGAAGTATACATCACTCATTTTGAGAGACAGGTATTATTTTGGTAAAAAGTTAGTCGATCCTTAACCACTTTAGGACCAAACTATATCCATCCGTAACATATATACAACAATATTGGCTTGAGTCTTGGAAACGTCATGGTTCGCAACTATAATCAGTTGGTTCTAATTTATATATATATATATATATGGAAAGATCTAGTTTTTTTCAAGTAATCATATTGTATTTTACTTTTGAAAGCTTGTTGATAATGGGAGAAAGAAAACCCCATGTATTGGTCATTGCGTCTTTGGCTCAGGGCCATCTCGTACTGTAATAAAAACTAAAAAACTTAAAACCCTATTCTTAAAACCTAAATACCTAAAATCTTAAAATCCGATGATTAAAACTTAAACACCTAAAAACTTAATACCCGATGCTTAAAGAATATATATGACACTAAAAACTTAAAACAAAAATTCTGAGGCATGTGCGTAAAATAAAGCCGGAGAAAGTCCGATATGATATGAATCTAACTATATATGGCACACATGCAATTTAAATCGGTAGGTAAAACAAGGGCGCACACATGAAATTTAAATCGATAGACAGATCGACATGGGCACAATTTAATACACACAGACAGGGGCGTACATGCAATGTAAATCCATATATTTAATGGACAGAGGAATATAAAAGCAAATACAGAAAAAAAATGTTGATAACCTCTTTGTTAATGTTGCGCCCTTAAGATTGTTTCCTCCTCTCGTTTTTGATCCTGCTTCAATGTTGAACTGCAATCTGGATCTGCAACTACATGGCCAGTGTTTGTTGCGGACATGGCAGAAACTCCCACGAATCGAAAAGGAAATGGCTAGAGAGTGGAAATATTATTGGATATATGGAAAAAATGTCATGCATAGCATGGTTAGAAGACAAAAACTGTGAGATATGCTAGGGAAGAAACCAGAAGAGTGTGAAACCGACATAGGGTATCAAAAAGTCGGAATATATGGAATGGAGGCCACGCACTTCAGTAAATGTTGGTTTACAGGCGTTTAAGGTGAAGCGCTTGATTAAATGTGAATCACTACAGTAAATGTGAAGCGTTTAATGTGAAACACTCCAGCATTTGGTTTACAAATGTTTAAGGTGAAGCACCCCACTCATTGTGAAGATCCATGTATCCCACCAAAAGTATAGTTGGTAAAAAACGTGAAGCGTTTCATTCACGTAAAAAAAAGCAGTAAAAAAACCTAAACTTAAACCATTCACGTCGCAATGATTTTGAGCCTGATTAATCATATAAACGTGGTAATAGATATTGAGCCTGATTAATCATATAAACGTGGTAATAGATATTGAGCCTGATTAATCATATAAATGTGGTAATTATACAGTTTTACAGTAATTTCTTAATATGATTAGGTAAATGTGAGAAAGTAAACAAGTTAATAGATGAATTCATAAATGCAAGGAAGTTATGAACACACTAAATCTCATTCATTGATTTAGGAGGACAACTAAGAATATGCCAACATCTTCAATTAATAACCATTATATTAAAATTTGAGATTAAAAAATCATTAATTGTGCCCATTGCCAAAAAATTGAGATTAAAAAATCATTAATTGTACCCATTGCCAATAAATGTATATCTTTCAACATAATTATAATTTAAAATATAAATAAAATAATAAATATATTAAAAAAAATCAATATCACATTTACAATTTTACAATTTTAAAAATCAATATTATAATAATTTTAATAAATAATTTAAACTCATTTTTAATTAAATATAAAATATTGGTATTAACTAAAATCATTAAGTGTACTTTTAACTAATTAAATAAATATCCCTAACGAGAATAATTAAGTATACTTTTAACTAAAGGAATATTATGCATAGAAAAATCAAAGAATCTCATGTTACTCTTATCGTCTACTTTTAACTAAAGGAATATGGTGGTGCATATAATTGGAATATAAAAATTAAGGAATCGCATGTTGCTCTAATCATGCATTCACAATGCCAGATCTTTATAGATCTTTAATTACTTTTATATTGATATTATACAAGAAAAAATGATAATGTTTATAATTTTAACTCAGCAATATGGCTATAATTAGTATAGTTATTGCGAAAAAAAATGATGTAAGAGTATTCCTATTGATGCAAAATATGAGGGAAGGTGAAGTGGAGCATTATGTTACTCTAATCATACATTCACAATCATACATTCACAATGTAAGGTGTCTATAGATTTTTAATTATTTTTACATAGATCATTATACTAGAAAATGATGTTAGAGTATTTTAATTGGTACAAATTATGAGGGAAGGTGAAATGGAGTATAATAATTGAAACAGTTGTTAGAGATTAGTGATGAATTACTTAGAAATATTGTTATAATTTGTATAGTTATTGAGAACAAAAATGATGTTATAGTATTTTTATTGGTATAAATTATGAGGGAAGGTGAAGTGGAGTATAATAATTGAAATAATTGTTAGAGATTAGTGGTGAATAATTAACAAGGCAGTTAGATAATATATTCAAAATAAATAGGAAGACATGATCAAAGTGAACTATTCCCTTTTTTCATGGGATGAGCTTATATGAATGAGCCAATTTGTTATGTATAAGTTTAGTTATTTTGATGAAGGAAGAGAGTGTTATGTTTTATTGTCTATTTTATGTTCTATTATGTATCAGTTGGTATTAGAGATTTCATTCTTGGCTTTGGAGCCAGGGAAAGAAGAGGGCACAACACCCTCTATATATAACATATATAGCCAATATATATGTTAGGTTTATATATATATATATATATATATATCGTATTTTTGACTTATCTCTTTATAGGTTTACTCGAATTTCAAGTAACGTGTTTTTTTCATGTATTTCCAGTTTATCTCACCATGGGTCTATCAAAAGTATGCGGAGTGGGTACTTGTTGGATGAAGAACTTTATTTCGCATCCAACAAGTGCCTACACTTGAAATTTGAGTAAACCTATAAGGACATAAGTTGAAAGTACAATAAAAAGGTAGTTTTTTTTCCTTCCCTTTGGAAATTCATAACTCGTATTTTATTATATTAACTATTATTCTATTATTTCCTTAGGAGAGCCATTTTAGATCTCAAACTTAATGACACTAGAATCAATTTATCAGCGTATTTAATGTGGATCAAGTGGATAATTGGATTAGAGTGTTCTCCTAACATTTTAAATACAAGGAGGAGCTCCTAGAGCATAATAATATTTCATTAGCAATATGTCACCTCCACGGGTTGGCAATGAGTCAATGGTGGGACATGGTCTACCATCGATGGGTAAGGACACATATCAATGTGTAGAACTCAATGGCAAGGTTGTTATCCACACTTCTAATGAAATTACCATTTGGGATGACATTAGCACAACTCTAAGTGAGTGTTTTTATCCTTTAGGATATAGTAAAGGTTTATGGACATGATGGATTTAGTGGAGGCAATTTTATGGAGGAATTGTGGACCAATATATTGAGGTCTTCTACAAATATAGGTACAATTCTCTATTTCTAATCTAGAGTATGTATCAATTATCGAATTTAATTCTAGTTTATTACCCTAGTTGCATAGTGAAATGGATCTAGTCTCTAGTTTGTCTATCTCTGATGCTTTTCAAAATGCTCTTGTAGCGTCCCTTTACTATAACAAGAATATAAAGCTATAAACCTACTCAATTAACTATACAAGTGTGTTTGACTCTAACTCAGTGTATTTTCTAACACACACATTACATTTGATACAAAACATTGTACACCCATCTCCCAAATCTCCTAATGGATCAACATCATAATCCTCATCACTAACACACACCAATAATAAGTAGTTTAATATGAATCAATTTTCCACTATATCACTACCAATACATAATTCCTATCTCTTTTCCCTCAAATTTATTACTCTAAAACCAATAATGTATCATTTGAATCTGTTGATTTCAATACCTCCATTTTAACCTAGTTGGAATATTTTTACACTCAAGTAGAAACTATGCTAATAAGGTCTAGACCCCTACATTAAGGTGTTTACCTCCTTGATCCTAGTTGAACATCACCAATATTAATATGTACAATTTGTACTAGCTAAGTGGATTAAATGTCTAACATGGACCCCATTAAGATCACACCATGTCCATGTTTCCTTAAAAACTTTGGAATCACTATGTCCATGTCCATGTTGCCACCCCCAAGTGTGAAAATAATAGATGTGAAACTTATGTATGTGGGTTAGAAATTAAATATTTAAGTAGAAAATGCATGTGTGTGAATCCCAAGGGGTTAGATGAATTGGTTTTTGTCGATATTGGTGGTCATTTGGCTATTTTTGTGCTATAAAGTGCTCAGTTCAAATACCTCTAGGTGAGAAACACTACTTTATGCCATCGAGTTTACCAAATACGCCATACATAAATGTGGGGAAGCATACCCTAGGTTTCCATATGAGGTTTTCCTTGGAAAAATTATGTATGCATGTATATTAATGGTATACGATTAAACTACGACATTGTCAAGGATTAAAGCGTTATCAAAATTATTTGACTCTATTCATGTACTAGAATGATTTTGTAAGTTCAACCTCATAAACATTACAATAAAAGAGAGAGATGAAGAAGATGAGAGTCTAACACTAGATGCATAGATCTATGTGCTAGAATGCTCTGAATGTTATGATAGTCAATATCCTAGTTTCTATATACTTGAATGAATGTGAATGAGTGGTTTTCAAAATTTCACTTTTACATATTCATACAAAATGAAGAGGACAAAATGATCAAGAGAGGTGGTCCCCAATATTACATCTTAGGCCTTGAAATCATATTGATTGGGGTGAACATGATCCTAGTCAAAATTGATCTCCCATATGGATGGGCATACTAACCCTTTAGTATGTGACATGTCAATAATAAGGAAAAATGGGCCAAATTTATCTTCTAAGTTGGGTCCATGTAAATTGGACATAGGTCACATGCACTTTAAAGGTATAAGGTTCAATGATGAGGGGCATGTATTGGTCATGTAGGATTCTATTGAGATGAATGCATATATTTGATCATGCTTGTTGGGAGTGCTATAGAGTACAAGGGGTCATGTGCATCCCAAATTTATCTAATGTGGAGATAACTACTCCTCCCCCCTTGGAGTAAAGATGGTTCCCATTGTTTTGGGTGTATAATCGAAATATATCATCTCATAAAGACTCTTTGTCAAAGCTGAAAATTTCATGGTCTTATCCAACATATGAGACAAATTTTATTGTTGCTTCTCAATTATGGAAAGCTTGGTCAATGCGGGGATATACCTATCTTGGTATTCCTAATAGGTTTTGTATCCTTATGTCATGCCATCGTACCATGTTAATGATCAAGATTCTTTTTCACACTATCAACTAGAGATTCAACCATCATGATGCTTTTCTAAAGAACAGACAAACTAGAAGTTTTTGGATGAGCAAAAATGTCATCAAGCCCAAGTTTTGTGTTTGGGAAATGATCTTGTGACCTTTAACATAATTTTCAATGATGATATCGTAAATGACTTATTTCATTCTATAATTTTTCCCTCGATGGTCATCAGAAACCTTTGTGATTGCACCTGAAATATGATATGTTTCTTCCATAGGAATGGTTGATCTAACACTATATCATAGATTTATAGAGGTGATGTGTTAGAAAACATCTCATATTGAAATGGGTTGATCATGTACTAGAGCCTCCATCAACATGTGATGCCTACATATTTTATTTACCGCATCCAACCAATGACATAGAGTTATGGATGTGTGTGGTAGGCAAGTTGAGGTGTTTGACTATATTCACCATAATTAGGTTCTTATTACTTATATTATCAATGATGATGTGTTGATATTGGCCTCCAATTAACATATACAAATGGAAGAATATTTGTTTATCTTTTTTGGATCTATAGAATACCCATGTCACATAGTGAAGACTTTCAAAGGATCTATTTCTAGATTAGAACAAATTATTTGAGTTTTTGTGTTTGACACAAAAGGAGATTCTAGGGTTGTCTTGATGAAAACCTTGCATAAATGACTTTCAAGATTGTGATTGGAGGTCTTATGTGTGTCACACAAGTACTTACTTGTGTCTAATTCCACTATTAACATTAATTTGTGTGACCTTTAGTGTGGACAATTATGAAATGTTTACTTGATTGTAGTTAGAATTCTTCTTCTTCGAACACTTCTCACAGTTGTTGGAATTATTCTATTGTTTTTGTATGGTCACCAAAGAGTTGTCACATTATTTAATATCCAACATGAACCACCTATGTCCATCCTTAAGTTTATCCACATTGAATAATTCAAATTTCTAATTTATACACTAATGTAGTGTTCTTTGGTACTTGAGAGCAAGATTCATTTCCATCTCATTGATGTCCAACCAAGACATGATGTATGAACTCATTTATGTAATCATCAATTGATTGATCATTGTGTCTATGCAATTGTTACCAATTAATATACTAATCTTTTTTATATTTCAATGGATAGAACTTGTCATGCATTTCACAAAGCTACCTCACATATTGTCGATTTTATCATGTACCCTTCACATTGTTGATTGTGCACTTGTCACCAAGCCTAGCAAATCAATTATTTCTTTGTGGTTACAATCTAGATTCGTATCTCCATCAAAATTTGGTGTCATTGAAGCATGCCTGAAGAGTGATAAACCATTTATTGAATGCTACATAACCAATTGACATGAAAAGTCAAACATAACACATTATACAATATATTCATATTCATTTGGATCAATTATGTGAGTTGGTCATCTTTCTTGCAAAACTTATTTTGACATTTAACTAATTTCAATTGAAGTTCCTTCACACGAGTAGATAACCTTCAATTCTTTCAAAAGAGAGAGGATCCAAAGATATCAACTCTTTCTTAATCTGCATGACCTAACTTTCATCAGTTTTATAAAAATGAGTCTTCAACTTCTTCCAAATAGCATTCGAGAAATTGATCCAGCTTATGTGAAAGTGAATCTATTTAGAGATTTAGTTCATGTAGGAATAAGCGTTTTCCAAAGGCATGATGAACTAGTAAAGGTTGTTGTTCCAATAGGACTTGTAGCTTTAGAACCCAAGGAACTATTGACAATATTGTTTTCAACCATTTTGAGTTGCATGGAGTGTGTTAATGCATTCAACGAGGGAAGTAGGATCGACCACATGCGTCAAGTACTCAATCGTGCCCAAATAAAATTTCAAGATGAGCGTCAAACATAAAAAATACTTATAGATGGAAAACAATGATAAACGAAAAGAGCATCTGAGTTATGATACCATTGAAGCATATAAGTTGTGATACTATTGATCTAAGTCAATGTTAGGATCTTGATACATCACTGGCATGATATCCTTTGATTTTTTAGTAAATTGATTAAATTAGATGGCTTGGTCACATTAAGCCAAGGAAACCAAGAGTATGTCAATAGAAGAGCATCACTAAAAGGTGATTATCATAAACAATAGTCAATTGGTGGAAGAAATGTTTTGACATTGAAAGAACAAAAGTAATTTATATAATTAAGTGAAGAAGCTATTTAGATAATATACGAGGAGTAAACTACAAAACATAAACTAGAGAGTGTGAGCATAAATATATATAGATATAATGTCTTTGCAAAATATGTTGAAATTGATAACAATACACAATAACAACTTAAGAATTAGATAGAACTAGAGAATGCAAGAATTAGATAGAACTAGAGAATGCAAATTGGATCACCAAAAATTGCTCAAAACCTAAGTAGAAAGAGCATATAAACTCTTATACAATTAATCTAAGATAAGGTTTCATAAGAGGACCTTGGTGGTTCATAATTCTTTAATTTGTGAGAAAATTATTTTAACTATACAGCTTGGTCACACTAAGCCAACAAGGCCAAGAAGGGCACTATGAAAGAGAATGATTGAAAGACGATTATCACAAAAAATGTATTAAAAAAAGCAATATTTCAACAATGAAAATGAAAAAGTAATTTATTCAATGAAGTAATGAAGTGTGGAAAATGTTTAGATAACTATATGTGAGGAATAAAGTAAATGGAAAACATTAAAAAGATGCATGTGGATATGTAGGTAGATATGTATTTGTATAATATACTAAGTAGTGATCATAGTACATAGTAACAATTAAAAAATCTAAGTGTGATAAGAGCATATATGTAATTTATATAGATGGATTAGATAATGAACCATATACTAGAGAATGAGAATATACATCAAAGATATCTCAAATATATATATTATTGTTGGTATAGAATTGAGTTATTTTTGAGTTATTTTTAGGTAACAGGTAGGAAGGTAAATAATGGATATCCTCATTATTTCCTAAAAAGACATATACAAGCTATTATAAAAGGAGAAAAGACAAAGGAATGAAATGTAAAATTTACCTAAGAATGTCCAATGACAAAGTCAATTGATCCTTTCTTTAAAACTCTTTAGTTTTAATTGAATAATGATAAATAGAGTTGATGGATGCATCTCATTGACCTCTTTCTAATTATAAACAAGGGTTGCATGGCAACGCAATCCCTGCTAAGTTAGTTGGCAAATACATGTTGAACAATGAAACTTAATATAATTAAATGCACAAGTAATGAATATTTTTTGTGAAAAGATAATAATTGAGGGTTGTTTGTTATTCAAAATGTATAATGAACAATAAGTTGAATGGAACTATAATATTCATAAATATAATATATATATAATAAATATAATAATAAATAATATATTACATAATAAATATAATAATGCATAATAATAAATACATAGTACAACATTTTATATTTAGATGTGGTGATTGGTGAAATTCATTGATTATGTAATTAATTATACATATTGAAAGACGTGAAGGGAGCAATAACACTTCAATTCTATCAACCAATTAGAAATGAGAAACACAAATATTTGTATTATATCCAAAAATATATATTTGTTTTCCTATGTTAAACATTACATTGCATACACAAATTTATGGTAGAAGGCAAATTAATGTCACATCAATGTCACATCAAAAGCAAACTCATTGCTATAGTCCCATGGTAGGGACTAAAAATAGAAAATCTTCAAATTTATTTTAAGGTAGTAAGAGGATAAAGTTAAGGGTGTCCATTGTCTCTCTTACTTATTATGTCTTCAATTTTTTATAAGGTAATGTCCATTATCTCCTTTTTCTTATTATGTATAGGTAATGTCCATTATCTCTTTTTCTTATTATGTCTCCTGACATTATGTTTTTGGCCATTTTTATTATTTGATCCCATTGTTTCGAGGGTGAAAACATGGTTTAACCTAAAGTTTCCTAACCGATATGGGAGAAGGCGGTGGCGGCTTTAATGTCTAGTTCATTTCAGTCGATACTCACCACACTGCAGTCGATGTGCATTCACTGCCTACTCCTACTGCCGTCTTCTTGAGCGTGTTTCCCCCACGGTTGCTATTCAATTTCTGGCCCTGATGAGTGCAAACTGTGTTTTTTTTAATTATTAAAAGCGTTGCATTGCCATGCCATTCCAATGTTTGAATAACCCATTTTGCTCAAAAATATATCGTCTTTGGACTGAATCGGTCCCTCTGCATTGTTGATACACTTGAGTGTTTTCATTGAGTGAAGTATGAAGGCAACTTATGAGATTTGAAGCTATAAATTATCTCCCTATTCATATTCATTTAATCAGTTTGTGTAAATTATTCCCCTGTTCATATTCATTTAATCAATTTGTGTGGACAGGCAGGGAGGGATTGTTTGATATTTCTGTTACATTCGATGGTGCATTGTGCGTTCTCATCCAGATTTGCAGTCTCCGATGAACAAGATCTTAAATGGTATGTTTTATTAGCCTAGATTCATAAATCTTCCTTGGTTTGTTGGATGGTAAATTGCTAGAGGATCCAATCTATTTTATATAATGAGATTGGTAGTGAGTGGAATTTGGTACCTATAGCCGGATATGGATCCTATAATTCCTTAGGTTTGATTTGTATTATGTACGTCTAGCCAGCTGTGGATCCTATAATTGCTTAGGTTTTATTTGTTACAAGAATCAGAGAAATGAATACAATTGGTAAACGTACCTAGATAACATTTCTATCTTTTAGACTTGATGGGTGTAAAAATAATTTGCACCAAATTAAGTCTAGTGATAGGCCTTTGTTACGTTAC
Organism: Picea engelmannii; assembly: GCA_009831015.1. NCBI lineage: Eukaryota > Viridiplantae > Streptophyta > Pinopsida > Pinales > Pinaceae > Picea > Picea engelmannii. The sequence goes on along the minus strand of ML797277.1, from coordinate 147,782 downwards.
CAGAAGCCTCGCCTAAAGGGAAGGGGTAGCTACACCATAAATCTATTTATGGTGTTCATTTCCCATTTCTAGACGGGGTAGATACACCATAAATCTATTTATGGTGTTCATTTCCCATTTCTAGACGGGGCTGCTTTTTGAGAAATAACAATTATGCCTCGCGTGCGGCCAACAGAAATCCCGTAATTCAAGTTTCTATTATTACGCCGAAGGAGTTCTTTTAGGGGGAGTTCACTCTCAAATTTTCATCGTCTGTCCATATCCATTGGCAACCTGCTAAGTGTTTTTTCTATTATTACGCTGAAGGTGTTCTTTTAGGGGGAGTTCACTCTCTAATTTTCGTCATCTGTCCATATCCATTGGCAACCTTCCATGTGTTTTTCCTACTCCACCACCTCACTGTCGGTTGTTTCCTTCTCCGATACACTACAACCTTGTTTTTCCCGCTCCATCGCCTTCACCGATATGCTACAGCCTTGTTTTTCCTGCTCCACCGCCTCAGTGTCGGTTTTTGCCTTCACCGATACGCTACAACCTTGTTCCTGCAGGTGGCGTTGTAAGGTTGTACAAATATGGATTTGCAATGGCGTTCCAGTCTCTTTCTCTCAGGGTGCCTTCATCGATGGTGTCTCTTCCATGGACATAACACTCGACGACACCACCAACGTATAGGCACGTATTTTCCTTCCCGATTGCGCCAAGTATGCCAAAAACAATGGATCGTTGCTTTTACTCATAATAGTTGTTATGCCATGTTACAGGTCGAAAAAACAAGACTGCCATTGTAGTAGGTAATTAATTATTTATTCGTCTATTTATTACATAAATCACCGCATTAACCTCAGGGTGATTACATGGATATAAATATATTCATTCTGTCGCAGGTTGTTCAGTTGGAGGAGTTGTGCTAACAACAATAGAACTAGCACTATTCTTAACATATTGTGTCAAGAAGAGAAAGACTTCCCCTAGCTAGGGTCCTGCGAGGGACATTGAAGCATGTGTGCCTAGGATCAATATAGGAAATTTGTCAATATTCTCATAAGAATAACTTCAACTGGCTACAAATTGCTTCCATGAGGAGAATGAACCTGGGGATGGAGAGTTCGGGGTGGTCTATCTGGAAGAACTTCAGGACGGAAAAATAGTGGCAGGGATAACTCTAGATAGTTCATCAATGAGGTGGAAATATTTTTGACCTTGAATCACCCACGAGTAGTACGTCTTTATGGTTGTACCTCTGCAGATAGTCCAGAGCTACTGCTCGTATACGAATTTGTTCCAAATGGGATCTTGGTCGATCATTTCCATGGCGATCGCAGAAATCCTTGGGGATTGTCATGGGACATTCGTTTGAACATTTCTATACAAACTGCAGAGGCTTTGGCTTTCCTTCACAACATTGATCCACCTATATTCCACAGAGATGTGAAATCCTCTAATATTCTCTTGGAAGATAATTTCCATATCAAAGTGCCAAATTTTGGGATTTGTAGGCATATGCCTATAAATGCCTCACATGTCACTACTACTCCACAAGGAACATAGGATATGTTAACCCAGAGTACCATCAGTACTATCAGCTGACGAGAAATCCGATGTCTACAGCTTTGGGGTGGTTTTGGTGGAGATCATCTCTACCAAAGTAGCGGTAGATGTAAATCAGAATACAAGGGAAATCAACCTTGCTAAATGGCAATATCGAAGATTCAAGAAGGGGATTTGCATGAACTAGTGGATCTGCTCTCCTCATACTGCCTCTCGTTTCTGCCATGTTTTGTGACAAAACCCTCGAGCACGAGCACATATTACCTAAGGAGGAAGATTTAATACTCAGGTTGCAACATCTTCTTGGCAACAGATTACCCGAGGAGGAAGATTTAATACTCATGTTGCATCATCTTCCTGAAAATAGGTAGGGTTCTCTCAGGTTACACCTTTAGGAGATTTAAGATGAAAGCCTTATTAGATATATCTGTAGTCTTTTATATTAAATGTACATAAAATATTATCATTTTGCAGGCGGTCTTTGATCGCTGGACATATGGTCTTTGATCGTTGGACTTATACCGATAAGGATGGATAACTAGGTCAAGAACTATTGGAATACCCACCTCAGCAAAAAGCTTATCAGTCAAGATATAGACAATTGGACACACAAGCCCTTGTCAGAATCTAAGGACATATGTTCCAGTCCAGGGATAGAGAATTAAGCCACAAGTCACGTCCATTTGTGAGTTTCGATTACTTCCTTCTTCTTGTATCTCGGGGAAACTTTCAATACCATGTTGTTTAAATAACCAGTCTCTTCCACGTATCATATGTGAAACCATGTGTTGTGGGCCAGTGGAAGACACAAATTCAATGTGAAATGCATTCGAATCCTTAGCATTAGCCAAAAATGCTTGCAGAGGAATGGTTAGGGTTCCTACAATTATACTTCTATGTCAGTCTATGAACATTCTTATCACAAATTCCCATTTCATCATTTATTATTTTTGC
>ML797277.1:87426-99892 GCA_009831015.1 Picea engelmannii | reverse complement strand
GGGAGATGACTCCATTGGTTCTTGGGTTGAGCTATACAATGATTTTTTAAAGTGGTGGGGTGAGAACAAGTCCCTTGATCAGTACTAGGATGATTTTAATGCCTTGAGGAGAGGGGAAGAGGAAGCCTTGGTTGTCTTCAACAGGAGGTTTTACAGTGTTTATCATAGTATCTATGTCATGAATCAACATTCAGAGCTAGTCCTTCTCCTAAGAGAAACGAAAACTACATCTTTATCACAGTTATTCATGGATGATGAGGAAGTAGAGGAGAACCTTCGAGCTTGTGGAAGGATTCAAAGTCAGTATCATCTCAACTCTGAACATAAGACAGTTTTTACCTGTTGTCCCTATGAAGAAAAGACTATGGACAATTTTGTCTTCGACGCAAGTACCCATGAGAAACCCTTTCTTGATGAAAATCATGTGTATGAACAGCTAGAAGCAGTAGTTACTACTGTTCCTGAAATGGATATTTTTAACAATTATATTCTTGATGAAATTATTGTTTTAAAGGTTGATCATATACATGAAAGGAAACCCATTTTTGATGGATATTCTAGTGATGATGAGCAACAATCTTAACTTATATTTGATCACTATGAAGACAATAAGGATGATGCAGAAATTGGCCTTGTCACATAAGACACAACATGCGAGTTTGACCAAGAGCAGACCTTAGTTGAGGCACGTGAAGAGATCGTTTATACACAGCCAAAAGTAAATTAACAGTCATTAATGAATCAACAACCTCCTACGTCCAGCCTTCTTCCACTTGTACCTGCAGTTCACAACAAACATCTTTTTGACCCACAGATGTTTGTGGTTGTCATTCAATCAAGTGTTCCTGTAGAGGACATCAAGCCAGCTGTCAACAACTTTGAAACAATGAAGGTAACCTTTCATAAGATAATCATGTGTTTCCTTCAGTTTCATGACCCTGTCGATGAGTACATAAAGTTACACTTTTCAAATTATTTGGAGCATGAAGGCTTGATCTTTTTATCAACATTTGAAGGTAATATGGGTGATCATAAGAATGAAATTAGTCAGCTATCACACTTTCCTTGTATGTTATGGATCATTTGCAGTGAAGCGAAGGATTCAGTTATAAAACAGTTTGAATGGCTATGGTGGAAGTTTTCTTTCACCTAGCATTTTGTAAAAGTCAGTTAAGTTAGGTTTTGTACATAAATAAGCTCCCTCGGGAGCAGGTGTGTTTGCTTTCATTTTTAGAATAGTGTACTTGTCGGCCTATTTTCTTCAGTATGATGTTTCAGAGCATGACTCCATAGCCCAACAGCTAAGGAACTGGAACTACTTGTTCTTGGCATCTCTCAAGGAGCATGTCATCCCCTGTGGAGCCAAATGTTAACACCAAAATTTGCAACCTATTTCATAGGAATCAAGCATAATTGAGGTTTACCCTCAAGAGCATTATGGTATAAATCATGTGGCATTTTGCCCATGATTTTCACAGAAGAAATGAAATGTTTGGGGTCTGAAAAGATCCAGCATCCTCTGCTTCCTTCCATGTGAACGTCACTCACTCATCATGCCATGAAAGTTTGTCCCAATCATTTCGCTCCATGTCACCCTTGCACATGCGTTATCGGCCCGCCACATGTTGCACTTGTATTGGTCACATAAGAAGATTTGCATAACCTCGAGGCATAAAAATTGACTCACAGAAGACGTTGGCACCGTCTAAGAACAATTATGGGTGGCAGGCCTCGTCCTGATCCCGATGAAGGTAGTAACTGAGAATGACAGTGGTGATTGAGACCTTGTCTCAGCGCATAAAAGGAAAGCCAGAAAGGATTGGCAGATTTGAGCTCGCGTTTGACAGAGAGCTGCATGCGCAGTCTGATAGAGAAGGTCCAGATGGAAGAGCTCGCGTCTAAAAACAGAATAATGTCTGCATAACCTGACATAGTAGACATTGACTGAAAACTTTCAATGCAACAATCTGATCACACTCTTGATGGTTGCAACAGTTCTACTTATATATAGGTAGTTTTGATATTTTGTAAGGGTCGATGGTTGAGCTAGGCTCCCTTATTGTAATATTTTGATGAAGAACACTGGTTCTCTAGTTATGTAACTTGATTTGGGACTTCTTGATTAATCTAAGTCAGTTTTCTTCTTCCATCTTATTTGTCTTTGATACTGAGAGAGTTCATGATTTACTGATTCACATGGATTGTTGTAACTGTATTATGATGAATGTTTGATTATAGTGTTGTTATAATGTCTTTGAGTTTCCTTGAAAATTTGAATATAAGAGAATCTTGTGTTTGAGTTTTTTCCTCCTTAGGCTACTGGAAGACCTGATGTCCATAGAAAACTTCTACACTTTCTCACCAAAGTCTTCCTCCTATTCACCTTTACTCCAAATTAATGACTGAAGTTGATACAATACCTCAATTGCTTGTGCATGCCAACCTAAATTTTCTGTGTTGGAATGTTATTATCTCGAGTCTTATCCATTTGACCCCTTAAAACTCATTTACATTTATTGTATAACCTGATGGGTACTGGTCTTATCCTCATTACAGTCCGAGGGTGATTCCTAGTGCTAATAGGTATATTTTAAATTCTATTACAAATAATTTATATTTTGACTATATGAAACTTATATTCTATACATACATAAAAGTTAAATTATAATTGATTTTTAATCACGCTCTGATAATTCTCTTTTTCTGGGAAATTAAATATATTTGAATGGAAAAAAAGAATGGAAATGAAAAGTGAAGAGGAATGCACCACAATGCTACTCTCCCTGATAGTTTAGCGACATCCTCAGACTATCTGAGGAGCACGAGAATAGGGGTTGTAGACTATCCTCTGATGTATCTTTAGAGTTGTGGGTTTGTAATCCTAGTAGTACCGAGTGAGACATGGTTGTATAGCCATTGATTACTACAAAGGACCAGATTTATCTTCATCTACATTATAAGTTAATTAATACATATTTGGCCCAAAGGGGTTGGATCCAATGGTGGAAAGCGAGGCGTTTTTCACCGTTGGGCAAGGTTCAATTCTCGTGACGACTTTACCTGGAGCCATGGGGACACCTTGAGGTAGTGGTCGAACGTGTGGTTGCACCCAGAGATACTATAATAAATGGTATCGTGACCCGTGCACACATAAGTGGATCAAAGCCCACCCCCATGTCCTTCAACATTTTTAAGTCCCCGAGGTGTAGGACAGTCGGTGACAGAGTGTGTTGTTAAGCCACTCTGTGTTGTTAAAGTCACCGGTTCGAAACCTACGGGGACAAAAAATCCAACCATGTTAAGGGTTGGTGTGGCTCAGGCCGGGTGCAATCCCCGGGTGATTTTGACGACTTAGATGCCCCTGAGTCACGGTTTCTCAAGCCATAGGTTAATCGCGTAGCCAACAAGTCCCGCACAAATTAACAAACAAAAAAAAATAAAAATTAATACATCTTTGAAATAATTTGTATTCTAAGTGTGGCAAATTTCTCGATGAAAAATAATTGTTTGTTTTACAACAGAGTCGATCTATTCCTTTTTAGCTTTTACCGGTTAAATTTCCTTGCTTTATTGCGTGGGACATGAGCAAATGGGTTAACTTACCTTTCTTATTGACTAGAGACATGGTGATACTATTATTTGGTTCTTGTTACTGGCGCTGAGTTTTTAAAATGTGTTTGGAAATAAAATGCATCTGAATGAATTTTTTTTATAGACAACATGAGATAGTGGAATTTATTCTATTTTATTTTTCTAATCAAAATTGGTCTTAAAATTGGTAGAAACTATGTTTGAAAATCTAGATTTTACTTCTATGTTGAAAACTTTCTTTTTAAAAATATTAGACAATTTTAAAACCAAAAAAGGTAAAATTGTAGTACAAGAAAACCAGTCTTACCAAAAATGGAGGCATTTAAATACATAAGACAAACAGTATAGGCAAGAAGTAATATAAAACGTCTACCTTATCAGCATGTAAACCATTGAACACCAATGTAAAAATCCTTAGGCTCTATATTCCTTATGCTCCACATTGTTTCTCCTGGTTTGGGTTATTGATATTCTATTTATTATTTATCAGAGCTTTATTGTATGTCAAAAATGTGATTTTTCGAACATGTATTTCTACTTTTAGATTCTCTAGTTGTTGTACTTGTACATTCTCTAGTTTTTGTAGGAGGTAGTCCTCGAAAAAACCAGTTCCATGGTCTATAATCTCTCTCCTCTCATGCAAAAATATGTTTAAGAAATGAAAAACACTAACCTCAAAATATCGATCCCCTTCAAAGATATTCTATGGTTCTCCCCACAATATCTATAATTTGGAGGATAGATACTATCAAATCTCCCATATCCCGCTAGATAATTAGTAGATAGATCTGTTTGGTCTCCCGTCAAAAATCGGCTATTGACAAGAAATGTTAAGAAGATAGATCCCCTTCGATGCAAGAGGTTATTAAGTTTTTCCAGAGAATATCTATACGAGGAAAAATAAATTTGCAAAAAATAGATGGGATTGCTCACTCACTATATAATTTCAAATTAACCCTCGAGCTGCAATAATCAGACCCGATTTCCAAAATTTCAAGGGAATCACAGCGGGTGAAAAAACCCCAACCGTAGTGTTGTCTCCATAGATTCGACGTTGGAAGACCATGAATAGGTTGCAATGACCATAACCATCTAATTTCTACATAATATTTTTAACAATGGTTACTTGGACAGAGTTTCAAACTCAGTCCAACTTCAAGAAAATGAAACTTGAAGTTCGCGAAAAATGATTTACGTGCTTAAGATATTAAACCCCAATTACATATCAAAAACTTGGAAAATGATTCCAGACAAACATTCACAATTTAACGAAACTTTCCAAATTCTTCTTCAGTTTGATACAAAAAATGACCAAAAGAAAATCTTCCACAACAAAGATAAAATGTTTGTAACTCCACAATAAGTTTGTAAGACCAAATGATAAGCTTCTACAACAAAGATAAAATGTCTATAACTCCACAATACATTTATATGATGAATTTCCTTTCTAGTTTCATTTTTGGACAGCCTAAGAATGGAACGAAGTAGTTGACACATACAATATTTATTCTATGGACTGAATTTTCCCACACATGTATATCATGATAAATTTAGATTAACGATTAACACACTTATAATAATTGATACTGGCCTCCACCTATGTTGCTATACAAGGTGGGAGACCTGCAGAGAGGACAAGTGTACCTTTGATAATCGATCCACTTGTCCAAACATTCCATATGAAAAACATGTCCACATTTATCTAGGCATCTGATTCGATTAGTTTATCGAAAATCAGTTAGACAAATAGCACATGTAATATGTTTATGGTGATCTTCTAGTAAAATTTTGTATTCAACGACGGTTGACAGATTCTCATGGATGATATGTAGAGGGTTGTTAAAGGGGTAGGAAGAAGAAATATCAGGAATGGTTGTGGTGAAATGAACTATGTTCCAAAGTGGGAGAGGGTTATGAGAAGGATATTGATGAGCTTCTTCTAGAATCCCAGTTCTATGAAGAGGGCTCAGAATCCATTTCAGTAAACGCCTACCCAATTCAACTACAAAGATGAGGATGAGTAGCAACCTCGGGACACATGGGGCAGACGAGGCTGCAATGTCCCATGAGAAGTGGAGAGAGAGTGCATGCAACTGATCCTCGACTTTGGTGAAGAATATTTTTAATGGCGGAGCTCTTGCCTTTGAGTTTTGCCAAGCAATTTTGTAGTTCGACCCACCAGATTGAATCAATGGGCCTACATCACACTGACAATTGTCATCACGAAGGGGCAGGTGGCATCAATTTGCCTTTAAACCCAATGCTCCCCTTAATACCAAACCTCTGCGTCAAGTGGACCTGGAACCCTGGGTATGAATTTCGTTTTTTTTATGTTCACCATTTGAAACCCTCAACCATACAGTTAGACAGTGATCTTGGTCTCCTATAAGACAACCGTATAATATCCCATATATATCAGATTAAGGTTTCATTGTGTGTGAAAAATAAATATTAAAATCAAATAAAAACTTAGACAACCATACTCACCAATATGCTAGAATCGAACCCAACAATGAGACCGACCACTGTCAAGAAAGCGATTGATTTTGAGCAAGAAAAAGATCTCAGTAAAAAAAAATGTCCATCAAATATACCCTTTATCTGCATCATCCCCGTTTTTCTTTGTTTGTAATGGTATGCAAGCTTGGCTTCCAACCGCCAGTTTCTTCTGTCTGTAATGGTATGCAAGCTTGGATTTAAATTCCTTGTGCATTATCATATAGATAAAAGGATCACACATCCATTTTATAAAATATGGGAGAGGGGCTCATGCAGTAGTGGAAAAGGCCACCCAGGCACATGACGTTGTACCAGATAAACACTAAACCCCAAGAGAAAAAGCCTATTTTTCACTGGCTCCTTGCAACGACACGATGGAGCATGTGACCGCCACCTAGGAAGCCCAACAGACATCCGCAGACAGAAGTCGTTGCTACTGTTGGCCATTTCAACACTTTGTTTCCCTGCAGATGGATCGATTATTGGTGCCAATAAATGAAGGAGAATAAAATAAAATAAAAGTGCACGCAGTAGGATACATGTAGGTAAATGACCGGCACAGGGCATATTTCTTCGACATAATTTAGGAACAATATATTCAGTATGTAGTGTAGAAGAGGTTGTCATTTATATGTCTAGGATGAAGAATGAAATTGGACTTTCGGTCGACTCTGTTAGGATAAACGTTGCCCCGAACAAATGATGTTGTTTTCGCCATTATAGACAAGCTAGCAGTCAATCCCAAAACCCTTCTGAAGGGCCTCAAACTTTGGGTTGTTTCTCTTATGTAAGCAAAGGATGACCCAGAACAAACCTTCTTTGCTAGTGAGAAAGGAGTTGAAGCCTTGTTATATCCGTGAAAACCATTAAATTTGGCGGTGCTAGAGCCTGCATAGATAAACATGAAAGGAGGCAGTCTATAATGATACACAAGCTTGCATTTAAAGGCCTTGCAGGTCATCATATAGATAAAGTTCTGGCACGCCATGATATATAAAAGCATGAAAGGAGACGGCTAGTCGTAGTACATGCTTGTTAAACAATGGACCGACGGTAATTATCCGAAGGATAGATGATAGGTGGATACATTGATATGAAAGGCAGTGGTATTGGTTTGGTTGACAGGTATTGGGTGGACAAGTTTGAGGAAAAACTTATTCTTATTCTTATATACATGAGGCCATGCGGTGAGTATAAAGTGGTTTCGAAGGGATGGTTTTAGAAAACCTATCACTAAAAATGTCTTCAACATAATTAAAAGTATATCATGCAAATGAACATTAAAATTTTGGTCATATTAGAGAGGCAAAGGAGAGGCATTTGAAACAAGGAAGTCACCCACCTCTCTATTTGCAAGTGGGTAAGTTGTGTATGGAAAAACATGAAAATATTAATATAGAATGAAATTATAACCAAGTAAATTATAGTGTTAAGAATTATTTTAAGTATTATTATATTGTTAAATAATTATTTTAAGTATTATTATGTTCTTAAGTATTGTTCTTAATTTTATAAATTATTAGATATTTTTAAGTATTATTTTTAATTTTATAAAATATTATATAATTTTAAGTGAAAAATTAACCAATCATAATTATAAAACCATAATTATTATAAAACCGTTTGAGAGATTTGATTTTATTATGAAATTATGCCATAATTTTGATTGGGTAAATGATTACTTGTACACAATAAAAATAAATAAAATGAATAAATAAATAAAACAAATTTCTTTTCAAACAATTTGTTGGTTCTCAAATATAAACTAATCGAATGTGGTAGTGGAGTATGACCTATTATTATTATTATTATTATTATTATTATTATTATTATTGTGACTTAAAATTGTTTCTAATTGGCTAAGAGCCATTGATGGGTGTCCCCACTACAAGTTGACATACTAAGTTATGACAAGTTTTTCCACTATGAATAAAAATATACAAAGCAAATGAATTGAACATTTTATACAATTAAAGTTTATGAGGTAACTATATATTAAAATCAAATAAGACTTGTTATCCCCATGGGTAATGACCTTTGGATACCTTCACAAAGGTGTTGTGTAGTTGCTTGCATGAGATATCATGTATTTATCCGTCTCATCATTTTCTCCATTTCTCCATTTTGAGACATGATCATGCTAGCTCAACCATGATATAGCTCAATTCATATCGGATCTTGTGATGTGAGATACACTTTAATGGTCTGATTTGCTTCATTGACATTCCTTGTATAATACTTAATTAGATATAATGATATAACCTCATGCAATGCATAGTTTGAAGTTGAATCTGAGGCAGAGCCTACAGAAAGACATGAAGCAAAGCCCTAGGAAGGACACAATAAAGAAGCAAAGAAGCTCATTGACTCAATGGAACACCATGTTGCAGAGTTGAAAAAAAAGGATTGATTCCTATGATTGTTGTATATCGTCATCCACACCATATAGAGAAACAATAGTCATCAAGGCAAGGGTGTGCGCATCAACACACTTATATGAACCAGCATGACACTAGAAAGGAAACCAATGAAGAGGCACATAGAGGACTACCAACGCTACAAGACGATATCAGGATAGAAAAATAATCCCATGGCACCACAGGCACGATCAAGGCGGAAAGGCAACAATTCATCATGTTCATCTTCCATTAGGATGGATGGACGATCGTACTTTGTACCAGTTGGCTACATTGCTTAGTTGATCATATTGTATGGGTTATTTTCATGTTTCGAGGATGAATCATGTGAAGGGGGGTGGAATGTAGTATACCTAGGGAGGTAATATGGGGTACCTAGGGAGGTTCCCAATGGGAATGTGGCTATGTATTATTAGTGGAGATCATTCAATGTATGGTGGAATAGGTCCACTGTATTATTAAATAAGGCCCATGTAATAGTGTAAACACAATAAAGGTGAAAGGTCTTCTAGAAGGCTCTGCCTACTAGACTATTCATTCTCTAAAATGTTCATAGGAGATAGAGAGAATGTTATATAAAGAAGTGTAAACAATGTATTGAAGCATAGTGAAGAATATTGTTATTGTAATAAATAAGGATTGCTTGAGGAGTGTTATCCTTCCATAAGGATTAATATATATGGTGTTCCCTTACCTCAAGGGTTTGGACTATTTCTTCTGTTGAATATTTGGTGAATGGTTTAGTTTATTCTTGTTAAGATTTAGTGATTATTTCTAAAGTATAATTGTAGATCTATTCAGGTACTTAACAAAAAAATTTCAAAACACAATCATTATTCTAGTTTAGACCATGTAAAGCTTATATGGGGGTTAGTCCTTCTATAACTTTATATGAGCACTAACTCCAACCTCAATTAATGGATAACTTGTACCAACTACTAATAGAACAAAAGGAACTGTGGCACTACAATTCCTTAACAAGCCCTAGGTGCATCATCTCTAGCTCCTTTCAAACCCAATTGCTATGAGCTGGTTCACAACAACCATCACAATTTCATGCCAGAGGTTATGGGGTTCAATGGGTTCAATTTTCATATATTCATTTTCATTATGGCTTTCATATTTGTGCCCCTTTTGAAGATTCAAATGTTGTTGTTAAAGGATACAAGGTTGTGGTTCATTGGTGGAAGCCCATGAGAACATCGAGATAAAACATAGTTTTGTGAAAAAAATATTTAAAAATAAGTCAAAAGTGGGTTGTTGGGGTTATTAGAAGGAATGTCATCCATCGATGTGAATAGTATCATATGACCATGGTCACCAAATACAAACATGGAAAGCATAGATAAAAAAAATAAGTTTGGAAGAGATTTCATGAAATTGAGGCACACCAATAAGATGTTGGATAGAATGGGGTGAGAGTAATGTCGATGAATGAGACTTTATTTGAATAAATAACTTCTATACTTGTCATTTTTTAATGACTTCTATCATGTAATAATATATATATATATATATATATATATATATATATATATATATATAGTGCTTCGGGTAAAACAATTGAAGGTTAATTGCTCTCTTTTATTCTAGCTTGGGACATGGATTTTTGCCAATATTTTTTCCACAATAAACAATTCATATTGATTGCATTTAAGTGAGGAAGTTGGTAAAAATGATTAACTCGTAGTTGTCATTTTATTTATTTGGAACATTATTGTACATTAATTGCCTTAAATTTTTATAAAAAGTGCAACTCTAGAATGAAATGATTGTTATCACTTGTTTTCATTTATTGTATTTCTTCAATCTTGATATATTGAACAATGTATGACATTGATATTATGCACACACATACAAAAATAAGATGTTGATAATTGTACATTAATATTGGATTTAGATATTATATATACATTATAAAATAAACTCAAAATATTGAAATCCAAATACACATTGTAGCAATTTGATACTTGACACTTTTGGAAACAAAACTCACAATTTTGGAATCAAAATTGACACTTTCGGATTTCAAAATTCACACTTCAGAATCAAAATTTGGACTTTTGGATTTGAATTATTTGAAATTCACACTTTCACAATGGAAATCCACACTTTTGAAAATTTAAAGTATAAATTGGCCATTACCTTTGAGGAGTGCAAGGGTGGGAAAGCCATCAAATTTGAACTTGATACACTTAATTTCTTTGGCCATTTGTTTATTCCATGGAACTAGATTTTTATTCAACCTTTGACAAAGAATGGTTGTGTCCTTTGCTTTTTCTTGATAGATGTTTTTGATGTAGTTTGAAGAACCCAAAAATATCAGCAGTTAGGTCTTGTTCATAATAATATTAGGGAAATCTTTTGATTTAAACAAAGCATGTGGCAGTAAATTTATTTGTCCTTCCTTTAGCTTATATTCTTACTTATTAAGTTGAAAACAATTGGTCACAAAACATAATAGTCTCATACCATCGATGCAAAGGACGACGCAGACGTGGTTTATGGGAGGACCCAGTAGCACCAACCAGCAAAAATCACCCTCTTTGCTAGCAGATTGGAATGCCTATGCTGCCTCCAAGTCAGAAGATGCAGATATGGAAGATATGGTGCTTGAATCCTTTTCCCCTTTGATCAAAACTGCAAATGATACGATTATGGGCACCTTCAACATCCTTGCGCCACCCAGGAAAATCCCAACTTCATCGACAAGGAGAGGTCGAACACCTTCGTTGCAACCTAACTAGTCTTCACCTATTAGAACTAGCACAACATTGAAGCAAGAAACACAAATCAAGCTAGGGTTTCCACAGTGTGGGGAAGCTCAGGAAAAAATGATGGTTTGAAGGGATCGAAAGAAACCCACCATCAACCGGCATAGGAATATTTGGTAATGAAGGGCCTTCCCTCATCACGTTGTGGCTTGCTCTGAGACCGAAGAATGATATAATATTGCAAAGTTTTGGTATAGTTAGCATTATGTGTATTTGTTTACAATAGTGAAAAAAGTAAGAATGAATCATATATTATAGTGGAAAAATGTTTGCACAATGTGGTATAAATGAATGGAATATAAAAACTATTGGAAAAAGTAATAAAAGACATAAAATGACAACAACTATAATGAATAATAGGTATTGTTAATGAACAATGTAAATTGGTAATTGAATATAGTGAAAGTGTTGAAGGAGGAATCTCCATATGTATATGAAAGTGTTGTTGTATTGCATAAATTACAATGGTTGCAATTAAGAAGGTTTTTAAAAGTACATATCATAGAGTAAACATGTGAACATGTTGCTTTCAATTTGTTGTTCCAAGTAAGGGCATATGTTTTTCATTGCTTACATGGAAGATGAGAACCTTTGTAGTTTGAATAAGACAATGTCTACATGCAAAGGAACAAAATAAAATAGATGAGACAATTAAAAGAAAAAATACAATGGAAAACTAAAAAAAATGATATTGAAAGTGAAAATACCAACTTAACATATATAGTTGAGCCATTAGGGATATGACAATGTGAATGTAAATAAACATGGGACATTTGTTGCACATGAAAAACTGATTTGGTAAGTAATAACATTTTTGTGGGTGTGGATATAAATATATCTTTTTAAATATAAGAATCATTTAAAAAAAATAAAGATATTAAGAAAAGCATATATGAAATGAAGAGAAAAAAGAACTTAAAATAATAATAGTTAGAACTTACAATATTGGCATGAAATAAAAATGGGATAAGTACAATTGTAGACACAAAGGAAGTTATTTCTAATGGATGATGGTATATTTTGTTGATGTACGTGGCAGAAGGTTGAGAGACAAATAGAAAGCTATGCTATGAATTATGAGGAAAATAAAATAATAATATGATAATAGTGGAAGACATTGTTTCAATGAAAAATTAGATGTGAAATATGATGATAAAGTATATCAAAAAACACATATATAATTAG
>ML797277.1:62702-79519 GCA_009831015.1 Picea engelmannii | reverse complement strand
ATATATATATATTGCTTCGGGTAAAACAAATGAAGGTTAATTGCTCTCTTTTATTCTAGTTTGGGACATGGATTTTTGCCAAATTTTTTTCCACAATAAACAAGTCATAGTGTTAGCAGTTAAGTGAGGAAGTTGGTAAAAGGGATTAACTTGTAGTTGTCATTTTATTTATTTGGAACATTATTTTACATTAATTGCCTTAAATTTTTATAAAAAATACAACTCTACAATGAAATGATTGTTATCACTTGTGTCCTTTGCTTGTTCTTAATAGAAGTTTTTGATGTAGTTCGAAGAACCCAAAAATATCAGCAGTTAGGTCTTGTTCATAATAATATCAAGGAAATATTTCGATTTAAAGAAAGCATGTGGCAGTAAATTTGTGTGTCCTTCCTTTAGTTTATAGTCTTACTTATTAGTCTAAATTTAATGAAATTAGCATTGACCTTTTAATTTTCTTACAAGTTGGTTGGAAGAGGCTTAAATTTTGATAAATGATTACAGGACATCCTCTACATAAAAATGGCATAGTAAGGCATATTAAAAATGCATAATACTATTAAACCTATAACTTAATAGGGTGATTTTAAGATATGGTCATTATACCTTGGGATGTTTGTAGTGGTCAAGATCATGAATTGCACAAACATATTTGATTGATCCATATATTGGTGGCATGGATCTACTACAAGCCCAAGGAAGGTTTTTTGCCTTAACTTTATAAGCATGCATGGAATTAGTACACCATTGTTATAGTGTCATTTGCCACTACACATGCATATCATGACTCATTGTCCTATGTTACATCCCTTTCCTTGTTTGTAAGACTTAAATCTTATTTTTCCTCCTCCAAAAGTTATTTAACAACCCTATTTATCAAAGTGTACATGACTTTCCTTAAAGCAACTCACGTACATGGGTTCTGTATTAGCAACCCATGTAGATGTTAATTTTGGCTCAAAAAAAGATAATCCCGACATTTCGGGTGGATTTTGTGGGTTTTTTTGTTCCCTAACTTCCTAAATCCAGTACATAACGACTCCAACCATCAAAATGGAGTATAAAAGATAGCCTTGGGGTGGAGGAAAAACATGACTAAGAAATGCACCATTTTGTTGGCATTTTGAAGATTGTCCTGCAAGTGCCTTGTTTCCGTAGTGTCTGAGATTGTCCCCTCTACCTGGAAACCCTCATTTCTAGATTTTGCATTCTCCTTATCTTTTCAAGAAGAATGCCTTTGTCTTCCTTGGACCTGCTAGAGTGCATAGTGTTTTAGGCACTCCTATACATTTTCAGCCTCGGGTGGAGGAACTTGGAGCTTAGTTCCACGACTGTGTCGTAGCAGTTAGAGGATTTTCATAGGATTGTATTGAAGGAGTTCTGGAGTGAAAGAGATTAAACATGATCTACTTCAAACATAGGATTCTAGGTATCCTCTCCTTCATATCTTTTGCAAGTTAGTTATTGCAAGTAGTTATTTTTAATTAACTATCTAATTAGAGCCTAACAGAAGTTTCCTTGGGTTCTAATCTGTTGTGGTTCTAACCCAAAAATCATAGGACATAAATTTCTGTAACAACCATTGGATATTTTGATATAGTAAAAAGGTGCAACATTTTGAAACTAACGATATGTTTACGCTTTTAGATCTTTTCACACACACAGACATACACATATATATCTTATTTTCAAATCATTTTTTCCTAATAATTTTTAGTTAAATAAAATGTTTACTTATAGAAAATTAAATAAATATTTTTTTTAAAGTAAAAGATTGGTATTACCTCAAAAATTTGAACACTATACATATGCTAGGGGACTTGGCATCTGTCTTGCCAATAATGGAAACCAAAACCAGACCCAGTCCCGGTTTAAAGGTGTCCATAACTATCCTAGTTAACGTAACCAAAATGTTCAAGTAGCTAAAAACATTGCAAAAGTGGCATGTATGCTTGTAGAATCTCGAGTCTATCATAACAGTAAAAAGAGTAAAAACAATAGCAAAAGAAGCTTCATACTCAAAAAACGTTAATGTCCACATCGTCGGGAGGAGAATGATGCCAAGTCGAAGTGATGATGACGGGTTGGTAGAAAGTAGGGAAACATCGGTTGACATGCACGCCTAATAAGGAGTCCAAGAATGCATACAGTTTGTGACCGATGATTTCATGTCTGAAAAGTTGATCAACAATATCCCAGAACGTGTCAAATATTAATTGCAATTGATCCACTGAGAAGCCGGACAAGGGAACATCTTATATTTGTGTGGGATCTTCCAGTGAAATCATTGTATCCTGAAGGGAAGTAGAAGGATCCATTTCTTCAATGACCATTGAAAATTCCTCTCTATAAAAACACAACCCCATTGCTCCTCAGTCAACTGAGCTAATAGAATACCACCGTCTAGAGTTGAATTGGCCTGCAAACTTTGTCTGGATAATTAGTTGATACCTGCAAGAGGCATCACGGAAGGTCCAATAGTAACCCAGAGAGGAGAAAAGGGAAGTTCCTCTTCTAGGAAAACATGACCCCATACATCCTCTTCATGGTCTTGTACCATGGGAGGAAGCTCGGTCAAAGGTGAGGCGGGAAAAGACAACGTACCAAGGGCATTCAAGGTGGGACAAGTAGGGTGACGAAGGTTAGCTAAGTACTTGTAGTAGTTTGGAACTCGCATGGGAATGTCGTGCTCTCGAGGAATGGCGGCGAGAGGGAAGTCAATAAGATGGATGGAGTGGGGAGGCCAAACCAGCAACTGAGCATGCTAGAGCCACACCGAGGGAGCAAGACCAGTGAATAGAGAAAAAGGATAACATAAAATGGAAAACACGGGCAAAAGTAGGGAAATAAAACCAATCTGAGCCATTAAGGTAGCCATTAAAATAGAGGTGACAACAATCACATCCATGGTACACCCTCGAGTGAAATCCAAGACCACGCGAACCAGAGCAATAAGTTTCCCATGAAGCCAAATCTTCCACTTAAGGACCCAATGTCAATGTCGTGCCTCATAGATAGGAATATAGGAGGGGAGGTGGAGAAAGGCATCATGATGTTTAGTTGCATGGCTGAAAAGGTGGTACCCCATCTAGGGAGGGGAAATCTGGTTGAGATAGGTCGAAGCATTGCTTGAGAAAAGGATGGTTAGGGAAGAGGTTGGAATCTATGAAAATATATTTTCCAGATAATCAGACCCCTTCATTTTCTAACTTATCAACGACTTTATTTTCCTCTCAACAGATATGAGAGGGGATAAGAAAAACGTTAGGGTGAAGGGGGAATGAAAGGTTTCTAGAGAGTTTAGGTAATGTCATCTGGGAGAGACTTTTGTGGGGTCAAATACATTCATAATTTTGGTGGCCAAAGTGATAATGACTTGGGAATCCCCTTCGATAACAAGTTGATTCAGTCCCAAATAGGAAGCTAGTTGAATTCCTCTAGGAATACCCCAAAGCTAGATATAATTGTTTGACTCCTATAGAGGTGCCATCAAAATTCATTTTTTGGAAACCTTGTGGAGAACATTGCCAGGTGATGGGACTATGAGTGGGTGGAGGGCAGGTGTATATTTTAACCTTGTACAATTATTTACTGCAAACATATATTCACTAAAAGAACTGAAAATATGCAATGGAAAATACACACATTACACAGAGATTTTTTCCGTAGAAACCCAAACCAGGAAAACCAACATTGTCTGTATTCATCTCATCATACATTGTTTACAATACAATATACATATAGGATCCAGTGACATCGAAAACCCTAATTCAATGACCTAGATTAGTTAACAACCCTAATTCCTTAACCGAAAATAGAAAACCATCGACAAAAAACCATGTGCCGAAAAAATGCCCAAAACCACACACTAGTTCTAGTCGTGCAAATAATATAACACATATCCAACAAAGAGGATTGAGGTTGTGAATGGGTTGAATTGGGTTAAGATTAATGTGCCACTAAGAAAGGATAATGCTTTCACTAGGGTTAAAAGAGAGGTCTTCTTGGGACCATTGTTGAGATCTGATCGTTTCTTGAGTGTTGTCAAAAATATTAGACCAAGCATATGAAGGTGAAGAGGACTTTGAGAGGAAGACGTGCATGTTTCTTTCATCCCATTTATTCCAAAAAATGAAACCTGGTAGCAGATGCCAGATTATATTTAGAATTAGATTATAGAAGGTTTTCAGTCCCCAGTTCTCAATGGTGTGAATGATGTTGTCCCTTGCTCTGATTTTTTTTCTCATAATTTGGGCTACTTGGTCCCATATATCAACACTAAAAGGGCATTGATTTAAAAGGTGATCCATGGATTCCTCTTGTTGCATACAAAGAGGGTAGGTGGATTCCTCTGTACCGAAGTCTTATTCTTACAAGGCTTGTCCATATAATAACACCCTGTGATTTTTGACAGTTGCACCTTCCCTCTGGTGTGTTTCTCTCTTTACCACAACCCTTTTCTTACTGAAGAAGAATTCTGAAGGAGGCATTTCTGTTGCCGAAATAGGTGCGAGGTCTTCTATGAATACAACCTCGGCATTCGGGTTACCTTTACTAAACTGTAGAGGTGTGATGGAATGGATAGGACTTCCTATCTTGGTGGATGGCGAATTCTCGGTCACGTTAGTAGTTGTTTCTGTCAAGGTCTCATTTTGATATTTAGCTTGATCACCTGATACATTTGTTTCCCTGGTGTCTCCTTTCTGAGTCAAAACCTCAGTCTTCTCCAAGCTTTCTCAGGTTCCATGTCTACTAGAGCTCACTGTCTCTAAACCTTGGGTCTCTGTTTGTTTTGTAGCTGGAGGCGTCAGGTTTTCTCCTTGAAACACTTTGGGGAGGTTACTCCTTCGATGTTTCTGAAAATTATAAAACTCGGTTATTTTATCTGGTGAAAGAGCTCTCACTCAACTCAAGACCTCTTGATAGGACTTTGCTCCTCGGAACATCTCATCCTGAGGGGACTCTTCGTGTTTGTATCTTTTCAAATTGCAGCTAGCCATGTGATTACCTATGATCTTATGTGGATCGTGCTTCTTGAATTCAATATTGACTAGCCTGATTTCTCCCAGGGTCCTGGCCTCTACTTTCGAATGGCCGAAATCCAGTAAAGAAAACGTACCAATCTGTAGGGGAAAAGAGGGCCATACCTTTTTCTATATTTCTTTCAATTCCTTACATATCCCCCCGAGCACAGTTTGATGTTCTACTTTTCGGCACACCAGTTGATCTGGTAACAATTGAGGTAGAGCGTGTGGAGGAACTAAACAACCGAAAACCCTAATATAGGAGAAATTCTCCTCGATGTACCAGTTTTCTATCCTGCCCAGATTAGTCATGATTTTTTCAGAAATTTTGGGAGGTGGGTAGCCATATATAGCGGTGTGCATCGACACCACCACCCAGTTGCAGATTTCATAAAAGAAATCTTTCGCCTTCTCCTCCCAAATTTTCCAATGATATATATGTATGGGTTCAACACTATTTGGAGTCCAACTCCAACCCATCAGAGGAAAATGCATCATAAAACAGACGACGTTCATGATATAAGCCGACATGAAAAATGGGGTTGGTTTCCATTTGGCTTTCAATAACTAATACTCTGTAATCTCCGTAACCAAAGTATCTGACAATATCTTGGCCCAATCAAAAGAATACCCATTTTCTACTGTGTGTATAATAGGTACCCATTGTAAAAGGAAATGGCTTGTGTTTTCCTTCCCATAGATTCTACACATCATCATTGTTATATACATTATGTGAGGTTCTAGTGCGGCAACTGCATATACGCCATGGGAGTCAGCTCTGAACTTCTCGAGGTGAGAGTGCCAGTCCTTAATTAAGTTGGGAAGGTTTTATCCATATTGGGCACATTCCTTCTTATCAAAGTATAATAGGAAACTGACATCATAAATGAAGTTTGGTGCTGAAGACAATTTGTACATCACCTGTAGATGTTTTGGCCGGAAAGATCCAACTGCGACCTTTTGTGAATTGAAAATGGTTCTGGTTGGGATATCCACGTGCTCCAGAGCCCAACTCATCATATCATTATAAGGGAAGATCTTATGCCTGGTCGCTATCTTATGTAACTCTGGCTGGGAAACAACTTTGTATTTGGTAACTATGTCCTCCTTCTCATTGTCACTTGAATCATCCAAAAAATTTACCAATTCATACTGTAGGATATTGAATATTTGCATCCAGGATTTAACGGTGTCTATGCTTCTGGGAGAGGTGTCAGAGAGGACATCTGTGTGCTGGCTCAAAATTTCGCCAGTCCCTTTAGCCATTTTTCGCAGAGCCATGAGAGTAGTAAACACAACACTGCGTTATCTGTCACAGAAAATACACAAGACTTATTATCTGAAAAACTTGTTGCTCAATAAAAATGTACAATAAAATTAGAAGTTCAATATCCCTTCACTTTAACTGCATCGAGTCACGAATACCTCTACTGACGAAACATTTACTTTCTTTAATGAGTCAGATTTAGGCGGTGATCCAGAATCTCAATTAGAATGATTATCGTAACTCAACTATTAATGTCATTAATTTTTGGGAAAGATAGAGATGAAATTTGAATTTATCCAATTCATTATTCAGTGAAGGATTAATTACATGATAATCGTCATTATTGCATCAATTAATTACACTTATCGTTAAGTAAATTTCAGAATTTCGGATATCGGGATATCTTATAACATTTCAAAGTATGACTTCTGAAACGCAAAATCGCGACATGATTAATTATTTTTAATTACGTTTAACCCTTTTTTAAATAATCGTGATTAACCTAATACAATTTCGTGATTTCGGATAACGGGACTTTGATAGTCGCTACATGCAGGATCTCCGAAACGCGAAATCGTGATATGATTAATTAACCGTTAATTATTTTTGATCTTTAATTAATCCGGTTTAATGCTTAAGACAGTTTCACGATTTTGGCTAGCAGGACTTTGCAGTTGCTACATGTTGAAACACTTGCATCGCGAAATTTTGAAACCCAACATTTTGAAAGTAGTCTTTAGTGATTTGACTCGTTAACGAGTAGGCAACTCCATAACTTTTAAGAGATTAGGATCGTTTGATTGAACGAGAGACTTCATCAACGGTGAGAATCAAGCGCGCAGTGTTTTTATTTAAACGAGAAATAAATCTATTTAAAGTCTAAAGTTTATGAAAATATATGTGTTCCAACAAGAGGTATGAATATTGACCAAGAATGTAAGAATATATAGCTTGGTTTATTAAGGGATTCATACTTTGTTGTACCAACAAGCCTAGTAATAGAAAGCAAGGTTTGCATCATCCCTTACATGTACCCACTAGACCCTAGGATAACATCTCCATGAATTTTGTGGGTGGTTTTCTAACCACCAGGAAGGAACGTGACTATTTGTTTATGGTAGTTGACAGGTTCAACAAGATGTGCATTTGCATGCCTTGTAAAAATACCATTGAAGGACAAGAAGTAGTAAACATGTTCTTTTAAAAGGCTTGGGTGCACTTTAGGATACTAAGGAGCATCATCTCATATAGGGATGTCATATTTCTCGATGCCTTTTGGACTACACTTTGGGAGAATATGGACACCAAGTTGAAAAGATCTATTCTTTTACATCCATAGACAAATGGGAAGACACAACTAGTCAATAGGACATAAGTTTATCTTTTGAGGGGTTACAATAAAAAAACATGCAAAAAAATAAAAACTCATTTTGGGTATTTTCCATCGCCCTTGGATGTCATATAAGGACAACAAGGAGGAGTAATGGAAGACACCACAAGAAATGCATTTAAAGGGGAAAAATTGTTGAAATATTAGGTACATCAATTTGCTACTACATGAGACATTAAAGAAGTCATAGGATAAGTACAAGGCCCAACATGATCAACACATAATTGAGAAAACATTCAGGGTGGGAAACAAAGTTTGGTAACATCTGAAAAAAGAAAGGCTACAGGGTCTTGGTAAGAATATCAAGGTTCTATGGTATGGTCTTTTTGAAGTGTTGAAGAAGGTAAGTGATAATGCCTATAGAGTCAATCTACCCCCATATATGTGCATTTACTCAGTATTAAATGTGGAAATTTTGAAACTCTATGAGCCTTTCATTTTGGATTAGGAAACTGAGGAGTAGGTCCTACCTACCATAGAGGACTTTGCACCAGAAGCTTAGGCAAAGTTGGTAGAAGATATGATTTTTTAGAAGAAGTTTAGAACTACCAGACAAGGGTATCATGAACTCTGACAAATAGGGTTGAAAGGGAAACTTCGAGGCAAGGCCAAACGATACTCCAAAGAGAAGATATACGAAAAATTTCCTCACCTCATTTAGTAATAGCATTTGGGGAGATATGATCTGGAATGGATCATTATATAATTTTTCATCTTTCTATGTAGTTTTTGGGAGGAAAAATTGGAAGAATTGGCTTGTAGGGTCTTTTAAGTGCAGGTCCTAGTTTGGTGATTTAGGGTTCAAAAACTTCCAAAGCCAGTTTAAGGTATTGAATGGAAACTTTTGGAGTCAAAACTTTGTGAGATTAGCTCACATCCCCTCAATGCTACACATCGTAATTTTTCCAACAATGCAAAAGTCACTTCAATCCAGAGTTTGTATTTGAAAGTTATGTTTCTTGCAAGTTGACCTATTATCATTGTATGATTTTAGTGATATCCATACTAGTCACTATGACCACCTAACTAGGAAAAATTACATATATATATATATATATATAATGTTCAACTAGGACGGAGAAAAATAAACAACTTAAAATAAAGTTCTACACCTTGTTAACATATTTTTTATTTCAATATAACAACAATCTCTACTAAATTTAATGATTACTTGACATCTTTTATCTTTTAAAATAATGACTTAAACACAAAAGATACTTGTGTTATTTATTAGCAATTATATAGTGGAAACTTGATTCATATTTAATTATTTTAAGGGGTATCGAGTAACACGATGTTAAACCATTGATGAATAATTAGAGTGCTCGCTTTGCAGGGTTCAATTTTCGTATCTCCATTTTCATTATCGCTTTCATATTTGCGCTTTTTTTCTCCGCATTTGACGAACGGTAAGACAATGGGAAGTCGCAGCATGTTAAATTGGTGGTTGTTTATGAGAGAGATAAATGTAAAATTGTGTAAAATTCAGATCATATGAGAGAGATAAATGTGTAACATCCGCAGAGATTAGTGGTTGTTTATACCATGAGCTTTTATTTTGGACTTGGTATGGAGACCCATCCGCAACAATCACCGAGCGGGGATAGCTCAGTTGGGAGAGCGTCAGACTGAAGATCTGAAGGTCGCGTGTTCGATCCACGGTCACCGCATTTCGTCAGATCTGTAATATGAATAATTCCAGATTAGAAGATTGTATGTTTGATCCACGTCGGGTTCAATCGTATGCCTACCATTTTATTTGGTACAGGTTCAATCGTATGCCTACCAGGTTCAATCGTATGCCTACCATGACAGAAATCATAGAAATATTCATTAGGTTGAAGGAACTTGAGGGCGAGCCGTGTTCAATCCTTCATGCCTCATCGCTGCAGAATTGTGCTGGGGAGCTGACGTGGTGCCTTCCAGAGACAGGTGAACATAACCCCCATGCTTTTTGACCAACGAGAACACCAGAGGGAGCAAACAGTCGATTTTGCTCCTCCAATGCATCCAACCGCAACCTAAACTCCTTGCAATATGGTTCCTTAGTGATCATAGCTTGGGCCATAAAGGACTTCGTGTGCCAATACAGTTCAACTGTGCACAGGAACTTGGTATCCCGAGAACAATTGGAGCCCAGATCAAGAACAAACAGCTCCACCTGCTTGTCAACCACAATGTCATCACGGTAGGCCCACACAACTTTGACATCTTCCTCGAGCGCCTGAAGGGTCGGTGGTGGACACATCTTCCTCGGAGCCATGAAGAACCAGAGACGGATACAGAACCAAATAAATTGTCGCTCAGAAAGCTGGAGGTACAGTGGAAACAGGAAACAATACATCATGAAAAAGAGCCAAAAGAGCCCAAAAGAGCCCAACATTATGAAAAATTGTCTCATTCGAATGCATCAGACAGCCCCCATGGAAGGTTATTGGTAGAAATGGAAATTGAAGTGCCTGCATTACGATCTCGTTCGCACTCGATCCGTACCCGATCGAATTTTCCTCAGTCTGCAAGGAAATATCCCTGGCACGAACAATAACTACATCATTTGCACAAGAGATAAGGTTCATCGGAGAACGTGGCTCCTGGTCATGTGGAGGCGAAAAACCTTCCACTTGTCCTGTCCTCAGCTAACCCTTCAAAGACCCAATTCGAGATTAAAAAAAAAATATTTATAAAACATAAATTATTCCAGATTTAAAAATTAAATAAATATTAAAGTATTTATAAAACATAAATTATTATTGTTAATAATATTACTTAAAAAAATTATAAATAAAATCACAATAAATAACCACTTATTTTTATATATCCACTTTTTAATTAGAAAATATTTGTATTGAGTTTAGAAAGGTTTTTTACATTCGAGTATGAGGGAGATGTGTAAGCTTTTTTTGTGGTCAACATGAAATTAACAAGTGACATTTCAAAAAATTATTAATAACAAAAAATATTTCAACCTTGACCATAATTATGCTTAATTCCTTCAATACTTAATATTATGGAGTTGACATGTAGCATTTAAAAAAATGCTTAATATTATGGAGTTGACATGTCTCATTTAAAAAAATATTGATAGATCATAAATAAAATATTTCTATGTCCACTTATATATATATATATATATATATATATATATATAAATGAAAGTTGACATGGCATTTTAAAAATATTTTTGCATCCACCTTAAGTAAAATAACTTTATATCAACATCCATCTTTAAGTAAAATAATTTTATATCAACTTTATATAAAGTAGTTGAAAGAAAAATACATAGATGCTTTCTATTTCTACTTCTCCATATGAAGAATATTTTTGCATCCACCTTAAGTAAAATAACTTTATATCAACATCCATCTTTAAGTAAAATAATTTTATATCAACTTTATATAAAGTAGTTGAAAGAAAAATACATAGATGCTTTCTATTTCTACTTCTCCATATGAAGAAGATGTGTAATTCCTCCAATGTTTAATATAGAGTCAATACATGTTATTTAAGAAATTATTAGTAACTTAATATCAACTTTTTATATATATATATATATATATATATATATATATATATATATATATATAACAATTGAAAGTAAAAGAATTGGTAAGGTTAAAATATTTAAATGGTGGGTTGAGTATAGGGGGAGATGTGCAATTGTTTCCATGTGTGTGTGTGTGTCCATAACAATCTTTCTTCAAGCTTTGATGCTTCTAGGTGCATGATAGACTCAGAGTTAAGATAAATCTAAGTTGGTAAATAAAAATTCTAATGAAGTTGTCATAATATCCAAATCCATATTTTATAGATGACTTAACAACTAAAAAAAACTAATTAGTAAGAGAGGAATGTCCTTGATTAATACAAAGAAATATAAAAATTAAAAATCTAGACAATTTCAACTCATAACAAATTACATATATGTATTGTAATCGCTAATTGTAGAAATTCAAGGACTTCCACATATTTCAATTTTATTTTATATGATCTTATTTATGAAATTAAATAAATAAATTGTTAAATAAATTTTGATTTAGAAAATTTAAAATTAAAAATTAGGTAAAATTTAAAAGCAAAAAAAGTTTTAATGAAATCATATTATTTTGAATGTGAAAGAATAAATATTTATATTATTATCTGTATACTTTATTTTATTTTTAGATTTATGAAATATTGAAAGATTAAAAAGAAATTGATATAAAAAAATTTCAATGTTTAAAATATTTTTTAATAGATTTATTTTTGTGTGTAAGTTAATGCTTATGATCATTATTCTACCTCACATCTAGAGTTTGTAATTGTTTACATCACTTTTCAACATGGGCACAATGTATCCAGGAGAAGTATTGCAGATATAGTTAATTTCCACTTCTACCATGACCTTATTTATCATCTTCATAAATTATGTGTAACTACAAGTAAACCCAAACATTGATTGATTGATTTGGGAACCTCATTTTTTAAGTTTTTTGGACTCTTTGGAAATATAAAGACAATGACTCACTACATCATCATATATGCTAACTTCACATGAGAGAAGATGTTAAACACTACCTCAAATTTTGTGTGTCACTTTCCATTGTTAAACCAACTAACCAATCATTTACGTATGTGTACACCATTGTATGTTCTTTATAGACCTTAAAAATATGACATCTTAGATGTTCCTAGGGGTTACCCATGACCAAGCATTAGCATGGCTATGTACTAGTTATTGTTGATCATTTTTCCAAAATGAATATCTTGATGTTGTGTAAGAAGACTACCATAGCCCTTGACATGGTGTCATTGTACTTCATTAATGTTTGGTTCCATTTTGGTTTACCATCTTCCATATTGTCTTCTCCTGATATACCATTTACCACTTTCCACCCTCAAGAATATGGCCAAATATAAGTTTTTAGTTCATTTTTTGCACACGTATAAACATGCACATCCTCACACATGGGATGTGAATGTTATACAACATGCTAGCAATAGAGCTTGACATAGCTCTATGAAACATACCCCTTTCCAAACTTGTTTTGGTTTCCAATGATCTGGATTATGCTAAGAATGAAACAAAACAAAAACAAAAATATCGCAGAGAATACATAAATACAGTGAAACACAACTTCTATTAATGAATAAGATAGAAAAGTAGAACACAAAATGGTAGAATGGGGTAGCTTATCTCAAAAAATAAAGAGATCTTGGCTACGCCCCGGCAAGCTTTACATCACACTCCATTACATGATTAAAGGGCCTCCTCCACCTCAATTATATATGAGAGAGTGAGAGGCGAATAATTTCCATGATGCATGTGGGATAAATTAGTCTAAGTTTATAACATTGCATAGCCATGTAAAACACTAGGACTTCCTTGGCGGTCACTCATCCCAGTACTATACTAGCCCGAGCGCGCTTAACTGCAGATTACTAATGGAATTCGGTGCATTAACGCTAAGCTATAAGCATGTACATTAGACCACTAGGAAATCATTACATGATGTTTGTAATTAACAAATGAAGATGGCATTACATTCCATTTCCCATCAAAAGGCTGAATATTATAGTTTACCAAAACCATAGGCTAAATATGTTGATTCAGTGGAAAAGGTGGATGGTCACCGAGATCCACCTACATCATTCCTCCCCCTTTAGGAACAAATGGTCCCCATTGCGCCAAGTTCCCTTGGGAGATGGGGAAAATTCTACTGAATATGAACCTTGGTGAGTCGCTTGCTTGTTGAAGTAGATGTCTTTCTTGTACTTTGCCTATGGAAGGATGTCATGAACCCGTTGGAGGTTTTGGATCCGTTCAACATAGTTGGATACATGATTTTCCTTGGTTTGAGTGTGAGAGGATTTTGTCGGTGAAGATGAAACAAGAAGAGTTATATCAATGGGGGCTAATGGTTGGAACCACAAAAACACCTGTAAAGGGTCGTGGCCAATAGAGCTATGTTGAACATATGGAAGACTCTCATTCTCTTTGTGCTCCTCTACAATCTTGTCGACCTTCTTCTGTTGGATAGAAACGTCATGGGATGAGGCTGTAGTGGTTGCGGTGACCTTTTGTTCACCATCTGACTAGATCGTGAACAGGGAAAAATTTGTGGTCTGAGAGATTACTTAGCACCATTGTTTTTCCGAGATCAATGAAGTGGCATTAGTTGGAGCTACCTCTGGTACCCTGTAGAACTGACCTCCAAGAGTAACAATGACAATGCAGAGCCGAGACTCATAGATAGCATGACGTTTCCACATATATAGTTGTCCTAAAAGAACATCACGTAATTCAAGTGGATTAACATCACACACTACCTCATCCTTGAAGGGCTTGATGCCATAGGACAAGAAACATTGTTGTCTAACATGAAATCATGTCTCGTCCCTGACTCAACCATCTAATCATGTATGGTTGGGTTGTGGCATCATTGGTAGCTTGAGTCTCTTGACAACCTCAGTTGAGATCAGATTCTTCTGACTCATGCTGTCAACAATGAAATGCACTAGGGTCCCCTTTACCCACATCTACAAGTGGAAGAGGCACTCCCCCTCCTCAAGCTCCTCGGGTTCTTCTACTTTGATTGTTGTGGTTGTGATGGTAGAAGTGGGTTCTACATCGATGATTTGTTTCCCTTTATTACGCTTTGAATCAGAGTTCAAGTTAGGTTTCAATTCTTTTTCTTTGAGCTCTAACACCAATGGTTGTTTCAAGAGACATTCATCAGTGTTGTGCCAGGGTTGTTGTGGAACTCACACCGCTTTTCGGTGTCTTTCTTAGACTTCCCGTTACCCTTATTTTCCTGCATCAAGGACTAGCTCTCTTAAGGTTGTCCTCCCTTGTTCTGTCCTTCATACTGTGAGTTAGGGTTGCCTTTGCCATGATTCTGTTATGGAATATTTTCAAGATCGAGCCCTCTCTTACTTTGCTGCTTGAATTTCTACTCAATTTTGACTGCATATCGATAAGAAACACCCACTAATGAGATGTCCAAGAAATCCATCTCTATTTGGATGTACCTATGCATACCACTGTGATACTTCAAAACCAGGTGTTGCTTAAAGTCTTTGATACCTAGAATTGAGCGCAAGGCATGAAAGATGTTAGTGTACTTCGACACCATTTAATCTATTTTTTGACGCATATTCATCCATCTCATGTACTAGTCATCATAGTTTCCGACAGGGTAGAACTCCTCCCTTAAGGAATCCACAAAGGCCACCCAAGTGGTTTCCCTCCTGAATGGTGTAGATTCATCTACAGCGTACCTCTCCCAGTAACCTTCCCACTAAGATCTGACATGGGGAAGGGATTTAAGGAGCGTGAAGGTGATCTTTTCACCATCGAAAAATTTATGGATGGAGTAATAACCTTCTAGTGGATTCAACCATTTTTCTAGAGCATCTGCATCTATCTGGCCTTCAAATAAGGGGATATCAAAATTGACTTGTACCTTGAAGGGTGTCACACTTACGAAATGGTTACTTGTTGAAGATGCCTTGGTCGTCACTATCGGTAGTCTTCGAAGGATATGAACAAAGTTTTCCATCATCTCGTTCCTCTATCACATGAGGGATTCCTCGAGCAACATCTTGAAAGGATATTCTTCTTTGTCATCTCTCTTTTATTCCACCATGGGAGGTCACTTGGGCTGGAAAGATCAATTGTCCTCAAGAGAAACTAGCTCGAGACCCAACTCTCTATACCCTAACTTTGTTAGGGACCTGCTTTGAGAAACGACAAGGAGCAGACCACTCTGGTACCAGTAATCCATATTATACTGAGAACGAAAAGAGACAAAAACAAAAATATAGCAGAGAACAAAGAAATATAGTGAAACCCAACTTATATTAATGAATAAGACAGAAAAATATTGTAGAACACAAATTGGCAGAATGGGGTAGCTTATCTTTGAAAAGAAAGAAATGTTGGCTATGCTTCATTTGCAACAAGATTTACATCGCACTCCATTGCATGCTTAAAGGGCCTCCTTCACCTCAATTATATATGAGAGAGTGATAGGTGAACAATTCCCATGATGCATGTGGGATAAATTAGTCTAAGTTTATAAAATTCCATAGGCATATAAAACAATAGGACTTTCCAAGAAGTCACCCATCCCAATACTACTCTAGCCCGAGTCTGATTAACTGCAGAGTTCTATTGGAATCTAGTGCATCAACACTATGCTATAAACATGTACATAAAACTACTAGGAAATCATTACATGATGTTTGTAATTAAAAAATGAAAATGGCATTACATTCCATTTCCCATCAAAAAGGGTTAATATCATAGTTTACCAAAACCATAAGCTTGAAATGTTGATTTAGTGGAAAAGGTGGATGGCCACTTAGATCCACTTGGATCATCCAACCATCTAACCTTGTAGATGTATCATTCCTACAACCCATGGCATCCTTTTCTCCTAAGAATTCCAAATAATAAGATAGACTTGCAACTTTTGTTGGGTAGATTCAATAAATCCATGAATGGGTCCAATCAATGTTACAATACAACTGGCATAAGTACAATCAAAGACATGATACATATTGAGTGTCTCACTCTTTCCAAGTAGGTTATTGATTTTGACTACTATTGCAAAAATAAAGGTTTAAGGGTTCGCATCGAAAGGTCAAGCAACTTTGATATTGTCCTTACTGCATTCTCAAAGTAGTTAGTGATAATGCTTTGCAACTTGATCTACCAACTTACTTCGGAATGCATTCAATCTACAATGTTCATCTATTGAATCCTTATTTCCCACCCGTGTTTAATGAGTGAACCAAGGTTTCAGTGGATGTTGATTTAGATCTAGACACTTAGCACTAGTTTAGTCCGATTAGATCATTGATCAACAACTTAAGTCTACTCACCAACAAGACATTATTATGGTTTGAGTTGTTCAAGCCAAGTAGTATCCTCATCAAGGTAATTGGTATTCCCTGGAACAATTGAGAGTTCAATTTCCTTAGATGTCCCTTGAAGCAATGGGCTCCATTTCTTTCCAAGTGGGGATTAATGATCAACATCATACCTCACTTCAAGAGAAGTGAAACCTTTATAACTCCCAAACAAAAGTGTGCAAGTCATGTAGTACTCTTCCTAGTTTTGTCAATCCTTTTACAAGTTGTGATATTATTTACG
>ML797277.1:37407-49650 GCA_009831015.1 Picea engelmannii | reverse complement strand
TGCATTGAGTTATGTGTCCTCATGGATAGGATAAGCAACCATGAGTGTCCCAACTACACTTGCGTCATTCCTAACATGATATGTTTAAAACTCTGTAAGCTTTTATCAGGGGACAAATGTTGTTTAATTTCCATAACATGTTTCGTTTGTTAAAATAATAATTGATTTAAGGTGACGTGCATGTTAACAATGTTAATATGAAAAACTATAGAATTTAATGATCTTACAAAGGTATTGGTGGGCTTCCATGTTTTTGAAAATTTATTGATGGAATTCCGATACTTTTACTTTGGAATAAGTTATTAAATTAAATATAATGAAATAGAGAAATTATATTTCATATAATGATGGTTTTAAATTAAGTTATCATTTAATTTAATATTAAATATAATGAAATAGAGAAATTGTTTTAAATTTGTTGAGAAATAGATAATGATTTTATTTCATAAAAATCAGTGAAAATTTAGTTTTTTAATTTTATAAATTTGTTTGTCACTTGATAGCCTTTTTCACAACAGGTTTTTTCAATTAAACTTAGAGCTATAATCAATGGTTATTGTGAAGATATGGTCAGCCTAAACTAAGTAAACATCCACTAATACCATCAATCGCCCAATCTTAATTGTTGGGGAATTGGATCTCCTCCTCTTTTTCTAATAATGAATCGAAGATCCCAACTTCAACAAGAGGCTATCATTATCAGCCTATCACTAATCATGTTAGACTTATATATGAAGTATTTAGGATTTTTAGAAAATGAAAAGTAAAAATTTTGAAGTTATTATATTTTGTAAAATCTTAATAAATAAATTGGTGCCGCGTGTTTATGTGGCTTCGTGCACTTTGATTGAAGAGAATCATGGAACAACAATGCTAATGAAAAATTAAATGTTTGTAATATAAAGGGCCTCCCACACTTGATTCACAATATAATAATATAATACAAGCAAGTTTTCAACTTGCAAATTCTTTCAAATTTATTCAATAATGGTGAATTTATTCAATAATGTTGCACAATTGACATCCTGCTTCAAAATGATTCAATAATGGTGCACACTTGACATCCTACAAAATATTGGAATGATTCAATAATGGTGCACACTTGACATCCTACGAAATATTGGATGCCTTAATGGATGTAAAGACCATGAAGTGCATAGGATTTAAAATTATAGCATATGTAGTATGCCACGGTGACCACAGGCACAAGTGCTGCGAACACGAACCAGATGGTAATTGGCACTGCCCACATCTTATATATCTTTTGATTACTTGAAAAGAGAACTTGTTACCTGTACATCTAGTATTCATTATATATTTCCAAACTTTAGCTGTTAGGCAACACTTGGATCCCATAAACATAAATCTGTAAATGAATATGGGACATCTGTTGCACATGAAAGACTGATTTGGTAAGATAATTAACAACATTATTTTTGGGTGTGTATATATCCATGTAAATATAAGAAGCATTTAAAAAAAATAACTATATTGAGAAAAGCATATAAAATGAAAGAGAAAAAAAAAATTAAATAATAATGGTTAGAACTTACACTATTGGCACCAAATCAAAATGAGATAAGTATAGTTGTAGACTCAAAAAAAGTTTATTTCTATTGGATGATGGTATATTTTGTTGATATCCATGGCAGAAGATTGAGCATTATAAGGAAAATAAAATAATAATATGATAATACTAGAAAACATTGTTTTAATGGAAAATTAGATGTGAAATATGATGATCAAGTATATCAAAAAACATGTATATAATTAGGTAGAGAAACTACAAAAATTCTTGATAAAAAGTTATTTGAGAGTAAAAAGCATCATCTAACATGAGATACTCAATGAAATTGGAGACACATATAAAAGTGATTATGTATAAATAGAAAATGGAAAACAATGGATTTTAGTTAAAATTAAGCAAGTTACATTAAAAGGGAGGAAGCAAATATCAAAAAACATATATATAATTAGATAGAGAAACTACAAAAATCCTTGATAAAAAATTATTTGAGAGTAAAAAGCATCATCTCACATGAGGTACTCAATGGAATTGGAAACACATATAAAAGTGATTATGTATAAATAGAAAATGGAAAACAATGGATTCTAGTTAAAATTAACCAAGTTACGTTAAAAAGGAGGAAGAAAACATGAGATTCAAGGTAAATGGAATGGTTTGAAGACAAAGTGAGAGATTCAAGAAGAAAAGTGGTCAATAGGATTGCAAGTTGTTGAAATTCATGTACAAGAATGCTATGAGAAAACACGTCAAAACAAAAAACAATACTACAAGAACACTACATATACAACTTCCACATACATGAGGAGATAAAAGCCCAAAACTATTTGAAGCTTAATATATCATTGGATTAAAAACAATGAATAGAACAACTAAGAATCAACTCACATAGGTTGAGATATGAAAGAGGGAGACATAAAGAAGAATTAAAGGACCCATGGGAGGAAAGGTGCACCTCAACCGTGAATTAGGTAGATTAAGTCCACTTTGCATATTAGAGATTAGAAAACATTGTTTTAAGATGATGTAATGAGAAGCATAGGGACAAGGTTAGTTGAAAAAACAAAAAGAAAACAATGTTTTAAGAGGATCTAATGAGAAGCACAAGGACAAGGTTGGTTAAAAAAACAATGTGTACAAGAAGCATAAGGTTGAGAGTTAATTCTTGATACAAAATTAAAAAGACAAAGTAGTGGAATAAATCAAATCCATGATTAAAAACTTATCATTACACACATAACTCTATTAACACATAAAATGTAAATTATATATATATAATTTTTCTTTTAAATGATAAATTTATTTTAATAATTTATATTAATAATTTAACATGTAAATTTATTATTTAAATTTATTTTCAAAGTATAAACTTATCAAAGTAACAATAGTTAGGAATATACCCCGCGCTCTCTCTTTATATATATTTTCAAAGTATATCTTTGACACTTACATATAAAAGTGTGAAAGATATACCATGAAAAAATATATAAATATATATGAAAAGAGAGGGGTATATTCCTAACTATTGTTATATATATATATTTTTCATTGTGGTTATGAGGGGGTCATGTTTAATAAGTGGTTTTTATTTTTTTTTAAATGACAAGAATAAGAATTTTATGAGAGATAATGAGATTTTTTTTGTAAATTTTTTAAGTCAACCACAATTTTGACATAAACTAAAAATAACTTATTTGGAGATTTCTTAATGGGACAAAAGTTTGTAATACAAGTTGTGGTAAGATTTTGTAGCTATTTTAAAGGGTATACAATCTAGAAGCTTTTTATCACTGATTACAGTTAATTAAATTAACCTTTTAGATTAATTTTTATTTGACCACAGATCGACTTAGTCTTTTAAATTAATTTCTATTTTTTTGTATATTTATTATTTTAATCTTTTCACTAATATATATATTTTTTTGACAGTAACAGATAATGGAATTATATTATAGGAAAGTAATGGCAATGTCACTGGTGTTGTTACATATGAGTTGAGCTGAGTTTGACTAAACTGTTATAGTGCCAGGAGGCTCTACTCTCCTACCTGGTGTTGGTTTTTGAAGCTAATATAATTGCTATATGTGGAAGCTTCTATACAAAATGCCTTCCTCGTAGAGTTATTTGCAGAAACACTTGCATGGCCTATGAACTACTGGCCAAAATTCCTTGGATCCCCCTTCTTGGAGAGGTCCCGCTCCTGCTGCTAGTTTTTGTTCAGTTGCTCCATTTGCTCTTCCAGTTTGCTGACTCTGTCTTCTAATTCCTTCTTTAGATCCTTGAGGTCTTTGCGAAGTTTCCCCAGCTCCTCTCAGAGCCTGAATTTAGTTGTAGTGATGTCTTCTTCAAGCATTTCCAACCTCCTTCCTACATCAATGTCCAGATTTTGGAGAAACTCATCTAGATTGTGCAACAATTGCTTGAGATGTTGCATGTCTTCTACTAGTGATTTCAACCTTTCCTCCATCATGGGATTGCTTCCTGAACTGGACGACATCTCCTTCCCTACTTTCCCTTTGTCGTTGTGTCTGTGTGGTCGTCTCCTGCCTCTGGTTGCTCTGCCTCTTCGTGGTTGTCTACCTAACCTTCGTATGCTCCAGGGATGAGAAGGCTCTTCCCTACTTCTCCTTTTAACTTCAGTTTCCTACAGATTCGTTGCACCCAGCCGGTTTTCTCGATCTGGGTTAGAGCGTGGGTGTCTTGTTGGTGCCTTCGCCTTTTTTGGAGTTTCAACGACCCAATGATGGATGAATGCCTCATTTATGACATTCGCCTTGTCTTTGATTTTATTGGATTCACCCCTGTACACTATCCAAATGTGTGAAAATATTCTTTGCCAGCTCGTGTCCCTGTCATCTCCCAGTCGCTTTTCCCCAGGCTCACGGTTTTGCCAAGCTGGTCG
Source organism: Picea engelmannii (assembly GCA_009831015.1). NCBI lineage: Eukaryota > Viridiplantae > Streptophyta > Pinopsida > Pinales > Pinaceae > Picea > Picea engelmannii. The sequence continues at coordinate 45,223 of ML797277.1, read as the reverse complement.
TGGTTCCATTTATTTGCAGGGTTCCAATGCTTGAGAGGGCACATTTGTTGGCCTCTGCATCTGCCGATGCATTCAGATTTCAGAGGACATGGTATAGTTGATATGTTCGTAGGCTTCCAAGGAGTAGATGTATTTTCTCAATTATGTGTTTGAGTTTTGCGTTTTTTACTTTATTACGGAGGATAAGTGCTTGAATTATGAGCCGTGAGTCCCCTATTATCACCAGATATTGAACATTGCATATAATAGCTTGATTTAGCCCTTGCCAGAGGGCCAATGCTTCTTCTCTGTTGTTTGTTTCTATTCCTAGTCCCCAAGCAAATTTGAGTTTTAGGTGTCCGGTTGGGCTTAGCAGGACCCCTCCTCTAGCTGCCAAACCTAGATTTCCTTTGGAGGCCCCGTTGAAGAACAAAATATGTTTATTTTCCTTACTCTTCTATTCCTCAAACTCCTGATCCTCCTTCTAAATTTCTCAATCTTCCTGGAGTGAATTGTTTCCTATTTTTTGCTGTTGATATCGAAGTTTAAAGCATTCAATCCAATGTTCCTCTTTTGTCTCTAAAGGCTTTCAATTCTTTACTTTGCAGAAGTAGGGGGCACTCTTGTCGAAATAGGCCTTTATCTTTGTTGCTACTTGAGCTGGGCTACTTTTGGTCTCCTTGAATAACCTGTTATTGCGTTCCAACCAAATCTTCCAAGGAATGAATTTTCAGAGAGTTCTCCAAAGGGTGGAGAGTTGTCCATTTTTTGTTGTCTAAAAGGAACAAAGGGAATTCCAATTTTGGAGCAGGGTGGTGGCCTCTTGAGATAAAACGAGTGTGTTTGTCTACAATCCAAGGGTCAGCTTCCAAACCTCCTTGGAGTATATGCAACTTAGGAACATATGTTCTGTGGTTCCCTCCTCTTGAGAACAAAGAGGACATCTGTAAGGGCCTTCCAAATCTCTTCTTCTTAGATTATCTCCAGTTATGATACCTTTGTGTGCCATAGTCCATACAAACATATCTATCTTTGGGATGGACTTGGGAGTCCAGATGGCTTTCCAAATTGCTGGGTCTGGTGGGACATGAGGGACTGTTACTATATATTGATACCCTGTTGTTGTAGTGTATATTCCAGATAGTGCTCCCCATCCTCTCTTGTCTTTTTTCGTTTCTTTTAAGGGGGATTTTTGTCGCAACTAGAACTTCAGAGTGTTCCATTCCTCTTCAAGCTATGGGGGTCTATTAGTGGCTTCCCACCGTAGCCACATTTTTTTCTCATCGTTTTCCCATGCTGAGATGTCCCACAAACTGTTTAAATTCTGACTTCTCATCCACTCTTTAAGCCAATCAAGATCTTCCCTTGAGCCTAGTGGTGGATCTCCCATGATTGATTCATCCCAAACATTGATTTCCTTACCATTTCTTGGTATCTAGGTGAGGTGAGGTCTAAAGTGCTTCAGAGCCTTTTAGCATAGAGAGAAAATAGGGGATCCTTTCTCCACCGATGGTAAGCGATCAAGGCATCTTTTCCTCGGGCCTCGAAATTACTTTTTCCAAAGCGCTCTTTTACTCCATGAGGGTTTCCCGATGATTAGGTTCCAAAGAATATTTTCTCCTAAAGCTAAATTTTGGGCATTAATGTTTTTAAATTGGAGGCCTCCTTCTAAGAAGGGCTTAGTTACCTTTTCCGAGCTTATTAGATGCAATTTCCTCCCTGTCTTTTTCCCTCCCTCCCATAGGAATCTTCTAAACAACACTTCGATTTTTTAGATCGTGGTGAGCACGGCCAGAAACATGGAGCTTTGGTAGATCGAAATGCTTTCTAGCACTACTTTGATGAGGACCACTTTACCTGAAAGGTTCAACTAGTTTGCTCCGCAGGAGTTTATTCTATTTTTTAACTTGTCTATCACTGAGGTCCATTGTGAGGCTATTGGATTTGATTTGAAGATTGGGACTCCCAGGTATTTAAAAGCATCCCAGGTGGTGTAGCCTTCCATTCCTAGTACTCTTGATATATTCAACATTTCCCTTGGCATAATGTTCCATCCATAGATCTTGCTTTTAGTCGGGCTTAGCACACTGCTAGTGATTTTTGTGTAGACATCTAACTCCTTTTTAAATTTATTTGTTGTCTGCACACTCGCTCCTCCCGTTAGCAGTGTGTTATCTACAAATTGGGCATGATTGATGTATTTAACCCCTCGGGCTATCCTCAAGCCAAGAATATTGTTATGAGTCTATCCATGATCCAATTGGAAGCTGAGAACCGAGGCTTCGATGGCATATAGAAGCAGAGAAATGGGACAGCCTTGCTAAAGACCTCTGGAGGCTTGAAAGAACTTAGTTTCCTGGTCGTTCACTAGTGGGGCTATCCAGGGGAACAAATGCAATCTTTTATCCAGTTTATAAAGGCTGGGGAAAAGCCAAAATTTTCCATGACTTTGAACAAGAAATTATGCCTAACTCTATCAAATGCATTAGCAAGATTGAGCTTTATGATCATACCTTTGTATTTTCTTCGAATGCTTGAGTGCAAGGCCTCCTAAACTAGGATGATGTTGTCCACCATGTGTCTTCCTTTTACAAATCCTCCTTGATTTCTCGGAATGATTAATGGGAGAGAATTTTTAATTATGTTGGCTATTATTTTTGTGAGGATTTTGTAGCTTGTATTGCAAAGAGAGATTGGCCGGAACCTTCCAAAATTAACTGTTCCTTTTTCTTTCGGAATAAGAGCCATGAACGACGAGTTTGTTTCTCCTCATATCTTGCTACAAATCTGAGATTTACGGATTAGTTTTGTAAAGTCTGGTTTTATTATATCCTAGCTGTTTTGACAGAATCTGGCTGTGAAGCCATTAGGCCCTGGAGCCTTGTCTGGGTTCATTTGGTCAAGTGTCTCTTTTATTTCTTGCTAATTGAATGCCTTGGTTAGACGGTTGTTGACTTCATATTGGATGAGGGTCGGGACTAGAGAGAGCGAGTAGGATTTAGAGTCTATTGCGAGCCTTTGAGTTTCTGTGTAGAGAGTTTCAAAGGCTTCTGTCGCAACCCCTTTTATGCCTTCAAAGTCTGTTATTGTCTTATCTTGAACCTGGATTTTTGTGACTTTCTTGAACTGCTTTCTTGCCTCAACTTGTTTGTGGAAATAACTAGTGTTTCTATCTCCTACTTCCAACCAGAGGCTTCTAGATTTTTGTTGCCATTACTTTTCCTCCTCTCTATGAGCTTGATGCCATTTCCTTTGGAGTTGGTCTTCTTGATGTAAAGTTTCTTGGGTGATTTATTTTTCATCCATTTCTATCTAATGATTTTTGAGTTGTTTTTGGGCTTCTTGACAAATTACAATCGGATTAAATTGGGTTTTTCCCCAAGACTTTAGCGCCACCTTTAGCCTCCTGAGTGTTTCTTCCCACACCAAAAAGGTTGAGCCTCTTACTTTTTCATTCCATATTTTGGTTACTAGGTCCTGGAAGCCTTCATGTTGAAGCTAGGCTGGGCTAAATTTGAAGGGGATAGGTATGAGGTTCCTATCATGCGAAACTTCTAACATGATTGGTTTATGGTCTGACACACTGTGTGGGAGGATAGAGGAGGAGGGGGTGAGGCCCAGAATCATAAATGAGCTTTGGACTAAGAACCTCTCTAGTCTGGCTACAATGTGCCCTGATCCTACCCTCTTATTCAACCACGTGTATTTCCCTTTAGTTGGTTTGACATCCTCTAGCTCCCATTCTGACATGATATCTTCTACCCATTCTCTTCCTGGATCTCGCACAATGGAGCCACCTTTTTTCTCGACCGCAACTAGGGTAACATTTAGGTCCCCCCTAATAATGATATTTTCTAGATTGTTTAGTAAAAGAAAATCTTTTAGAGTGTCCGAACAAACTCTTTTTTCATCCAAAAGGATCGACACATAAAGATTGAAGAGGATTACCAGTCGACCTGTTTCTTTGTGTAGAAGACTGGTGTAGATCCAATGTGTGCATGTTTCAGATTTAATTAGGTCAAACTTCATAGTGTTCCAGAGAGTTCCTATACCTCCTGAGGCTCCACTTGCGCTTTCTGCTATTCCTTGTCTTATTTTCCATAGTGCTTTTGTTGTATTGAGGAAGTCTTGTGCTTCCATCTTGGTCTCCTAGATTAGAAGGATCTCAGACTTTGATGTTCTAATTATACCTTTGAGTTCTTATTCATTTATTCTGATGCCAAAACCTCTGCAATTCCAAGATGTTAGTTTCACGATTTATCTAGGGGGGTGTATGGGATCCTTGAGGATCCCTGGAGTGCTTCCTTGTCTTCCTTACATTGATCGATTGTCTGATTGTTGGTTGCGAGCCACTCAAGACGTGTTTATATGTCTCCTTTTCTCTTTCTTCTTTATTGAATTTCCTTCCTTTGCCTATTTTTTTGGGGGTGATAATGGTGTCACTTGCATCCTCGTTGTAAATTTTTGAGGAGACCTCTCCCTCCTCTACATCTGGTCCTGTGTCCTTTCCTACGTTAGTATTTCCCTTCTCTTCTTCCCTTTCAGGCATCAACATCTTCCTGGCTTATGGAGTTGATTTCTCATGCGCCGCTTGGACTATTGGAACTTCCTTTGGAGATTCGCCTATCTCTTTCTCTACATGTCTTGGATCCAACACTCTAAAACTGTTCTCTATCCCTATTTCTAGTTGATTCCCTTACTCCTTGGGTTGTGCAGGGATTGTCTTTTCGATCCTTGGACCTTTTTCTCTGGTTGAAGTTTTCCCTTTTTGGGTTGTTTCTAGCCTTCTCCATTGTCCTTCTCCTTGCTTGGGTTTTTAGGACAGTTTCTCTTAAAATGGTCATATTCATGGTAACCCCTACATTTAAAAGGTACTTGTTCATAGTTGAGATTTTGGTAGTGCTGCCATTCTCCAACCTTTAACTTGATTGCCTTTGGAAGACCCACCTCTAGATCCACCTCCACGCAGATGCGCGCACAGGAGTATTGGTCCTTAGGATCTACCCTATCGATATATTGACCAAGCCCATTTCTGATTGCATGGAGCGAGGTGGGGTTCCAACAATGGATTGGAAGATTGGGAAGTCTAACCCAGAATGGGACGTCCTTCGGGACTTCCACCGCAGGGTAAAATCTTGGAATCCAGCGGTTTAGGTAAACCCCTTGAGTTCCCATGAAATACAGTACATTCCTGAATATGAGATCTCTGTCTTCCTGAGATATGAATCCGAAGATAAATAATCCTCTGCCCACCACGTAGCAGGTTACATTGTTTTGGATCAGCGGGCACCAGTTTCTTTGGATCTAGTTATCTGTAGATCTAGCTGGCGGCCAAAGTCCCATGAATTGCCTTACCAGTCCACGGTCTGACAGGGAGATTGCTACTCACATTGGATGATCAGGGAGAAGTTCTATCTCCGTAATCGAGTCGAGCTTCTTGACGAAGCTTGGGGGGGTGGTTGGGGATAACTTCTTGCCTTGGGCGGCTAGAAGCTTGCGGAAGGAGTCTTCAGTTGAAGGATGGGGTGGTGGCTCCCCTCCTCCGGAGGCTGCCATGGCTGTGGCGAAAATGCTTCAGAAACATAACCCTAGGCGGCCCCAGAGGTGCTCTGTCTAAAAAATTATCTCTAGTTTGAACAACTCTCTCATTGTGAACATATTGTTGTAAAGCATATTGAAATGTTGCTAGAATGCTCCAAGAAGAAAAGAAGATTTTTGAAGGAGGATTGAGGCAGCATAACAATACTCTTAATCTTTTCACTAATATTATAAAACATCATTAATTTCATTTTCAAAAGTATATAATAACATTTTAAGAAATAATTTCATTATTTATTTATACATTTAATAACATATAAAAAATACATCAACAAAAATGTAACGTAAACTTTTTTAATGGCATTTCAAGCATGTATAATAAAAATGAATTCAAAAAACTATGGCATTTTAGACAATATTGGCAACGTTGGGCTTGTGATGCAAGAATGAATAATTCTTGCACCTAAAAAATGAACAATATGGTATATTAAGGGAAAAGATTAACAAACATTTCAAATATCTATAGTAAAATAAAATAAGAAAAACAACTAGAATTTTATATAATATTGATAAAGTTGAGCTTATGCAAGAATTAATAATTTTTTGCATTTCAACAATATATGGTATATTAGAAATAAAAGGGAAAAGATTAACACACTTTTTTTTTGTGTGTGTGTAAATAAAAGAGTACTATATGATATTCACATATTTATGTGTCAATACAAAAACAAGTGTCTGCCCCCTATCCTACCACATTAAGGAAACCAGGATGACTGGCCAACAAGCGTATATGAGACTGTAACTGAAAATGGTTATGACAAAAAAAATCAGAATGTTCTATTGTGCAATGGTCATGGCCGACTGAATTACATAGCTTGATAGAGAACTTTAATTCTCTACATAGTTGACTAAAGAAAAAAGAAACCATAAAACCTGAGAGAGTTAGCTTGGACTTACCCATCCATGGGCATTGTAGGTTAGGACAAAGAATTGTCCATAGATTGGACATATTTTGTTGGCTAGAGCAGTCGACATTGCGTCTATCAGGAGGTCCAAGTGTCGTCCCAAGAAGTTCTGGATATGGGCATGTTCATCCATTTTTTTTCGCAGGTCAAAGATGAGTTGAATGTGCTCCTCTGCAAAATGAATCGGGGTTGACAAAGGCGGTTCCTCCATCATATCTGCGTCCATTCCTTTCACTGCATCCACTGCTTCAGTTGTGTCCCCTGCATCTGCTATGTCCACTGCGTCTCGTTTAGTGTCCATTTCTTCCATTACCTTCAAGGGAGTGGCCACTTGCCAGTTGGGTGGAATCTCTTCCTCCACCACGCAAGAACTAATGCCAAAGAAGTGGTTTGGAGAGTTGGCTCTTGGAGGGTCAATTTCAGGGTTGCGACTGAGTGGAGGGGCCCGAAATCGCGGGTGGGGGAATTTATGCCATGAAAGGGCTGCTACCAAGGTTAATGGTGGGAATTCAGGTCAGGGGTTGGTTTTTCCTGAGGCAACTGGTGATAATGAGGGAGATTTGGGAAGGGGGGGAGACAATTTTGTCTGTTGTAGGAATTGTAATAGACTGGGCCTCGCCTGGACTTGTTGCACTCCCTGGGCATGTTGCGAGCTCATATGAACATTAACAGAGAAGGCTTGAGAAGGCATAGAGAAAAAAGGGCGTGGGATATGCAGAGAAGGCCGAGGAGCATACGAGCGAAATGCCAAGGAGGAATGAGAGAGCGGTCTGACATCCCAACTTTCATGAAACCTTGCAAGTGGACGTGGGAGGGAGCCATGAATGTCGAGGTGACTGCAAGCCTGGTGTAGGTACACCCAGCCTGGTTCACGCATGGCTCCCTTAATTTTCCTAGGAGTGCCCAGTGCATCTCCATTGAAGCGCTATGAATGCGGGTCATTCGAGTTGGGGGGACGGGGATTAATAGCTCCCTATGCTGTCTAGCGCCACCTGGCTTGCACTTTTGTCCACCTATCATCCCATCCGAGGAAGATTAACACTTTGTTAAGAATATGTTTTATTTTTAATTTAAATATCTATTTATTTATATGGGAAAATATTAAGAAAGGGAAAACATTAAGAGAGTTAATATTAGAAAGTTAGATGTAATGAGATTTTTTCAATAAAAACATGATCATAGTTTTATAAAAAAAAATTTATTAACAAGTGATTAAACAAATTAAATAAAAAAAATACTTAACACATAATTTAATAAATTAAATATAAAAAAAATTATTAAAAAAATATTTTTATTAATTTTTTATTTTAATTAAAATAAAATAAATAATAATA
>ML797277.1:18967-37236 GCA_009831015.1 Picea engelmannii | reverse complement strand
ATATATATATATAAAGTTTTCATATTAATGTTGTTAATTGAAATCATAAAGATATTATAATTAAAATGATTATATTTGAGGTTTTTATCACTATTTTGATAAGGACTTATGACAATAACTCTTAAATTGATGAAAAACTTATACTTAGTGTAAATATTCACAGTGAAGAACTTGATATATGATTTAGGTTAAAATCTATAATTAAGTGTATAATATTTAAGACATGAATTTATTTTAAACATGATAATGAAAATGTCAATAATGATAACGAAATTTTAAAACAATATGTTTTGGTTTCATATTTTTTGGTGGATAAACAATTTAACCATAATATTTGCATTTGATGGTGAAGAAATCAATTTGGATTATTAAATCTTATGAAAAGTAAAGAAATTCTTAGTTAACTCAAAAAAATTATTTCTATATCAAAAAACCTTTAAAAAAAAGGTTTCTTAATTATCCTATTTTTTATTAACTAAAAAATATATATAAACATGGATATATTAATACCATCAGTGGATTTGTTGGATTCTAGTGATAGTGGCCGCCAAAAGTAAAAAATGTAAAATGTTTAAACTACACCTTAATAAAATAAACTTAGTTAAATATAAAAATATTTAATTTTAAGATAAATTTGAAGATAATGATATTCAATTCCAAGACAAATTACAAATATGACATCTCTAATTTAAAGGAAAACTTTAAATTTTAAAATTAAAGATATATAATTTCAAGACAAATTACAAATATGAAAAAGAAAAAAACACATTATTTAATTTCAAGACAATTTATAAATTTTGAAATAAAAATATTTGATTCCATTACAACTTACAAATCTAAGAATGAAGATCTTTAATTCTAAAACAAAACAAGTTACAAAATTGTAAACAAAGATATTCAATTCAAGAACAATTTACAAATTTGAAAATAAAGAAAACTAATTTGAGAATAAAAATATTTAAGTCCAAGACAAAATCTAAAAAAAAAAATATTTAATTCCTAAGAAAATTACAAATTTGGAAATCAAGATATTTTATTCCAAAGAAAATTAAGTAGAAATAAATATTTAAATATATTTAATTGCTCTTGAGTTTTCCCTTCCTGTTATGTAGTAGATTAAAAAAAAAAAAACAGCCATCTTTCCTTTCCTAGTATAAGCATTGGATACATGCATAGGTGAAAGTATTAGAAGGACACCACTACTTGGGATTTGGTAATTGAATAGAAAAAGAGAATGGAGGAACCTCACCCCTCCTTTATGTCCACCGAGTTATTCTTTTCAACCTACTATGAACTCCTATAAATCACTTCCACTTTGGGAAACCTAAAGTGTATCCAATCTTGGCTTGGAGCAACACTGCAATTTTGTAATAGGGTAAGGGTATTTTCCCCATTTTTCTCAAAACAATGTTCTACCATATAGCTAAAGTTAGAAGCTTAATAAATGACCTTTGAATTTTTGAGGAGATAAAAATAAGCTAGAAGCTTAAAGAATGTCCTTTGAACTTTTGAGAAGATAAAAATTCTCCTTAATTACAAAGAGTGGCCAAAAACCCCAAGTTTATGAAAAAATAGAATGTGTGAAAAACACAATGAATAAAATTTGCAATAAATGAAAACAACATTTTCTTTACATAAATTTTTTGTTTTAGTTTAAAATTAATCAATAGATGAAATATTGTTCACAAAATATCAATCTTTAATAATTAAAAAATATACAAAATATTTTTCTATATAATATATATATTATCCCAAATCATTAAGCATTCTTCCTTCATTGATAACAAGGGTGTCAACACTTATGGCCACCCAATTTGGTTTTCTCTAACACCTATACAATGTAAGTAGAAATGTTGGAAGGTCCTCCTTCCCCAATGGGAAATCCATTGCCTGTCCTTTATGCAAACATGCTTTTCCTTGAAGCAATTCCATGCAACGTGCTATCTATGAGAACTTTTTGTTTCCAATGATTCCTCGATTGGTCCATATATTCGTGACATATCAGTCCATGAATTTTTTCAAGGATTACAATCAGTCTTTACTACCAGAGGTTCACACCTCCATCATTCAGGTTCTCCTTCCTGAATCATACCCTACTTAGGTATCCAAGGCATACAACTCTCCTTCAATGTTCCATACATAACATCAAGACCGTAAAACATTTCAGAAGGGATTCTTACCCAATCCCTTCATACCTTATGCCACATAGGCATGAGCATTTCTATACATGTTCTGGTTGCTAGCATCCCTCTAATATTATCCCATCAGTGGTGCTCCATGGGGACTTTTAAAGCCCCTTCAACAATCTTTCAACAAGAATATTCTCATAGTCATCCTTTGATAGAGATTGTTCATTGTTGGCAACTGTCTTTCTCCACAGCTCCAATCCATTTCTTTCTACACATGACATATATCATAAACACATTAGTCATCATGTAAATAAAAAATGCAAGTACCATAACACTTAAATCAATAAAACGTTCTCAGACATGTCCTAGCATATATGTATGCACTTCATCACATTATCCTTAATGTTTTCATGAGTGCAACACAACAGTTCTCAATCGTTTCTACAGTAATATAACCATCATCACTATGGTGTCAAAATAGTTACTTTCATCAACGTACCAACTTTCTCATCCTAGAGAAAAACATAATGCACAAAAAGAAATAATGGAGGGATCTCCCTTTCTTCCAATTCTTTTCCACATCGCCTATGACTTTTCAGCCCAACTAAGTTATTTCTAAGGCCTCACTGTCTTTTCTCAACATGGATTTAACTAAGCCTATGCAATCAAACATACTCATTTACTTACTTACTTATTCTGTTTTTTCGAGTTGTACATGTTCTCACAGTTGCTCATCTAAGACCTACAACTCTATATGCAGTTCAGAGTTCTTAGGGTGGAAGTAATGTTCCTCCTTTTTTGTTTTCTTTGCTTTTGCGATGTACCCCCTTTTTTTTTTAGGGGCCCTCCTTCTCTTTTCTTGAGCATCCTTAGTTAGGTCTCACCCCAACCTTTTTGGATACAACAACACCCTTAGTATTAAGATTTGTGTTCATAGTGGGTCATGAACCTGTGCATCCTGCACATTATTATTCGGTTCTCAGAGTGGTTAACATTCAGTTGTTAGTCTTCCACCTACACATTTATTTTAAAATGTAATCCAGGATTCTTATATATATAATCTTGTAGCCCCCTACTTAATTCTCAACAGTCATTAAGGTTGTGACTTTGTTCTTTTGACAGAGTCCTTACGTAGTTTCTTCACAGGGAACTCCTTCTGCATGCAACTTCCTTATTGCACGTCCATCGTTATCTGTGATGGACTCATCCTTGAGTTAGCTTTAGTCATTTACCAAATATTCCCTTTAAGGAATATAAACATGCATCTTTGTTAACTTACATCTATGATGTACTTAACCATTTTCATAATCCTAAGCCTGCATGTAGATGTCATAGGTATATGGTGCAGACCCCCTTCTCTCCAAGGGTCGCGTGACCTCCCGGTCTTAGGATATTCTTAATACTGAACTGAAATAGCCTTTGATTCCCTGTTGGAACCTATAAGAAACAATCCACAAGTATTTACAAATTTTGGCTTGCGTGTACAAGCACTAAACGCAAGTCTTTTCCACGTGACCACGCCTTGTGACCACACTTACCCAAAAATGTGCGTCGTAATTTCACATATCGATGATATGAGTCAATTGACTCTCCGTCCTTCAAACTCCCGACACCCAAAATGTCGAAATTTCAGATCAGATCAACGGTCACCAACAACTCTCCAACCAACGGTTATGATTATGTCACGATCTTGCATTTCACGACTTCGGGACTTCTGTTATGAAGCACCTCGACTCCTTCGATCCCCGAAATTGTGAAATTTTGGAGTTCTCAATCTGACGGTCTTAATTATTTCACGATCAGACAAGTCAGATCTCTTCGGGGTTTCGCGTATCAGGATTTTGCGTATCGACGATATCGAAAGACCTTTTACTTTCATTCTCCTGATCCCCGAAATTGTGAAATTCTCTTGGGACAATCAATGGTCTAGATCTCTCTTTGATCAACGACTATGATAATTTCGCAAATTTCACATTGCTTCTTCCAAGTCCTTTGGTTTTGCGAAATTTCGATATCTCCTCGGAACTAACCAGTGTGCTACTTCTTTGAGATCTAACAAATTGGAATATTTCAGCTCTTTCTGAATGGATCTTGACCCTCGATCTTATCCAATCTTCAAAATTCTTTTCTGAAGGATTTCTCCCACTCAATCCTCCATACTTGTTCTTTCTTCGAACTTCTGTTTTTTGTGCTTCACCTTTGAACACTTCAATTCTTCGAAACTTAGAAATGTTTTCTAAGTGTTTCCTCTCGAGACTTAAAACCACTACTCCTCCTGAGCTTCTCGCAATTGAAATTTAAATATTTATCCTTTCTCACACTTGCACTCTGTGTCTTTTTCAAAAGACTTTCTAACGCCCTCCTGGCAGACTCTACGCTCAACCTCCAGAGCTTTCAAAATTTAACACAAGCTTGTTTCTATACGCACTCCCTGTGCTCTATATGCACACTTGGCATACAACATCTCCCTGCTATCTCTTATGAGATTTTAAGTTACTTACAGGACTAATCTCATAGTCATAACTCATATGGATGTTACCCTCTCTTTATGGGAACAACCAAAAAGGGTCACTCTTGGGAGTTAGCAACAGTCCCAAAGGACTCCTCTTAATCTTGCTTAAATAGATTATCCTTGTTGTCGATCCTAACCATTATAGGTTAGGTAATCTGGCCCTACATATTTTCATCAACCCTCTCGATCATGAGGATTTATAGACTCAGGGTTTAGTCTTTTAATAATGTAGTAATTTTAACTTGCTAAGGATCCTACCAATCCTTACCATATTTCCTAAATCATGAAGGAATTCTTCATGAGGGTCTTAATTCTTACCTAACCATCCATCCCAATTGCAAGAGACTCTACCTGCTTTAGTAGGTAGACATTGTCACACTATAACATAACAACTTAGTTCATGTCCCTTGTCTCATTCGTGCAGCTTCATAGAACAATTTCTTCCACCTTTGTCGTTCACATTCAGGTCTTATCAGTAATATTGATCAGTACATCCCTACTCCTATAAGAGTAGTTATCATTTTGACAGAGGAACAATATAATTCCTTTGCTGAATTCCAAATTACAGTTTCATTCTGTAGTCCTTCTCCTTAAGGAGTTGATGTACATAATAAACCTTATTTCAAAGGTAGAATTACCTTCCAACATGCATCATCTTAACCTTAGTCAACATAATCTCATGATTGTTCTTCGGCCCATCCAGGCCTGTGTCTGAATCATGCTCTTCTAGATAGGGTAGGGTAGTACGCCCTCTTCCTTAAGGTTTTGTAAGAAAGAAAAATCACTCAACTCTTTCATGAGCCCAAGAAAGCCAAGTGTTGTAACCATGCTCTGATACCAATTTGTAACACAACCACGACGGGGCATAGAAATGATTCATTTTTTCTTAAATCTCGAGCCGAAATGGCTCTTCCATTCCCTGCTGGAATCCTTACAATATATCCATAGGCCCTTGTTAAGAGACTAAACTCGTGTGAATAAGCACCAAGTGCAAGCCTCCTCCATGGGACCACTCGCCTATCTAAGGGCATTTGGCGACTTCACATATCGGGTAATTTCATGCGAGCCAATCTTGACTTCCCGATCCCTGGAATTTCGACATAAGAGCCTAGCACTTGCTAGCTCCTCCTTTAGCCTCTGTCCATGTGACCACTACCTACGACCATAGGCTTAACCCATACGTCGTGTCGCATTTCATGACTTCAGGACTTTCGATGCAAGGCCCCCCAACTCCTCCAACTCCTGAGTTCCGAAAGGGGTTTAACAACCGTTAGCTCCCTCCTTTAGCCTCCGTCCAAGTGACCATTCACTATGAACCAGGGGCCTAAATCCAAGGCGCATCAGAAATTCACATATCATGAGTTCTCACGACTTCCCTCTTTGAATTTCTTTCTCTGTGAGTCAGCGAAATGTTGAGATCTCACCACATGTCCTCCTTGAGGGATGACCATGATCAAATTGCAATTTCGCACATTGTGAGTTTGAGTAGTTATGCTCTTTGACCTTTTTTCTCTGCAAGTCAACAAAATGTTGAGATATTTCCATGTGTCCTCCTTGATGGACGACCACGATCAAATTAGAACTTGTCTTGTGCACCTCCCTCCGGATCCAACAACTGTTAGTCCACGCGCTTGAGATCTGACAATTCAGATCTGTTTTCCTCCTGCACTCACTTCTCGTTGTCTGGACGTGGATTTCGACGGTCCAAATATTCTCCTCTAAAGATGATCTATGACCACTGTGTTCTCCCTCATGAGCTTCTAGGCCAAAACTCAAAGTGTTTTGGGACTTTGTGAATCGTGAAATCGAAAGACTTCTGACCTCAAATCTTTCGATCCCCGAAACCCCAAAATTTTCCCACGCCAGTTCAACGGCTCCTGGCGCGCCAAGATCCGACAAACTAGATCCTTCTCTTGCAAATCAGGACATCGTGTTTCACGAAGTTGGAAAGGTTGATCAAATCCATTCCCCGACTCCCGATTTCTCGATATTCATATGTGCCAGATCAATGACCCATAAATCCCCGTGATCCGACGGCTGTGATCGAATCGTGATTTCATGATTCGAGAGTTCTAACAACTCTTCCCTTTGAATTCTCTAAGTCGATAGTCAGCTAAACGTTGATCTCTCACCATGCGTCCTTTCTTGATGGACGGCTAGGGTCGTTTCATAACTTTGGGACTTTGACGAGTCCACTCTCCTGTATGCTTTTGAGGGTTAAACCTCGTGCACTTTCCTCTATTCTTGGAAGATTTCGACGCTTCGAAGGTCTCGGACTTCAATCATATACTGTGAGCCGGCTATTGGGTCTCACCAACACTTACGAAAAGTGTCGTCCCTCATAAGCTTTTTCACCCTGGAACCTCGAAGGGCTTCTCGAACCTTAGCTTGCCTCGCAGAGAGCCTGTGCGTATCTGCACTACCTCTCCTGAGTTTAACGGACTCCATCCTCCAAGGGACTCAGAATGACTATGAGGGTTGACATGTGTACATGTAACTATACCTAAGGTTGACGAACTCACTGTTCGTGACTCTAGCTTAAGACACTACAGAACTCAAGCATTTATGAGAACAATTCATGTCCAAACCATATAACTTCTTACTTGCCTAATTATACAACCAAGCAGAAATAGAAAGGATACAGTATATCCGTTAAGCATTCATTCACATTCCTGAAAACATTCACAGTATATCCAATTCATACACAATATATGTGATTACTTATCTATTACAGGAGGTAGCCATGTAACTGACTGTAGGTGTTTGTCCTTCCACCCAACCATAGGCTCAGAGGCATTCATTCTTAGCACTCTGGCCACCCCTGTGCCAAGCCATGCTATTACCAGGGAACTCTCACAGTTCTCAAGGACTCTCTCTCTATTTCATCTTCTGTTAAGGTTTTTTTCTCTACAACTCTCATAGATTTATCTTGCGGTTATGGCCTCGGCGAGGTTAGTAGATGCTCGCTCTACATCAAGCTCGCGGACTTCTGTTCATCATCCGCTGGAGAGTTCCACGCATCTCCGTTACGATCTTGCACGCTCTCCCCATCCTACGACCACCCTCTTCTGTTCGTTTGTATCCAACTTACCCATCTTCTTATTTTGGAAGGTTCCTGACCCATCACGTTCCTTTTGTCAGAAGGAAGCTCGGGTCTACAGATCTCTGTGGTACTTTGGGTTGACATTCTGTAGCTAGACCCTACTCCCATTCATGGGGGTGGTTGATTATTTAACCACTGTTCCTTTCTTCATTAACTTATTTCTCTCCTTGGGATCTGGGGAGGCTTATTATCTTAGCAAAGGAAGTTTGGGTCATTTGAACTAATTGACCCTCTCTACAATATCCTCACTCTTTCCTCTAGTGATATCATGCCCAATATTTTTAGGGCTTCACCCCCACAATCATTTATTGGCAACTCAAACAATAATACATTTACATTGTCCACATTCTTTGGCATGGAAATTCCTATTTTATGATTAATTACAAACTGGGGGAAACAGGGTGTTACATGTTCCAATAGGACTTGTAGCTTTAGAACCCAAGGAATTATTGACACTATTCTTTTCTACCATTTTGAGTTTCATGGAGCGTGTTAAAGCATTCAACGAGGGAAGTAGGATCGACCACATGCGTCAAGTACTCTATCGTGCCCAAATAAAATTTCAAGAGGAGTGTCAAACATAAAAATTACTTATAGATGGAAAACAATGATAAACAAAAAGAGCATCTGAGTTATGATACCATTGAAGTATATAAGTTGTGATACTATTGATCTAAGTCAATGTTAGGATCTTGATACATCACTAGCGTGATATCCTTTGATTTTTTAGTAAATTGATTAAATTAGATGGCTTGGTCACATTAAGCCAAGGAAACCAAGAGGGTGTCAATAGAAGAGCATTACTAAAAGGTGATTATCATAAACAATAGTCAATTGGTGGAAGAAATGTTTTGACATTGAAAGAACAAAAGTAATTTATATAATTAAGTGAAGAATCTATTTAGATAATATGCGAAGAGTACACTACAAAACATAAACTAGAGAGTGACAGCATAAATATATATAGATATAATGCCTTTGCAAAATATGTTGAAATTGATAACAATACACCATAACAACTTAAAAATTAGATAGAACTAGAGAATGCAAACTAGATCACCAAAAGTTGCTCAAAATTTAAGTAGAAAGAGCATATAAACTCTTATATCACTAATCTAAGATAAGGTTTCATAAGAAGACCTTGGTGGTTCATAATTTTTTAATTTGTGAGAAAATTATTTGAACTATACAGCTTGGTCACACTAAGCCAACAAAGCCAAGAAATTCACTATGGACAAGAATGATTGAAAGACGATTATCACCAAAAATGTATTAAAAAAAAGTAATATTTCAACAATGAAAATGAAAAAGTAATTTATTCAATGTAGTAATGAAGTGTGGAAGATGTTTAGATAACTATATGTGAGGAATAAAGTAAATGGAAAACATTAAAAAGATGCATGTGGATATGTAGGTAGCTATGTATTTGTACAATATAGTAAGTAGTGATAGTAATACATAATAACAATTAAAAAATCTAAGTGTGATAAGAGCATATATGTAATTTATATAGATGGATTAGACCATGAATGATATACTAAAGAATGAAAATATACATCAAACATTTCTCAAATATATATACTATTGTTGGTATAGAATTGAGTTATTTTTAGGTAACACGTAGGAAGGTAAATAATGGATATCTTCATTATTGCCTAAAAAGACACATACACACTATTATAAAAAGAGAAAAGATAAAAGAATGAAACCTAAAATTTACATAGGAATGTCTCGTGACATTTAGTCAATTGATTTTTTTTTTTTTATCTTTAATTTTAATTAAATAATGATAAATAAAGTTGATGGATGTATCTCATTCACCTCTTTGTAATTATGAAAAATGGAAAACCTTTAAATTTATTTTAAGGTAGTAAGAAGACAAAGTTAAGGGTGTCCATTGTTTTTCTTACTTATTATGTCTTCAAATTTTTATAAGGTAATGTCCATTATCTTTTTTCCTTATTATGTCTCCTTCATAGAAGGGACATTATGTTTTAGGCATTTTTATTATTTGAATTCACTGTTTAAAGGGTAAAAACATGGTTTAACCTAAATTTTCATAACCCGATGTTTGCATCCGTTACTGGAGAAGGGGGTGGCGGCTTTAATGTCTAGTTCACTGCAGTCGATACTCACCACACCACAGTCGATGTGCATTCACTGCCTACTCCTACTGCCACCTACTTGAGCATCTTTCCCCTACCGTTGCTATTCAATTTCTGGCCCTGATGAGTGCCACCTGTGTTTTTTTAAATTATTAAAAGTGTTGCATTGCCATGCCATTCCAATATTCGAAGAGCCCATTCTGCTCAAAACTATATCGTCTTTGGACTAAATCGTTCCCTCTGCATTGTTGATACACCTGAGTGTTTTCTACTGCCACCTGCTTTAGCATCTTGCCCCCATTGTTGCTATTCAATTTCTGGCCCTGATGCGTGCCACCTGTGTTTTTTTAAATTATTAGAAGTGTTGCATTGCCATGCCATTCCAATATTTGAAGAGCCTATTTTGCTCAAAACTATATCGTCTTTGGACTGAATCGGTCCCTCTACATTGCTGATACACTTGAGTGTTTTCATTGAGTGAAGTATGAAGGCAACTTCTGAGATTTAAAGCTATAAATTATCTCCCTATTCATATTCATTTAATCAGTTTGTGTAAATTATCTTCTTGTTCATATTCATTTAATCAGTTTATGTGGACAAGAAGGGAGGCATTGTTTGATATTTCTGTTACATTCGATGGTGCATTTTTCATTCTCATCCAGATTTGCAGTCTCAGACGAACAAGGTCTTAAATGATATGTTTTATTAGCCAAGATTCATAAATCTTCCCTGGTTTGTTGGATGATAAATTGCTAGAGTATCCAATCTGTTTTATATAATGAGATTGGCAGTGAGTGGAATTTGGTACCTATAGCCGGATATGGATCCTGTAATTGCTTAGGTTTGATTTGTATTGGGTACGTCTAGCCAGCGGTGGATCCTATAATTGCTTAGGTTTTATTTGTTACAAGAATCAAAGAAATGAATATAATTGGTAAACGTACCTAGATAGCATTTCTGTCTTTTAGACTTGATGGGTGTAAAAATAATTTGCACCAAATTAAGTCGAGTGATAGGCCTCTATTATGTTACCAGAAGCCTCACCTAAAGGGAAGGGGTAGCTACACCATAAATCTATTTATGGTTTCCATTGTTGGAAATTGTAATTACAAGTTGGTGTGTTCCTCACGTCGCTGCAGATTTGTTTGTCAGTCGAAATCTGTCAGTAATCAAAATGTCAATCTGACAGTCTACAAGTGCAAGGTCGCACGTCTACTCAAAATTCAGTCGGAAAGCAGGAGAGATATAAATGAAGCCGAATTCTATCTTCTCGAATTAAATTAAGTTGTTGAAGAGTCAGTCATAGTTATGGCAGTGTTTAATGGTGAGTCGGTCTTAGCTTCTGAAGGAAGTTTATATAAGTCTGAGTTGGTTTAGTTAAAAAAAAGGAGAAGGGGAGAGGATAGATATGAATAGATAGAGACATAGTGAAAAGGAGAGAGGGATGCAGAGAAGTTGTTCAAGAACCAACATCAGTTGAAGAGTTGACTGAACAAGTATCAAAGCCAAAGCTCATTTTGTCATTGTATTTTGTAATCCGAGCGCACTGTGTTGAAGTTCATTAATATCAAGTATTTTGTGTGTTGACAAGGTTCTGTGTTATTTCTCTATTATATTCCACATTCGTAAATCGTTCTATTTAGTGTGTTTATTCACAACGAGCAGTAATATGGTAGTCTGTGCACTGCATAGTGATCTTGAGAAGTATGTCACGTACCCTGTTTGGTGCGCAGTATTTTAGACTGTGTTGTGAAGAGTAGACTTCGTGCATCTCCCTCACCCTTCAAATTGGTATCAGAGTAGATTCTACTAGAACGATTTTGTCAGAGCAGAAACTCTGTTGAAAGTGAAAAATGGCTTCTAACTCAAATCTGCAACCTCCCACTTTTACAGGCAAGAATTATGAGATGTGGTCCTTGACCATGAAGGCCTTGTTCCGAGGTCAATATGTATGGGAGATAGTCGAAAATGGTTATGTTGAACCAGCATATTAGGAAGCATATAACGCCCTCACACAAGCTGAGAAAGATGTCTTGAAAGATCAAAGAAAGAAGGATGGAAAGACGTTGTTTTACATACATCAAGCCATGCATGAAAGCATACTTCCAAGAGTTGCATCAGCAAAGCAAGCCAAGGAAGCATGGGGCATATTACAAACCGATTATCAAGGTATGGATAAAGTAAAAACTGCAAAACTTCAGATTCTTAGAAGAGATTTTGAAACTATGTTAATGAAAGATCCAGACATAGTAGATTCTTTCTACACACACGTCATTGGAGTGATAAATCAGATTAAGTCTCATGGTGAAACCATAGAAGATAGAAAAGTTGTTGAGAAAGTGCTTAGGAGTCTTCCTCCTAAATTTGATACTCTTGTTGTAACCCTAGAAGAAGGCAAATCCTTGAATCAGTTCAGTCTAGATGAACTGCAAGCTTCCCTCATTAATCATGAACATAGATTGAACAGGTCAAATATGTCATTAGAAAATGCTTTTTCCACACAGTCATCTATAAGCCATGGAAGAGGAAGGGGGAGAGCTAACTCTAGAGTCAGAGGAAGAAGTTTTGACAGAAGTGGATGCAGTATCAATCCTAGAAATATTGGTGGAAGAGGTCAAAACCCAAGTACTAGCCAGTCAACTTGTCAAAGAACTGACAAATCAAAGATTCAATGTCATTACTATAAAAAATATGGACATTATGCATATGAGTGTAGAAAGAGATAGTATAATCAGAATAAGCAAAGTCAAGATCATTCACACAACAAAAATAACCAAACATGACCTATGTTTATGGCGCGCATTATACTTTTGCCTAGCGTAGAAGAAATGACTAATATAGTGTCACGAGTTGAATGCAATCTTGCTCAAGCAAGTCCATGTGACATATAGTATTTAGATTCAGGTGCAGTAATCATATGACAGGAAACAAAGAATTGTTTTCTAGTTTGGATGAGTCAGTCCAGACCAAGGTTACACTTGGAACAGATATCCAAGTCACTGTCTTAAGCAAATGCAGTATAAACATTTTAACTAGACAAGGAGAAGAGAGAGTTATGTCTGATGTATATTATGTTTCTAGTTTGAAGCATAATCTGATGAGTACATGACAATTGTTACAAAAAGGATACAGAATCTACATGGAAGATAATCACTGTGTGATTATGGATAAATGCCCAAGCAATCTACTTATTGCAAAAATCTAGATGATAAGTAACAGGATGTTCCCATTGACATTAAATCCAGTCAAGAAGGAGAATATAGCGCAAACTGCTGACAAAAATAAAAGTGTGTAGTTAGACACTGCATTTACAGCAGAAAGCATGCGCATTACTAATGGAGAAAATAGTGCATGCAGTATCAAGAAAGGAGAAAATGGCGGAGAATGAAGGCAACATTCCAATCTAAAACACAAGATGACTCCTTGTTATGGCATTTCAGAATTGGACATTTGAACTTTGGATACCTGAAGCTGCTACACCCAAAGAATATGGTAAAAGGCTTACCATTGATTGAAAAATTAGAAATGATATGTGAAGGATGCATATTTGGCAAGCAACACAGAGAATCGTTTCCAGTTGGAAAGTCTTACAGAGTAAAAGCTCCACTGAAAAATAGTACATTCTGACATTTGTGGTCCAATGCAAACTCCGTCTATAGGAGGCAGTATTTATTTTCTATCATTCATTGATGATTTCTCAAGAAAGACATGGATTTATTTTCTAAAGCATAAATCTGACGCATTGGGTTGTTTTCAGCAGTTCAAATCACTTGTGGAGAAACAGAGTGGTTATTACATCAAGTGTCTAAGAACAGACAAAGGAGGAGAATACATGTCAAAATAATTTCAGAAATTTTGTAAAGATCATGGCATCTACAAGTAATTTACCGCGCGATACACACGACAGCAGAATGGTGTCACAGAAAGAAAGAATAGAGCCATCATGGAAATGGCGGGCAGTATGTTGTCAACCAAACATTTTTCAAATGAGTATTGGGCTGAGGCAGTAGAAACTGTAGTATACATCTTGAACAGATGTCCAACAAAGAGTGTGAAAAATAGAATTCCTCGGGAAGCATGGACAGGATCAAAGCACAATGTGGCACACTTAAGAGTTTTTAGTTGCGTCACATACACACACACATTCCAGATGAACTGAGAAGGAAGATGGACAACAAAGGACATAAATGTATATTTGTTGGGTATTCTGAAGAGACAAAAGGATACAAGTTGTATGACCCTGTCACAAGAAAAGTCATAATCAGTCGTGATGTTCAGTTTGTGGAGAATGAAGCATGGGATGGAACCATGGAAAAGACAGTGAAAATAATTGGTGCAATGGAGCATGATGATATAGAGGATGAAGTGATACAAACACCATACACACGACAGTGCGCAGTTTCATCTACACCTAGCACTACAACACAAATTACCGTGCAAAATACTCTGGTAAGAACAACAAATGCACAGTCCACCCCTAGACCGTAGCAAATACCAACAAATAGTTTGAGTACTTCTACATCTCCAGATACAACATTAGAAAGTTTGTTACCAAGAAAGACAAGAATTCTGCGCGACATCTATAATGAAGACACATCAAATTCATTTTCAGTTTTTGCTTTGTTTTCAGAAATAGATGATCCATTAAATTTTGAAGACGCTGTCAAAGAGGAAGTATGGGCACAAGCCATGGATGAAGAAATTAGATGCA
Source organism: Picea engelmannii (assembly GCA_009831015.1). NCBI lineage: Eukaryota > Viridiplantae > Streptophyta > Pinopsida > Pinales > Pinaceae > Picea > Picea engelmannii. The sequence continues at coordinate 22,676 of ML797277.1, read as the reverse complement.
TAGAGAGTAATCAAACATGGAGATTGGTTGATGTACCTGAAGACAAAGATGTCATAAGTGTCAAGTGGATTTATAAAACCAAGCAAGATGCAGAAGGAAAGGTACAGAAGTACAAGGCAAGATTAGTTGCAAGAGGCTTTACACAACAACCTGAAATTGATTACAATGAAACATTTGCACCAGTTGCGTGCATGGACATAGTCAGAACAGTGTTAGCAATTGCCACGCAGAACAAATGGCTAGTTTATCAGATGGATGTAAAGTCGGCATTCTTGAATGGAAACTTAGAAGAAGAAATATATGTGGAACAACGACAAGGTTATGAGATTCCAGAACAAGAAGACAAAGTATACATATTAAAGAAAGTGTTATATGGATTAAATCAAGCTTCGAGAGCTTGGTACAGTCGCATAGATTCCTATCTCACACAGAATGGATTTCAGAGAAGTGAAAATGAGCCAACATTGTACATCAAATCAAATCAGCAAGGTAATGTGTTAATTATTTGTTTATATGTGGATGATTTGATATTTAGAGGTGATTTTGGCATAGAATATTTCAAATTAGTCATGAAGGATGAATTTGAAATGATTGATTTGGGGCTAATGAGATATTTTCTAGGAATAGAAGTGGACCAGTCCAAAATTGGTATATTTATCTCACAGTCCAAGTATGTGCATTAAATATTGAAGAGATTCAATATGGTGAATTCAAAAGTAGCACCAACACCTGTCATAACAGGATTGAAGTTAAGCAAGGAAGATAAAGGGTCCAAAGTGGATCCCACACCATTTAAAAGACTGGTAGGCAATCTTATGTATATAACAGTGACAAGACCTAATATTATGTATGGAATGAACCTAATCTCAAGGTTCATGGAAACTCCAAAAGAATCACATTGGAAAGTAGGAAAGAGAATCCTGAGATACGTGAATGGAACAAAAGATTTTGGCATAAAGTGCTCCATTTCAGAAGATTTCAAACTCATTGGATAAACTGACAATGATTGTGGAGGCAGTATTGATGACAGGAAAAGTACCTCTGGGTACACATTTCATTTTGGAACAGGAATGGTATCATGGGCATCAAGGAAGCAGCCCATAGTGACACTTTCTTCAGCAGAAGCAGAGTACATCGTAGCCACAAGCACAACTTGTCAAGTAGTATGGATGAGAAGGATATTAAATTTTTTGTTGAAAGAACAACAGGAACCAACTACAATTTTCTTTGACAACAATTCATCCATCATGTTATCAAAGAATCATATGTTTCATAAGAAAACCAAGAACATTGATACAAGGTATCATTTCCTCGGAGAATTGGTGAATAACAAAGATATAAGTTTAGAATTGTGCAGGTCAAAAGAACAAATTGCAGACATTTTTACAAAATCTTTAGCAAGAGATGAATTTCAGCATCTACGCAGTAGTCTAGGAGTCCACGCAGTAACAGAAGAGTGATAGTAAAATGAAAACTCAAATTTTTGATGTCATTTTCTTTTGTAACTCCATCAACTTATAATTAAGGGGGAGTGTTGGAAATTGTAATTACAAGTCGGTGTGTTCCTCACGTCGTCATCGATTTGTGTATCATTCGAAATATTTCAGTAATCGAAATGTCAATCTAACAGTCTGCAAGTGAAAAGTCGCATGTCTACTCAAAAGTCAGTCGGCAAGCAAGAGAGCTATAAATGAAGCTGAATTCTATCTTCCCAAATTAAATTAAGTTGTTGAAGAGTCAGTCATAGTTATGGTAGTGTTTAATGTTGAGTCGGTCTTAGCTTCTGAAGGAAGTTTATATAAGTCTGAGTCGCTTTAGTTAAAAAAAGGAGAGAGGGAGAGGATAGATAGAGACATGGTGAAAGGGAGAGAGGGATGTAAAGAATTTGTTCAAGAGCCAGCAGCAGCTGAAGAGTTGACAGAACAAGTATCAGAGCCGAAGCTCATTTTGTCATTGTATTTTGTAATCTGAGCGCACTGCGCCGAAGTTCATTAATATTAAGTATTTTGTGTGTTGACAAGGTTCTTTGTTATTTCTCTATTATATTCTGCATTCGTAAATCATTCTATTTAGTGTTTGTATTCACAGCAGACAGTAATCTGGCAGTCTGTGCACTGCAAAATGATCTTGAGAACTCTATTGAGTAGCATGTTTGGTGTGCAGTATTTTAGACTGCTTTGCGTAGAGTAGACTGCGTGCATCTCCCTCACCCTTCATCCATTTCCCATTTCTAGATGGGGTTGGTTTTTGAGAAATAGCAATTCGGCCGAAGGTTTCTAGCGTAAGGCCAACAGAAAAAAAAACCCTAATTCAAGTTTCTATTATTAAATTCTAAATGAAATCATCTCCTTTTACTATGCATGGTACTTCCCAAAAAGACTCTTGTTTACGTAAATCTTTATCTTGTAGCACCTTCTATCTTGGAGGTGTTGTAGGCGAGTCTAAAAGAGATGTGACAAGGCTATAGTCATAATATTCCCGATCATGGTCAAAGGAGTGCCTCTCACTCTTTCACTAGTGAAAGAACGATTGATGAGATGGTAAATTCATGTATTAATCAAAATTTTCAATATACCACCAAAATAGTTTTCTATATCTAAAAAGAAAAATTGAAACAATGAGACCATTCCTTCTTCCATAATTGAGTTATTGAATTCTCTTTCCTTTTTTTGTTAGTGAATTCTCTTTTCTATTCATATTCTGATAAAATAGGTTCAAATTCATTTTTCTTTTCATCAAAAGTTTCAAAAAATAGAACAGTTTTTTTTTTCATATTTTGATAAAATTAGTTTAAAAAAAAATACAAATAAATAATTCGTTTTCATATTTTCACAAATGACTTATTCTTCAACATTTTCATATTTCTATTATTTAATCTATGTAAACTTATTTATCTTTTATCTACTGATTAGTGAACACTTAATGCAAATAATTATGTGCATAAGTGCAAACGTTTTATTATTAATTTGTTTGTAAACTAATTGAGTATTATTCATCTATGGCATGAATATGGCATGAATATTATGTGCATAAGTGCAAAAATTTATTATTAATCTGTTTGTAAACTGAGTATTATTTGTCTATGTCAGGGATATTATGTTTTGGATCATATGGTAAGGATATATTATGTTTGGGCCATTTTCATTATTTGGGCACATTGTTTTCAAGGTATAAAAACATGGTTTAATTTAAATTTTCCAGTTTGACTTTTGCATGGGGTATACTGTGTATGTACTCAGAGAGTGGATGGTGAGGATATTATGTTTTGGACCGTGTGATAGGGATATTATGTTTTGGGCCATTTCTATTATTTGGGCACACTNTTCCAAGGTATAAAAACATGGTTTAACCTAAATTTTCTTATCTTGACTTTTGCATCGGGGTAATGCACCCAGAGAGTGGATATCAGTAAGTAAGTTATGCCAGTAAGTCTCTTCTAAAATACTATTTACAATAATACATCATACAACAAAATACATGAAAAAAAATTACATCTTACAATAAAATACATAAAAAAAAAATACATCTTACAATAGAATACATAAAAATAACTACAACGATGTAAAAAATATGGCGAAGTCACTTACTTCACTTACAGATCTTCCCTCAGTGGGAAACCCTAGGATGATTTCGTTTCCAATGGCTATGATAACTGTCATCTCGCCTGATGTTTCTCCACGCGCAGCAAGCAACGGAGTAGACAACAAGG
>ML797277.1:0-13767 GCA_009831015.1 Picea engelmannii | reverse complement strand
CATAAGTTGATTTGCTAGATTCAAATGATAGTGGCCTCCAAAAGTAAAAAAATGTAAAATGTTTAAACTACATCTTTATAAAATAAATTTAGTTAATTATAAAATTATTTAATTCTAAGATAAATTTGAAAATAAAGATATTCAATTCCAAGACAAATTATAAATATGACATCTCTAATTTAAAGGAAAATTTAAAATTTTTAAATTAAAGATATATAATTTCAAGACAAATTACAAATATGAAAAAGAAAAAAACACATTAATTAATTTCAAGGCAATTTGTAAAATTTGAAATAAAAATATTTGATTCCATTACAACTTACAAATCTAAGAATGAAGATCTTTAATTCTAAGAAAAAACAAGTTACAAAATTTTAAACAAATATATTTAATTCAATGGCAATTTACAAATTTGAAAATAAAGAAAACTAATTTCAGAATAAAAATATTTAAGTTCAAGACAAAATCTAAAAACAAAAATATTTAATTCCTAGGAAAATTACAAATTTGGAAATAAAGATATTTTATTCCAAAGCAAATTAAGTAGAAATAAATATTTAAAGATATCTAATTGCTCTTGGGTTTGGTAATTGAATAGAAGAGGAGAATGGAGGAACCTCACCCCTCCTTTATGTTCACCGATTTATTCTTTTCAACCTACTATGAACTCCTATAAATCACTTCCACTTTGGGAAACCTAAAGCGTGTTCCTTCTATCCAATCTTGGCTTGTAGTAGCACTACAATTTTATAATAGGGTAATAGTATTTTCTCCATTTTTCACAAAACAATGTTCTACAATATAGCTAAAGTTAGAAGCTTAAAAAATGACCTTTGAATTTTTGAGGAGATAAAAATAAGCTAGAAGCTTAAAGAATGTCCTTTGAACTTTTGGGAAGATAAAAATTCTCCTTAATTACAATGAGTGGGAAAAAACCCTAAGCTTAAAAATTCTCCTTAATTACAAAGAGTGGCCAAAAACCCCAAGTTTATGAAAAAATAGAATGTGTAAAAAACACAATGAATAAAATTTGCAATAAATGGAAATAACATGTGTTTTACATTAAAAAAACCCTAAACTTAAAAATTCTCCTTAATTACAAAGAGTGGCCAAAAACCCCAAGTTTATGAAAAAATAGAATGTGTGAAAAACACAATGAATAAAATTTGCAATAAATGGAAATAACATGTGTTTTACATTAATTTTTTGTTTTAGATTAAAATTAATCAATAGATGAAATATTGTTCACAAAATATCAATCTTTAATAATTAAAAAATATATAAAATATTTTTCTATATAATATATATTTTATTATGAATTTATATTCTTTTATAATATCCAAAATTTTATATCAATTTTCAATTATATATATATATATATATATATATATATATATATATATATATATATTGCTTTATGATATCCAAAATTACAATCAAAATTCTATATTACTTTATAATATCTAAAATTATAATCAAAATTCCATATTGCTTTATAATATCCAAAATCGTATATATAGATTTATAATATCTGAAATCTATGTTCATTCAAATTCAAATAAAAGGTTAAATTAAAATAAATTTTTAATTTAACTTTTATGTATTTATAGAATATAAATGTCATATAATCAAGATATCAATTAATTGTAATAGAATTTAAATTGGTATTGTTAACACCAGAATTTGCAACCTATTTCATAGGAATCAAACATAATTGAGGTTTACCCTCAAGAGCATTATGGTATAAATCATGTGGCATTTTGCTCATGATTTTTACAGGAAAAATGAAATGTTTTGGGTCTGAAAAGCTCCAGCATCCTTTGCTTCCTTTCACGTGATCGTCGTTCACTCGTTGTGCCATGAAAGCTTGTGCCAAGCATTTTTCTCCATGTCACCCCTGTGTATACACTATCGGCCTGCCACCTGTTTCACTTGTATTAGTTATAGAAGAAGATCTGCATAACCTCGAGGTATCAAAATTGACTTGCAGCAATCATTGGCACCATCTAAGAACAATTATGGGTGTCAAGCCTCGTCCTGATCTCGATGAAAGCAATTACTGAGAATGAGAGTGGTGGTTGAGACCTCGTCTCAGCACATAAATGGAAATCCAGAAAGGATTGGTAGATTTGAGCTCGCGTCTGACAAAGAGATGCATGCACAGTCTGACAGAGAAGGTCTAGGAAGAAGAGCTCGCGTCTGACAACAAAAGATTGTTTGCATAGTCTAACAAAGCAGACGTTGATCGAAAACTTTGAATGCAACAATCCGATCACAGTCCTGATGGTTGCAACAATTCTTCTTATATATAGGCAGTTTTGATATTTTGTAAGGGTCAATGGTTGAGTTAGGCTCCCTTATTGTAATATTTTGATGAAGAACACTGGTTCTCTGGTTATGTAACTTGATTTGAGACTTGTTGATTAATCTAAGTTAGATTTCTTCCTCCATCTTTTTTTCCTCCGATACTGAGAGAGTTCATGATTGACTCATTCACATGGATTGTTGTAACTATATTATGATGAATGTTTGATTATAATATTATGATGAATGTTTGATTATAGTGTTGTTATTATGTCTTTTAGTTTCCTTGAAAATTTGAATTCAAGAGAATCTTGTGTTTGAGTTTTTTCCTCAGGTTGTTGGAAGACCTGATGTCCATAGCAGACCTCTACACTTTCTCACCAAAGTTTTCCTCCTATTCACCTTTACTCCAACTTACTAACTGAAGTTGATACAAGACTTCAATTGTTTGTCCATGCCAACGCACATTTTTAGAGTTGGAATGTTATTATCTCGAGTCTTATCCATTTGACACCCTTAAAACTCATTTACATTTACTGTATAAACTGATGGGTACTGGGCTTATCCTCATTACAGTATGAGGGTGATTCCTAGTTCTAACATAAATGGTGTCATTGTTGGGGACGGATTTGAGCAGATTGAAGAGCTCCATGGGAAGAACGACATAGATCCAACTCTTGATGGTAGATAAGAGAGGGATACATAAATTGACTGTAATCATCTACCTGGCGACTCCACTAGGGAGGATCCTATTGATAGAAAGATGAAGTGAATGACTAGGTATCATCTTATGAGTTTTCTTCATGAACTTTTGTTGTTCTTTATTAGCTCATTTTTGTTTTTCCCTTCACATATAAAGAGGATCATATTCTTCTTTGTTTATTCGGTTGATAACCAACCTTCCTTTATATATCCATCCTTGGAAGAAGAAGACCTGCTTTCTTCCTGTGTTGTAGATGTTGATATTGTATCCTTAGCTCTACCTACTCATAAAGATGAGCTTCATATTGAAACCCTTCCTGAACTCAATCACCCTTGTAGCCCTGGGGAGGTTGAAACTGATCCACAACCTCCTCAAATCTCATCACATCATATTGCTACTGTTGAGCCTTGCCATCAATGTGTTAAGCCTCATATTCAACCCACTAGTTTTCAAACTAGAATCAGAGACAAGTTGTTTAAACCTTTAAAGATTCCATATCATATTCATCCTTATCCTCTTGATTTATTTAAGTACTTTCCTCATTTTTTTGGAGAGGATCATGTTACAGCTGAGAGGCATGTGGAGGCTTCCGAGAATTTTATTGATCAATTTGAGATAGTTCATGAGGATGTTACCATGATATTGTTTTTCAAATCCTTGTTAGGAGATGTTGTTGTATGGTTTAAGGATTTGGGAGATGACTCCATTGGTTCTTAGGTTGAGCTATACAATGATTTTTTAAAGTGGTGCGGTGAGAACAAGTCCCTTGATCAGTATTGGGATGATTTAATTGCCTTGAGGAGAGGGAAAGAGGAAGCCTTGGTTGTCTTCAACAGGAGGTTTTACAGTGTTTATCATAGTATCTATGTCATGGCTCAGTATTCAGAGCTTGTCCTTCTCCTGAGAGAAAGGAAATATACATCTTTATTACAGTTATTCATGGGTGTTGAGGAAGTAGAAGAGAACCTTTGAGCTTGTGGTAGGATTCAAAGTCAGTATCATCTCAACTTTGAATGTAAGACAGTTTTTACCTGCTAATCCTATGAAGAAAATACTGTGGATAATTTTGTCTTCGATGCAAGTACCCATGAGCAACCCTTTCTTGATGAAAATCATGTGTATGAACATCTAGAAGCAGTAGTTACTACTATTCCTGAAATGGATATTTTTAACAGTTATATTCTTGATGAAATTATTGTTTTAAAGGTTGATCATAGACATGAAAGGAAACCCATTTTTGATGGATATTCTAGTGATGATGAGCAACAAGCTTATCTTATATTTGATCACTATGCAGACAGTAAGGATGATGCAGAAGTTGGCCTTGTCACAGAAGACACAACTCGAGAGTTTGACTAGGAGTATCCCTTAGTTGAGGCATGTGAAGAGATCATTTATACACAACCAGAAGTAAATCAGTAGTCATTAATGGATCAAAAGCCTCCTACGTCCATCCTTCTTCCACTTGTACCTATAGTTCACAACAAGCAGCTTTTTGACCCACAAATGTCTGTGGTTGTCATTCAATCAAGTGTTCCCGTAGAGGACATCAATCCAGTTGTCAGCAACTTTGAAACAATGAAGGTAACCTTTCATAAGTTAATCATGTGTTTCCTTCAGTTTCATGACACTGACGATGAGTACATAAAGTTACACTTTTCAAATGCTTTGGAGCATGAAGGCTTGATCTTTTTATCAACATTTGAAGGTAATATGGGTGATCATAAGAATGAAATTAGTCATCTATCACACTTTCCTTGTATTTTATGGATCATTTGTAGTGAAGCGACGGATTCAGTTATAAAACAGTTTGAATGGCTATGGTGGAAGTTTGCTTTCACCTAGCATTTTGTAAAAGTCAGTTAACTTAGGTTTTGTACATAAATAAGCTCCCTCGGAAGTAGGTGTGTTTGCTTTCATTTTTAGAATAGTGAACTTGTCAGACTGTTTTCTTTAGTATGATGTTTCAGAGCATGAATCCATAGCCCAACAACTAAGGCACTGGAACTACTTGTTCTTGGCATCTCTCAGGGAGCATGCCATCCCCTGTGGAGCCAAATGTTAACACCATAATTTGCAACCTATTTCATAGGAATCAAGCATAATTGAGGTTTACCCACAGGAGCATTATGGTATAAATGATGTGGCATTTTTCCCATGATTTTCACAGGAAAAATGAAATGTTTGGGGTCTGAAAAGCTCCAGCATCCTCCGCTTCCTTCCATGTGAACGTCACTCACTCATCGTGCCATGAAAGTTTGTGCCAAACATTTCGCTCCACATCACCCTTGTGCATATGCTATCGGCCCGCTACCTGTTGTGCTTGTATTGGTCACATAAGAAGATTTGCATAACCTCGAGGTGTCAAAATTGACTCACAGAAGATGTTGGCACTGTCTAAGAAAAATTATGGGTGGCAGGCCTCATCTTGATCCCAATGAAGGCAGTTACTGAGAATGAGAGCAGTGATTGAGACCTTATCTCAGTGCATAAATCGAAAGCCAGAAAGGATTGACAAATTTGAGCTCGCATCTGACAGAGAGCTGCATGCGCAGTCTGATAGAGAAGGTCCATATGGAAGAGCTCACGTCTGACAATAGAACAATGTCTGCACAGTCTGACAGAGCAGACGTTGACTGAAAACTTTCAATGCAACCATCTGATCACACTCCTGATGGTTGCAACAGTTCTGCTTATATATAGACAGTTTTGATATTTTGTAAGGGTCGATGGTTGAGCTAGGCTCCCTTATTGTAATATTTTGATGAAGAACACGGGTTCTCTGGTTATGTAACTTGATTTGGGACTTCTTGATTAATCTAAGTCAGTTTTCTTCTTCCATCTTATTTGTCTCGGATACTGAGAGAGTTCATGATTGACTGATTCACATGGATTGTTGTCACTGTATTATGATGAATGTTTGATTATAGTGTTTTTATAATGTCTTTCAGTTTCCTTGAAAATTTGAATTCAAGAGAATCTTGTGTTTGAGTTTTTTCCTCAGAATGTTGGAAGACCTAATGTCCATAGAAAACCTCTACACTTTCTCACCAAAGTCTTCCTCCTATTCACCTTTACTCCAACTTATTGACTGAAGTTGATACAAGACCTCAATTGCTTATGGATGCAAACCCAGATTTTCTGATATGGAACGTTATTATCTCGAGTCTTATCCATTTGACCCCCTTAAAAATCATTTACATTTATTGCATAAACTGATGGGTACTAGTCTTATCCTCATTACAGTCTGAGGTTGATTCCTAGTGCTAACATGTATATTTTAAATTCTATTACAATTAATTTATATTTTGACTATATGAAACTTATTTTCTATACATACATAAAAGTTAAATTATAATTGATTTTTAATCATGCTATGATAATGCTCTGTTTGTGTGAAATTAAATATCTTTGAATGGAAAATAGAATGGAAATGAAAAGTGAAGAGGAATGCACCACAATGTTACTCTCCCTAATAGTTGAGCGACATCCTCAGACTATCCCAGGAGCACGAAAATAGGGGTTGTAAATAGGAAAAGGGGTAGAAGAAGCACTACGAATCCCAGGAGCACAATCCAAGAGCGTTGGAGATATATTACGAGCATATGGTGTTTATTCACGCCAAAATATTGCCAACAAAGAGTCCCAAGCATATTTCCCATTCCTATCTGGTAAACCAATATTAAAGTAAGAAACGTTACACTTAACAGTAAAGTTTACAACACAGGTGAAGTTGAAAGTGAGGTGGGGATCAACACTTCATATAGGATGGGTAATCCTTTAATTTTTTATCATATCTTGTGGATTTATGTCACTTTCTTTATACATGTTTTGTATACTATGAATTCGGTCTAAATTCATTTACATGTCCCTTTCTTTATAGAGTTTTTGTATACTGTGAAGTGAGTCTAAATTATTTTATGTGTCGTTTTATTTCCATATGTTCTGTATATTGTGTAGTCAAGTCACTTTCCTCTATATTGTGCAGCGATTGTAAATTCTCTTATATGTCACTTTCTTTGTATACATTTTGGTTATATTGTGGATAAAATTTATATTCCATTATCTTTGTATACATTTTGGTTATATTGTAACAGAATTTATATTCCATTATCTTTGTATACATTTTGGTTGTATTGGTTTACTCTCAAGATGCACTGGATATATTATATTATATCTTAAAGATGGTTGTACATTGTATTTTATTTTATTTTATGTTTTTCATGTTTTTTTGGTCTTTCTAATTCTCATTTTTTTTTCTTTATTAATATAATCTCTAGAATAATTAGAATTTGTCCCAGATTTAAAATTTCAAATCTATACTAAGTCTCAAAATTCAAAAATTAAAATTAAAAATGAATAAATAATCTAATAAAATAAATAAGCCATTATTCATTAAAAATGACTATCAGAGAATAATATTCATCCTATGTATCTTTGGAGTTGTGGATTTGTAACATCTATTGCATCTTTAGAGTTGCGGGTTTGTAAGCCTAGTAGTACCGAGTGAGACATGGTTGTATAGCCATTGATTACTACAGACGACCAGATTTATCTTCATCTACATTATAAGTTAATTAATACATCTTTGAAATAATTTGTATTCTAAGTATGGCAAATTTCCCGATGAAAAATAATTGTTTGTTTTACAACAGTCATTCTATTCCTTTTTAGCTTTTACTAGTTAAATTGCCTTTCTTTATTGCGTGGGACATGAGCAAATGGGTTAACTTACCTTGATTATTGACGAGGGACATGGTGATACCATTATTTGGTGGTTATTACTGACGTTGAGTTTTTAAAATGTGTTTGGAAATAAAATGCATCTGAATGAATTTTTTTAATAGACAACATGAGATAGTGGAATTTATTCTGTTTTATTTTTCTGATCAAAATTGGTCTTAAAATTGGTAGAAACTATGTTTGAAAATCTAGATTTTACTTCTATGTTGAAAACTTTGTTTTTAAAAATATTGGACAATTTTAAAACTGAAAAAGGTAAAATTGTAGTACAGAAAAACCAGTCTTACCAAAAATGGAGGCATTTAAATACATAAGACAAACAGTATAGGAAAGAAGTAATAGAAAACGTCTACCTCATCAGCATGTAAACCATTGAAGACCAATGTAAAAATCCTTAGGCTCTATATTCTTTATGCTCCACATTGTTTCTTCTGGTTTGGGTTATTGATATTCTATTTATTGTTTATCAGAGCTTTATTGTATGTGAAAAATGTGATTGTTTATCAGAGCTTTATTCTACTTTTACATTCTCTAGTTGTTGTACTTGTACATTCTCTAGTTTTTGTAGGAGGTAGTCCTCGAAAAAACCGGTTCCACGCAGAAATATGTTTAAGAAATGAAAAACACTAACCGCAAAATACCGATCCCCTTCAAATCTCTTCTACGGTTCTCCCCACAATATCTATAATTTGGAGGATAGATATTGTCAAATCTCCCATCTCCTGCTAGATAATTAGTAGATAGATCTGTTTGGTCTCCCGTCAAAAATCGGCTATTGACAAGCAATGTTAAGAAGATAGATCCCCTTCGATGAAAGAGGTTATTAAGTTTTTCCAGAGAATATCTATACGACGAAAAATAAATTTACAGAAAATAGATGGGACTTCTCACTCACTATATAAATCTAAATTAACCCGCGAGCTGCAATAATCAGACCCGATTTCCAAAATTTCAAGGGAATCACAGCGGGATAAAAAACCCCAACCGTAGTGTTGTCTCCACAGATTCGACGTCAGAAGACCATGAATAGGTTGCAATGACCATAACCATCTAATTTCTACATAATATTTTTAACAATGGTTACTTGGACAGCGTTTCAAACTCATTCCGACTTCAAGAAAATGAAACTTGAAGTTCGCGAAAAATGATTTCTTCTCGTTTACGTGCTTAAGATATTAAGCCCCAATTACATATCACAAACTTGGAGAATGATTCGAGACAAACATTCACAATTGAACGAAACTTTCCAAATTCTTCTTCAGTTTGATACAAAAAAAATGACCAAAAAAAAATCTTCCACAACAAAGATAAAATGTTTGTAACTCCACAATAAGTTTGTAAGACCAAAAGATAAGCATCTACAACAAAGATAAAATGTTTATAACTCCACAATACATTTATATGACGAATGTCCTTTCTAGTTTCATTTTTGGATAGCCTGAGAATGGAACGAAGTAGCTGACACATACAATATTTATTCTATGGACTGAATTTTCCCACACACAGATGTCATGATAAATTTAGATTAACAATTAACACACTGATAATAATTGATACTGGCCTCCACCTATGCTGCTATATAAGGAGGGAGACCTGCAGAGAGGACAAGTGTACCTTTGATAATCGATCCACTTGTCCAAACATTCCATATGAAAAACATGCCCACATTTATCTAGGCACCGGATTAGATCAGTTTCCCAAAAATCAGTTAGACAAATAGCACATGTAATATGTTTATGGTGATCTGCTAGTAAACTTTTGTATTCAACGACGGTCGGCAGATTCTCACGGATGGTATGTAGAGGGTTGTTACGGGGCAGGAAGAAGAAATATCAGAAATGGTTGTGGTGAAACGAACTATGTGCCAAAGTGGGAGAGGGTTATGAGAAGGATATTGACGAGCTTCTTACAAAATCCCAGTTCTATGAAGAGGGCTCAGAATCCAATTCAGTAAATGCCTGCCCAATTCGACTACAAAGATGAGGGACACGTGGGGTAGACGAGGCTGCAATGTCCCATGAAAAGTGGAGAGCGAGTGCATGCATCTGATCCTTGACTTTGGTGAAGAATATTTTCAATGGCCCAGCCTTTGAGTTCTGCCAAGTAGTTTTGTAGTTCGACCTACCTGATTGAATCAATGGGCCTACATCACATTGACAGTTGTCGTCATGAAGGGGCAGGTGGCATCAATTTGCCTTTAAACCCAACGCTCCCCTTAATACCAAACCTCTGCGTCAAGTGGACCTGGAACCCTGGGTATCAAATTCGTTTGTTTTATGTTCACCATTTGAAACCCTCAACCATACGGTTAGACAGTGATCTTGGTGTCCTATAAGAAAACCGTATAATCTCCCATATATATCATATTAAGGTTTCATTGCTTGTGAAAAATAAAGATTAAAAGCAAATAAAAACTTAGACAACCATACTCACCAATATGCCAGAATCGAACCCGACAATGAGACCGACCACTGTCAAGAAAGTCATTGATTTTGAGTAATAAAAAGATCTCAGTAAAAAAATATGTCCATCAAATATACCCTTTATCTGCGTCATCCCCATTTTCTTCTGTCTGTTAAGGTATGGAAGCTTGACTTTAAAGGCCTTGTGCATCATCATATAGATAAAAGGCTCACACATCCATTTTATATAAAAAGGTCGAGGGGCTCATGCAGTGGTGGAAAAGGCCACCCAGACACATGACACCTTACTAGATAAATGCTAAACCTCAAGAGAAAAAGCCTATTTTTTGTTGGCTCCTCGCAACGGCGCGACGGAGTATGATACCGCCACTTAGGAAGCCCAACAGAAGCCGCTGCTACTGTCGTCCATTTCAACACTATGTTTCCCTGCAGATGGATCGATTATTGGTGCCAATAAATGGAGAATAAAATAAAATAAAAAATGTACACAGTAGGATACATGTAGGTAGATGACTGGCACAGGGCATATTTCTTCGACATAATTCGGGAACAATACGGTCAGTATGTAGTGGAGAAAAGGTGGTCGTTTATATGTCCAGGATGAAGAATGAAATTGGGCTTTCGACCTGTCAAGCGTGAGAACGACGACTCTGTTAGGATAAACGTTGCCCTGAACAAATGATGCAGCTTCCGCCATTATAGATAAGCTAGCAGTCAATCCCAAAACCCTTCTGAAGGGCCTCAAACTTTGGGTTGTTGCTCTTTTGTAAGCAAAGGATGAGCCAAAACAGAGCTTCTCTTCTAGTGATAAAGGAGTTGAAGCCTTGTTATATCCGTGAAAGACATTAAATTTGGCGGTGCTAGAGCCTGCATAGATAAGCATGAAAGGAGGCGGTCTATAATGATACACAAGCTTGGATTTAAAGGCCTTGCAGGTCATCATATAGATAAAGGTCTTGCACGCCATGATATATAAAAGCATGAAAGGAGACAACCAGTCGTGGTACATGCTTGTTGAACAGTGGACCAATGGTAATTATCCAAAGGATAGATGACAGGTGGATACATTGAGGTTGATACATTGATATGAAAGGCAGTGGTATTGGTCACGATGACAGGTTTTGGGTGGACAGGTTTGAGGAAAAACTTATTCTTATTCTTATATACATGAGGCCATGCAGTGAGTATAAAGTGGTTTCGAAGGGATGGTTCTAGAAAATCTATCACTAAAAATGTCTTCAACATAATTAAAAGTATATCATGCAAATGAACATTAAAAATTTGGTCATATTAGAGAGGCAAAGGGGAGGCATTTGAAACAAGGAAGTCATCCACCTCTCTATTTGCAAGTGGGTAAGTTGTCTATGGAAAAACATGAAAATATTAATATAGAATGAAATTAGAACCAAGTAAATTATATTGTTAAGAATTATTTTAAGTATTATTATATTGTTAATTAATTATTTTAAGTATTATTATGTTGTTATATTATTATGTTGTTAAGTATTGTTGTTAATTTTATAAATTATTAAATATTTTTGAGTATTATTTTTTATTTTATAAAATATTATATAATTTTAAGTGAAAAATTAACCAATCATAATTATAAAACCATTTGAGAGATTTGATTTTATTATGAAATTATGCCATAATTTTGATTGGGTAAATGATTACTTGTACACAATAAAAATAAATAAAATGAATAAATAAATAAAACAATTTTTTTTTCAAATAATTTGTTGGTTCTCAAATATATACTAATCAAATGTGATAGTGGAGTATGACTTATTATTATTATTATTATTATTGTGACTTAAAAAAAATTTCAATTGGCTAAGAGCCATTGATGGCTGTCCCCACTACAAGTTGACATACTAAGTTATGACAAGTTTTTCCACTATCAATAAAAATATACAAAGCGAATGAATTGAACATTTTATACAATTAAAGTTTATGAGGTAACTATATATTAAAATCAAATGAGACTTGTTATCCCCATGGGTAATGACCTTTGGATACCTTCACAAAGGTGTTTTGTAGTTGCTTTCATGAGATATCATGTATTTATCCGTCTGATCATTTTCTCCATTTCTCCATTTTGAGACATGATCGTGCTAGTTCAACCATGATATATCTCAATTCATATCGGATCTTGTGATGTGAGGTACACTTTGATGGTTCGGTTTGCTTCATTGACATTCATTGTATAATACTTACTTAGATATAATGATATAACCTCATGCGATGCATAGTTTGAAGTTGAATTCGAGGTAGAGCCTACAGAAAGACATGAAGCAAAGCCCTAGGAAGGACATAATAAAGAAGCAAAGAAGCTCATTGACTCAATGGAACACCATGTTGCAGAGTTGAAAAAAAAGGACCGATTCCTATGATTGTTGTATATCGTCATCCACACCATATAGAGAAACAATAGTCATCAAGGCAAGGGTGTGTGCATCAACACATTTATATGAACCAAAATGGCACTAGAAAGGAAACCAATCAAGAGGCGCATGGAGGACTACCAGCACTACAAGACGATATTAGGATAGAAAAACAATCCCATGGCACCACAGGCATGATCAAGGTGGAAAGGCAACAATTCATCATGTTCATCTTCCATTAGGATAGATGGATGGTCGTACTTGGTACGAGTTGGCTACATTGCTTAGTCGATCATATTGTATGGGTTATTTTCATGTTTCGAGGATGAAACATGAGAAGGGGGGTGGAATGCAGTATACCTAGGGAGGTAATAGGGGTACCTAGGGAGGTGTCAAATGGGAATGTGGTTATGTATTATTAGTGGAGGTCATTAATGTACGGTGGAATAGGTCCACTATATTATTAAATAAGGCCCATGTAATAGTGTCAACACAATAGAGGTGAAAGGTCTTCTAGAAGGCTCTACCTACTAGAATATTCCTTCTCTAAAATGTTAATAGGAGATAGAGAGAATGTTATATAAAGAAGTGTAAACAATGTATTGAAGCATAATGAAGAATATTGTTATTGTAACAAATAAGAATTGTTTGAGGAGTGTTATCCTTCCATAAGGATTAATATATATGGTGTTACCTTACCTTAAAGGTTTGGACTATTTCTTGTGTTGAATATTTGGTGAATGATTTAGTTTATTCTTGTTGAGATTTAGTGATTATTTTTAAAGTATAATTGTAGATCTACTCAAATACTTAACAAAAAATTTCCAAAGCATAATAATTATTCTAGTTTAAACCATGTCAAGCTTGTATGCGGGTTAGTCCTTCTATAACTTTATATGAGCACTAACTCCAACCTCAAGTAATGGATAACTTGTACCAACTACTAATAGAACAAAAGGAACCGTGGCACTACAATTCCTTAACAAGCCCTAGCTGCATCATCTCTAGCTCCTTTCAAACCCAATGGTTGACAACAACCATCACAACTTCATGCCAGACGTTATGGAGTTCAATTTTCGTATATCCATTTTCATTATGGCTTTCATATTTGCGCCCTTTTTTCTCGGCAACGGCACAAGTCGCAGCATGTTAAAGGGTAGCAGGCCCTGCTGGGTTAACAGTGGCACTAGACTGTAAAATTCAGATCATA
>ML797276.1:158905-177801 GCA_009831015.1 Picea engelmannii | reverse complement strand
TATATGCCTAAAACGGAGATCGTATGCAAAAGTTACGACCCCGGGAAGTTGATGTACCAACTTACCCAAACGGGGCCCACATGACTCTTGGTGCTTCATCTCCTAGGGTTAGGTTTTTGGATGTCTAGGACTTTTGGCATTCCGTTGATAATCTGTATTCATTTCGTTCTGCTCATAAAATCCGGATCAGCTTCTTACTAAGCAAAGCACTAATTATCGAAATCGATGAAAAAAACAACTTCTGAGGGGTTGGAACCAGGAGTGAGGGGTGATATAGCTAACATCCTATGCCAGGAATCCAACAAATACGACGGTTTCTCAATCCGAGTCTCGATTTTCATTTTATGCCCAGTTGCAAGTCGCATCCCAAACCATTTCGGGGACTCTGGGCCAATTCCCGCTCAGGGCATAAAAGACTAACGGAGCAACATTTTTGAGTTCCATGAGATGCTGCAAGCTTGTTTAGGCATCGACTAGGTGAAAAAATTATCCATCCTCTCCCGAGGCATGGTTTCATAAATTGGCCTCTTAATCCAAATGTTGCATTTCTTCAAACTGAGAAAAACACTAGTTCTCAAAATCAATGATTAAAGAAACTTCTGAGGCATGGCACCCATGATTGAGGGGTGCTCTAGATGAAATCATATCCCAGTAATCCATCGCAACTGGCAGTTCCTTAATCCGAGTCTTGATATTTGTTATATTCCCAGTTGCAAGTCGCATCCCAAAACGTTTCGGGGACTCTTGGCCAAATGCTCCTGAGGGAATAAAAACCTAACGGAGAAACATTTTTAAGTTCCATGAGAATTCACAACATTTTTTAAGCGTGGACTAGGTGAATATATTTTCCATCTGCTCCTAAGGAACACTTTCATAAATTGGACCCCTTAATCCAAATGTTGGTTTGCTTCAAATTGAGCAAAACACTAGTTCTCAAAATCAATGAGTAAAGAAACTTTTGAGGCATGGAACCCAAGAGTGAGGGGTGCTCTAGGTGAAATCCTATCCCAAGAATCCATCGGAGTCGACGGTTCCTCAACGACTCTCGGTTTTTTTTAATTCCCAGTTGCAAGTCGCATCCCAAAACATTTCGGGGACTCTTGACAATTCATCCTCGGGGCATAAAATCCTAACAGAGCAGTATTTTTGAGATCCATGATATTTTGCATGTTTGTTTAGGCATGGACTAGGTGACCACATTTTCCATCCACTCACAAGGCATGGTTTTGTAAATTGGACCCCTAAATCCAAATGTTTCATTGCTTCTTAGTGAGCAAAGCACTAGTTATCAAAATCGATGAAAAAAACAACTTCTGAGGGCTTGGAACTGGGAGTGAGGGGTGCTATAGCTAAAATCCTATGCCATGAATCTAACAGAGACGATGGTTCCTAAATTCGAGTCTCTTTTCTCATTTTATGCCCAGTTGAAAGTCGCATCCCAAACCATTTCGGGGACTCTTGGCCAATTCCCGCTCAGGGCATAAAAGACAAACAGAGCAACATTTTTGAGTTTCGTGAGATGCTGCAAGATTTTTTAGGCATGGAATAGGTGACCAAATTATCCATCCACTCTCAAGACATGGTTTCTTAAATTGGACCCCTTAATCCAAATGTTGCATTGCTTCAAACTGAGCAAAACACTAGTTGTTGAAATCAATGAGTAAAGCAACTTCTGAGGCATGGCACCCGGGAGTGAGGGGTGGTCTAACTGAAATCCTATCCCATTAATCCATCAGAGTCGATGGTTCCTCAATCCGAGTCTTGATATTCATTTTATTCCCAGTTGAAAGTCGCATCCCAAACCATTTCGGGGACTCTTGGCCAATTTCTCCTGAGGGAATAAAAGCTAACTAAATTCTACATGTCTCTGTCAACTAACTACTATATCTTACTGCCTTGAAAAAATTCTGCACCAATTTCAACTGCACATTGATTTTAACAACCACTACTTCCTACATAAAAATGTTTTTTTCACTATTGTTAACCATCGCCATAAATAACTTATTCTTCAACTTGGATTGAACAAAACTAATATTTGTATAGTTCTACTCTTGGCTTGAACAAAACTAATATTTGTATAGTTCTACTCTTGTCTTGAAAAAAACTAATATTTGTATAGTTCTACTCTTGGCTTGCATTATACATATCGCCAATTAAAGCACCCAATATTTGCAACACACCAACTTATGGTTGGATTTCTTACTCCATAGCATTGACCCTCATCTTCAATGGACATTTCTTATAATAATTATAATTTGCACAAATCCAACAAACAACAACCTTACTACTGTTTTTTTCTTAGATCCATATGATAAATTTATCATGTCCCTAGTGTTATCACATTAAAATGTCCTTAATATGTCCAAAATCAAGAGGGATATCACATTAAATTAGGTGGTTGACCACTAATATTGGTAATTTCACCCTAGTCTAATTGTGCATCCAAAACTAAAGATATAAAATTTTTATTTAGAACTTTGAATATAGGAAAAAAAGTTCATAAATTAGAACTAGGATGATGATGGACTACTAACTAACAACACGTGCACATGCAACTAAAGGTACAACCAAATAGGTACATGTCAAATATTTCTTCGTCGAGTGAGGAAAGCTTAGGACAAATAGAGGGAAATGTGACTGCATCTAGTAGATATGATAAGAAAACAAGGACCAGAGGTGAAAAAGTCAGAATAAAATTTTGTAGATGCATGAAATTTTTTCTTGCCAAAGGAGGATCATGCTCTTATGATGATGAGAGCTTAGGAGACATAGAGGTTCCACTCAGGTATAAGAATCTGGTGTAATAATGGGTACCTAAGGAACTACCTCCTATAGATGTTGACTTCATTATCAACAATAGGACATATCGCATTGCACCATCCTCCCTGCATGGCTTGGGGCTATTTTCCATGGATGGAATAATTGTAAAATACAATACAGTAACTGAATTGATGGACTATGTCGGACCGTGTTACAATTAAAACGATTGGATGTAGTTAGTCCGGTACTTGTGAAGTATGCAGAGATATGCACTCACCGCAAATTATATACAACTAACAAACAAGGATAAAAATAAGGGATCGACTATCTATATTGATAGAAGGCCTAAAGCTTCCATCAATATCGTAGGGTTTATAAATAGCACACGACCCAGGACAAAAAACAAACAACTGAATTGCATATATGAGGGACGTGAAGAGAATTGGGTAGTCCTGTGTGCAATAAAAAAGATAGCTCTCGGGGAAGAGTTATAATTGGATTACCATTTGAATCAAATAGAAACATTGACTAATAGTGTGCAGGTTCTTATGCAACACCTCTTTAAGAAATCTCCACTTATTGCATTATATTTTTTTATTATCTTTAACATTGTTGTAAATATTATCTTTAACATTGTTTTTTTGTTATCATTAACAATTTTTTAAATATTTGGGGGTTCTAATTATATTATAATGTGGCAGGATGATCGTGGAAAAGGGACAACAGCAGAACATGTAAATGATTATCAATTTCCACTTTCATTTTACGTTATTTTTATTATTTGCTTATATAATTTTATTGAAATAACATTGTTTTTGTTGAAATTATATGTAGTCCGCGGGCCATGTTGATCATGATTCCGCCAATGAGGAGGGGTTTTATTCACCCGCTGATCTGATGGTCTTAATAAAAAAAAAAAGATCATTAAAGCGAACAAGGAACTTGCTAGCTTCTTAGATCGTCCAGATCAAACTTCCAATGTCAAATCAAAGATCAAGCTCCTTATGTCACAACTTAACACATATAAGGTAATAACCATAATTTAAAGTGTTTTTTTTAATGTACTCATATGTTCAATTATGATACTTTGTTCTTTAACTTTTACATTATCTCACGAAAAAACATTTTCTTTTTTATAAAGACATTTTTGGAGCTTGTTCAACCCGGTGTTGGTAGTAGTGGCACTACAAAGATGCTACAGAGTCCTGATGAGGGTGGTCATACAGTTGCTAGAGTACTATTTACTTCTCCATATTACAAACCTAATTTAGATAGGATCCATGACACGCACCTCCAGACATCCACACCTCGATCAGAGTCTAGAGATGGTGGCAGAGATGAGGCTCATGGTGATGTTGTTGACATGGTTGCATTTCCTGGAGCTAGATGTGTGACAAGCACAGGGACCCTTCTGTGCACATTTTTGATCGACAATAATGGACTTCCATTAAAACAATTAAGACTCCCAAGTAGTTTTAATTCATATTTTAATCGTTTAATGTTGTCCTTCTCATACAGTAATCATCTAGATTATTAATTTTAAATTAATGATTATATATTTTTGTGTGTAGGAAACGACCATTTTTATAGGCACCTAGAGAGTAAGGCCTTTTTTATTTTTGGGAAAACCTTATGCATGAGGTGGAATTTCCATAATTACAACCTCAAAAAGGAACTTATGGATTATCTTGAAGGCCTCTTTGGAGTAGACACGTTCAATAAAAAACGATCACCTCTGCAGCGGGAGAATATTTAAAATATATGTGGGATGTTTATAGACAAAGATTGGCAGGAAATCCTAGGTATGAGCCTCCTCCCTCAATTCCATAGAGGGAGTGGAAGGCGATCATTGATGATGCAAAAGAGAATATTTCGAAAAAATTAGGAGAACAAATAACTGGTACACCAAGGTAAATTACAATATTTTGATTTCAATACCAGCTTTATTTTTCTTTAGATCTAAATAAAAGTGTGATTATATATAGCATACTTGAAATTTTTTATGATAGGTTGCCTGACACTTCGAAGGAAACCAAAGCAAGGATTGCCAAACATGGCCAACACAAGCTAGGCCAGGGCGGTGTTGACAGGCATAAGTGACACACCGTTAACTAAGAGAATAGATCCGGATCAGGGTTGTCTAATTAACCCAAGTTGTTTGGTGTGATATATTCTGACGGGTTTAATGGCTCTGTTAGCCAACTAGGGTCCTAAAACAAAGAAAATAAATAAACTACTCTAAAGCTAAAACTGTAATACTATATACTTTAATCTAATTATTTACAAGTATTTCCAGAAATATAAATATGTGATTATAAACAGAGTATTTACAAATTGTGAGTTTTTGGTGTATGCCTTGCAAAATCAATGTTTGGTACTTGTTTTCAAGTACCAAAGATAAAGAAAGCACATATTTTTATATTTTCTTTTTTATAATCTAAGATCTAAGAACTTAAAAAGATACTAATAAAATGTGATTTGAAACAAGGATAGAGTAATGGTCACAACCAATTTAAACTGTCTTGTTTCGCTGATAAATAAACTAGTAACATAAATTAAATGTGAATAAAGATAACATGAGATTAGTTTCATACTGTGTCTATGTCTTTGTGCGATCCAAACCTCCAGCTATCTTGCATGTGAGAGAAATCTATGACAGGATTGTACTAATGTCTCCCGAATAAACTCAAGGTGTTTATTGTCAGCTGGGATATAAGAACATAGTAGCAAAAATGTAGATCCAGTGACCTTGTGATTATGAATATTTACAGTAAAATAAACTTAACTGTGAAACATTCATTGGATACATCAATTAAACATCAAGCATAAATCATGATATAAAGTTGAAATAATGATCACATATATAATATATGAAACAACAAGTTATAGAAAAAAAAATTAAAGCAATGAATAAGATGAAACATCGCATACTAATGAGACTAAAACTGCATAACATATCAATATCTCATAATATAAAAGGAAAAACATAAATGGAACAATGTCACACTGGTCTAAAGCCGAAATGTGAACCACTTGTCCATATAGTTCTGAGAATTACATGTCCATAATATGTTCCAGGAAAACATTTCTTTCACTAACAAAGTGAACAGAATTTAAAGTAACCTGAGATCACATACTCATATCTCATAGGATAGAGCTGGATCTCCCGAAATCAAGCAATATTACAAAAATAGTGGATTGGAAACCACTTATAACAGAGTTGGTTTATCCAAAAATAAATCAAAGTTTTTCTAAGACATAAGGAAAAAGAAACTACTAATCATTATAATTGAAAATATTTACTCCAAATGTTCAACAACAGAATATCCCATTTCCTGAGAAAAGAAAAAACAATTCGATAAATTAGAACAAACAATTTCTAATAACTAAATTTTTATTTAAAAGAGACTTGGCTACAGAATCGAAGATTCTATAGCTAGTCTTAATTTTAGTAAATGAAATCAAAACTACAAATCTACTTATTTCGAATTAGATAAAAGAAATAAACTGAAAGGAAAATAAAATTGTTTACCATTAAAAGTTAGCTAAAGAGGGGTCAGAGAGATCAGAGTTTATTATTGCCTTGACACTAGTCTCATTCTTGATGACTATGTTTATGGATGTCTTGATACATTTAGTCTTCCTCTCTACTTTCTCCTTGAGATCAAAGTTTTCTTGCTTTAACAACACATTCTGAGCAGTAAGAGTTTTAATTTGGGCCTGTAGGAGAGGAATGTCAATGTAATAACGCTCAACCCAATTAAAACAATCATCACAGTGAACAGGGGAGGTGGTAGGTCGATGAAGGACATAGTCGACCATGTGTGCATCAGTCTTATATGCTATTTGCTTCATATCTTTCCTAATACCAGAGAACCCTTCTTTGACTTTAAGGCATGGTGGAAAATTTGTCACAAAATCATAAGGTTCAGTAGGAATAATAACTTCCCTCCTGGAACCCTGCAATTCTAGATCTTCCCAAACTAGAATATCCTCTATTTCAGGATCTGAAACCTCATCGATCTCGATCGGATTGATCAAGCTCAGATGAGTATCATTTGGGTTCCTTAATTTCCTTGAAATTAGGCAACCTGCCTTCTTGTTTTTGAACCATAAATATGTGCAATGTTGTTTTTTTCCTTTGCAATGTTTCTTGACATCTGACTTAACCATAACGTTCAGGCTAGCATCAATCACAAGCACAAGAGGGTCAATTACCTTCAATTTAACAGTCTCTTTCTTGGGAAATGTTGCAGGTGAATACTTACTCAGCATCCCTTCATCTATAGGGTTTATGTCGGTAAACTCTGGTCCACTTGTTGAATTACTGAAGTGGTCTTTAACCATTGGCTTGTATAAGTTAGGGTTTACTGTCAAAAGATAGTTTATTGTTGGATCAACCTAGATGAAACTATTCCTTATTAAGAAGACCTCCCAATTATCACCTATGGTTGAAAAATGATGCATCAACAAGATTTTAACCAACCCATGATGGAACAGGCTCGAGTCGACACTCTATCGCTTGTATCGTTTCGACATCTTAAAGAGACTTCTCAACAAGTAAAAGGGCACATTTAAATCAAAACCTATGAAATTCATGAGTAAACAGATATGGTAGAGAAAAACCAATCTGTATCTACCCTCTCATGTAACTGATTGTTTCAGGATTAATTAGCAAACTAAGCAATCTAGGTTTTACCAGGGAGATAGGAATACCTTTTACACAACAATTGATTTTCGGGATGTCATAAACAGACTCCACGGGACTTCTTCAATTCAAGCATTTTTGAACCACCTTTCACCCTTTGATGGAAGACCTATTTCTTTTCTTAAGAGCTCCTTGGTCAATTTTAACTGTGTGTCTCTGATTTTATCCCTGCAACCATTGAAGGTTTGTGCGAAGGCTTTTTCCACCAGAATATTATAACCCTCAAATTTCTTAAGGAATATATCACAGCCATGACTTTTTAGGTCCTCAATCACATCATTGCGAGAAAGAAAGTCCTGTCATCCATTCGGCTCCAAGCGAATGACAGACGCCATGACAACTATAACTAGAATGCAACAGAGATTAGTCAGAATAGTCTTAGTTTCCAGTCGTGTGAGCAACAAAATCCAGTCTGAAAGGAGAGTGGAGACACAAAAATAACATAGCATGTGTGTTACCATAACTCGAATATTGGGAGTGAAAACTAGAGAGTTCATTGCAATCCTCTACCATATCTTGTGATGAGTGCCATAACTACAGAGTACCAAAACCCTATGGAGGAAATGAATAGCTCATTAATATGTTAAGCCAACAAGGTGAGGTGAGGATGCGAGTACAGCAGGTCTGCATTCATTTGTATGATTGTTTGTACGACCATTGAATTCGCATGAATACTACCAAAAATATCAAAGGCTCTTCACAAATCGAAAATAAACTATCAAACAATATTAAAACCATAACATCGAGAATAGATCACTCAAACATTATATTTAGATTTCAATTAAATATGGGTGACTTTTAACAAAGATTTTTCTAAGGCACAAAGAAAAATTATAACACCAAGCTAAGTTTTATGTTTAATTCATGCTTACAGTCATGAATTAAACATAAAACAAAAAACGAAAATGCAAACAATAATAAATTAATAAGGGTAGATTTTAATCCAGTAATCATTTCAAAACTCTAAAAAATGTTTGCAAAATTGAGGTGATGGCGGCTACAGAAAAATGCAATTTCTTCCGATCATGTTAAATATCAAAATCATGTGGGGCTTCCAACAATGGCAATGTACTAGATGAAGAAGGTATCTTTGCATCACCAAAAAATTCATTTTAGGACGAATCAGAAAGAATGAAAAATTAAAAAAAATAGTTGACAGCAAGTCGAGCATCCCGATCAAAACTCAGAAAATAACATAGCCTAGCGTTAGATGTGTTTCTGTCAAAATGAAATCTGGTATCAAGTTTTTATTACGAGCGAGACTATGTTTAGGCACCCGACTTCGATACTGTTGACAGGGCCACTGTTGCTAGCAAGCGTCCATAGCCTCAGCAAGGATGTCATTTAACCCACTCTAACACCTCTATCATGTCCAAGAGTCATCCATAATTATAAAGAACATCTTTATTTTTGATCAATTCCAAAAAATACATACCTGATAATTTTCTTAAACCCGACATTGCTTCGCTGCCAGCAGGCTTGTTCAGTACCCCGACGAAGTTGTCTTGGCATCATGCATGCATTTACTCGCTGCCAGCAGACTTGTTCTATATATTAGTGGGTTTATAATCACTTCCCACACCTTTTAGTGCTTTCAACTCTCTGGAATTTATTTACAAATTTACAGAAACTTTATGATGTTCAAGAGAGTGGGGTGATGCTGAAAATCTCAGATCTTGGAAACAAAATTTGATCTCATATAATTCATTTTCTCATTTGACGACCTTCATCATGATCTAAACACTTATATTTCTATTAAGAAACCATCCCGAGGATAGGAAGGCATAATTGAGTTATTTTCCTTAAAAACAGGGACAACGTTAAGAGTTTTATTAATGATAATCGTGGCTTCTCGTAATTTTTAAAAAGAAACCAGGAACACTATTTCAAACACAAATTTTCTTCTGTTGATCTGAGTTTTACAATTTATATCACTTGTGCTTTGAAACGTCATCGACTGTTTCTTTTGGATAATATTTCTGATTTACCTTCCATAAACAAAATGGTGACTCAGACATAATTTATTCAAAAACAAATCAAAAACAAGCAAAACGAAAAGAGCCAAAATGAAAAAATAGAAAAGATAATTAAACAAAATATTTGTACAGAGGGGTAGATCTGGAATCATCAGGTGAAATGTGTTTTGAGATCTTGACCATTCACAGGGAAAGTGTCTGGCTATATCTCCAAACTGTGCAGATAAAAAGAGATGGGACCTAATTTTTCAGAAATTACAAATGGTCCCAACCACAAATTATGGAACTTGGTGTGTTCCCCCTTCCCCTTGTGAGCTTTGTCCCACTTGAGAACCAAGTCTCCGACATCAAAATTCCTATCTAAAGAAGAATTTGAATCAAACCATATTTTCACAATTTGTTGATGCTGATCCAATTTATGCTTTGTTTGTGCCCTTACTTCCTCCAATTTTAACAAGGCATTAATTCGACTTTCTAGGGGAGGTCACTCCTCTTCTTGAACTTTCTGTGATAATTGCAGAGAAGGAAGTAGAACATGTGGAGGGAGAATTTCTTATATTCCATAGATGAGAAAGAAAGGGGAATTAACAACAGAGCCTTTTGGTGTCACCCTATCAGCCCATAGTGCATTATACAATGCATTGTGCCAGTTCTTATGATGTTTTGAAACTGTCCTCTTAATGATCTTGATTAAATTTTTGTTTGTTGATTTTGCTAAACCATTTCCTTGAGGGTAGTAGCTGGCAGAATATTTCAGTTTAATTCCTTTTTCCAAGGCAAATACGTTCATATCAAGGGATGAAAAGTAAATTGTGTCATAAAAAACCAGAGATTCGGGAACACCGAATCGAGCGATGATATGAGAGTTTAGGAAAGATACTACCTGATTTGTGTTCACTGCTTTCAAAGGTACAGCCTTGGACCATCTAGTGAAATAATCCGTTGTTGTAAGAATATACTTGTGCTAATATGAAGAAGAAGGGTCGATTGGTCATGTGATGTCAAGGCCCCATTGCTGAAATGAAGAATCTACAATAACATCCTGTAAGGGAAATGCTACCTTTTTCACCCGTCCTACAGCCTTTTGGCAGATTATGCATTTATGAAATAGTGCATGGGCGTCTTTAAACAAAGTGGGCCAATAGTACCCAACTCTTATCACTTTGTGAGCAGTGGTATCTACACCGAAGTGACCATTGGCTTCACCTGCATGAAGTTCAGATAGTACTTTCTCCGATTCTTCCTTTTCTAAACAACACATAAGAACACCATCAAAATTATTTCGAAATAATACATCATTTATTAACTGAAAAGATTTTGATTTTAACCTTAGTGATCTTCTATTTTTAGGATCAAGATAGCGAGGAGTGGATCCATGCATCAAATAAAATTTAATATTCTCATACCAAGAATTGGCAGCAACTTGTGCACAGATGATTTGTTTTTTGCTGTGTTGATTTACAGTTAAGGTGTTAATTTGACTTTCTTTCCCTTCAACTGAATCAACCACTAGTTTACATAGGCCTTGACCTCTAACGATTTGTGGAGGGGTTATTTTGAGGTCATATTCTTATAATGACTTCATCCAATTTGCCCTTTCTTCACCTAGTTCTTTTTGTACTAACAGGTTTCTTACAACTGGATAAGGAACGATAACCTTGGTTTTGGATTTCGACAGGTATGACCGGAAGTGTTTTACTGCTTTAAAAACAACATATGCCTATTAATCTATTGTTGGGTAATTAATCTCTACTCCTTTGAAATTTGAGCTCATGAAGGCAATGGGTATCTCATTTCTTTAAGTTTCTTTCTGTGTTAACACAACAGCATAAGATCGGTCAGAAGCAAAGGTGTAAAGAGAGAAATCCTAAGAAAAATTGGGACTCATCAAGGAAGGAGCTTCTACTATTTCTTTTCTAATGGATTCAAAATCTTGACTTTATTTTGGGCCCCAACGGTACAGAACAACCTTTTTAATTAAATTCTTTAATGGTCTTACCATTTCCGAGAAACTTGGGACAAACCTTCTGACGAAATTATTCTTTCCCAAAAAGGACTGAATGGCCTTTTTGGAAGAGGGAGGGGAGACGTTTTCAATAGCTTGGGTTGTTTCAGGGTCAATAATCATTTCGTCCTTAGACACTATAAACCCAAGAAGTTTACCTTGCTCTACTGCAAAGACTGATTTCTTAGGGTTGAGAGATATACTGAACTTTCAACATCATTCCAGAACAACCCTAAGGTGAGACAAGTGATCTTTATTGTTTTTAGAGAAGACAGTGACATCATCAAGATAAACCACGAATGATTGGTTTATGAGGCCATGAAAAGAAATGTCCATTGCTCTCTGAAAAGTGGCACCGACATTTATCAGTCCAAAAGGCATTTTCTTGTAGGCATAAGTGTCCCATGGGGTACGAAAGGTGGTTTTAAGCTGATCTGAGGGAGACATGAGGACTTGGTTGTATCCCGAAAATCCATCTAGAAAATATAGTCTTTCGAAACCAGACACCTGCTATAGAATTTGTTCCATTGGAGGAACATGGTAAGTTTTTATCATATGCTCAGTTTAGGTTCCAAAAATCGACACAAAGTCGAATTTCACCATTCTTCTTCCTTACAGGGACAAGATTAGACACCCATTCTGTGTGCCTTACCAAGAAAATTATCTTTGCAATTAGCAATTTATTTAGTTCTTTTTTAACAGTGGGTTCCAATTTAGGGTACATATTCCTCAATTTTTGTTGGAAAGGTTGTGTCTGGGGTTTCATGGGGATGATATGTTGTATGATATTAGGGTCGAATGTTTTTAAGTCATCATACGTCCAAGCAAAAACGTATTTAAATTATTTAAACAAATTTATGAAAGCATATCGTTCTTGCTCGAAGCATCTTGTTCCCATATTGATATTTTGAGGATTTTCCTTCATTCCTAAATTAACCGTCTCATAAATCAAAGAACAACTGTTCACTTTACAATTAACTATCCCTCTAAATTTATCATGCAAGTCATAAAAAAAAATTATTCTTACAACAGATCTGGGGATAGAGTTTACCAGATCGAATGTTGATTCAGGAGATCTAGGATCTAATATTACCGTGAAATTTTGGAGATTTTCATCGTGAGTGCCTTCATCAATGACCACACCTTGAAAAGTATCTTCCATATGCAGGAAGTTGATGATCTATTGGTCATCATCGAACACTCTCCAATTGGTGATGTTATCTGGTATCGACGGCCTGAACAACAATTCAATCGAAAACGCATTAGAAGAAAGGGGTTCTGCGGGCAGTAGTTTAGAAGCAACATTGGCCAATAAATCGGCCTCTGAATTACTTAGTCTAGGGATGGAATTTATGTTAAATGATGAAAAATTTTGCATCAAACTCCAATCCTCAGTTTGGTAACTTTTCAGATGTGGTGATAAGCAATGTATGGAGTTTCTTACCTACCTAACCACTATTTATGAATCACCAAATACCATTAAATTTCACATGTCCACATCCAAATCTTTCCTAAGTCCTTGTAGAAGTGCTTCGTACTCGACGGTGTTATTAGTGCACTCAAACTCTAGCTGGTAAGTAATAAAAGTCTTATTACCTGTAGGAACGATGAGTACACAACCTGCACCTGCTCCTTCTTTGGATTTGGATCCATCAAAGTACAATGACCATATTTTTTATTCATTATGAGTACTTGGCATACTTGGCAAAGATGGTGTCTAAGTATAAGTCATAACTTCTGATTGTTGGCCAGGATCAGTAATAGAAGAAATTTCGGTCATGAAATTACCAAAGAAGGTATTCATTCCCTTTGTTTCAAATGAGTTCGTCGATGTAATGAAAGGTTCATTTGTATCATTTATATCTATCACCATATGCTTCAGATAACCTTCTTTGTTTATCCTGATTCTATTGGGTTGTCCATTTTCCGGCAGCCACAAATGAGACCAATCTATAGCAAAGTAACCATGTAGCTGCTTGGACCAGTCCCCGCTTAAAAACAAACCATAGACTTCAGGAATATCCACAACGATAATGCCATTTATCTGATGAACCTTAGGATTGGAGGATAATCTAACCATAACATTCTTTAGCTCACCAATTACCTTAACGTTTGTTCGATCAAGCTGAATGATTTTGAGATCAGAAGGTTTAACTCCTGTGTTAATTTTTTGACAAACAGATAGAGGCATCACGTTCGATGATGCACCAGAATCGACCATGCAGTTATGTACATTCCTATTGAAAATTTCAAAGGTTAATAAAAAAGGCAGGACATTTTTCTGAGTGTTAACAACATAACTCTATTGACTTTTAGTTGTTGTCCCTGAAACAGTTTTAACTACATTTGCTATAGTTTTTTCAGCTAAGTCCCTTTTATATGGAAGTTCAGATGTTGTTTTAGTTGGAATCTTTTGGGTTGTTTTTTAACCAGTTTCTGCAGTTTGCTTGCTACTAGGATCGTTGTTTTTACTGTTTTCAGTGATACTTTGAAACATTTTCTGCAAAATAAAGGGAAATTTTAGCAGCTCAAAAACATAAATGTTATCCCTCAGTTTTTTTAGATCTCCAATTAAATCATATTCTAAGATAGGGGATGCTAAAATTTGTTTAATTCCAGTCTTATTTGACTGTTTTGGAAACACATTATTACTCACTTCAGAAGAAGGTTTGTTTTGTGTTTTGCTTCTTGTATTGTAGGGGTGAACAGTTTCAAAATTTTCTTGGAAGATATTGTCCGAGAAGTGACCAAAAAATGTTGGGAGATGATTCCTCCTCTTCTGTTACTTCTTCCTCAACTACGTCTTTAGAACTTTCAGGAGGGACAAAAGCAGAATTATCATGTGCTTCTAAGATAGTTTGCAAAGCGTACTGCAAGCTTTCGAAATTTAGACCTTCAGTGGTTGGGTTTGGTCGGTTGGGAGGCAAGGATTTTTGAAAGGAGGTTTAAAACTCCCTTTGCTTGTGGATGCCTCCTCGGCTTATCTCTTCAAGTCAACGACCTGGTTGGACAGTTTTTGGAAATATTTATGCAAGCTTTCTAAGTCTAAAATTTCAGGTTGATCTTTAGTTTGAGGAGGCCTAGAAAGGATTTCTATTTTCTTTTTAGAGGATGAAGTTGTTTCAGCTTCACTATTGAGATTATATTTTAAGCTTAATATATCCTTTTCAATTTGGCTTGCTTCCTCAAAGGCTTCTAACAGTGTGTTCTTTTTATACCTTTTAACCCAAATTGCTATGTTATTATGAAAAGCCTTAGTGTAATATGCGAAAATTAGGCTTTCAGTGGGCATTGAATCTATAGGGATTTTATTTTTTAACGTAAGAAATCTTTGGTTAAAATATTTCACTTTTTCCTTGGGATTCATTTTTTGGATGGAGAGTTCCATAACTAAGGCTTTAGGAGATTTATCATCTCCAAATTTTTCCAAAAAAACAAGTTTCAAACTTGTCCCAAGATACGATGGTTTGGGTTTGTTGAGCAAAATACCATGTGGAAGCATTTCCCTCAAAAGTATAAAGGAATAATCAGCATACTACATCCTCATGCTCAACACTCCGAAGTCTAATGGCCAACATAAATTTTTTGATGTGGTCTTCAGCAGATTGTTTGGAATCTTTATCAAATTTGGGTAACCATTTCTCTGGGTGTTTTGGTAATGGGTGTTGAGGTCAAAGTAAAACCATGGCATCTTGATCAAGACAAGGTCTGGCGGGATTGTTTTGGTTTTCCATGGGCATTGGTGGTGTTGAAGGTTGTGATGGTCCTGATGAGGAACTACCTTCATCTGAATAATGTCCTCCTGAAGAGGATGGAGATGACTCAGGTGGGGAAGGTGGAATACCATATCTTCTGGCTCCAAGGGTAGGTGTTTCAGTAGGATTGGTAGTATGTTCACCTAATGGGTTTTGGAGCAGACTATTGCCTTGAAGTTGTTCTCGGATATCCAATGAGTCTAGGGGTTGATTAAGTGGCCTACCAGGTTGTCTGATATGGTCTAA
This sequence comes from Picea engelmannii, assembly GCA_009831015.1. NCBI lineage: Eukaryota > Viridiplantae > Streptophyta > Pinopsida > Pinales > Pinaceae > Picea > Picea engelmannii. Next base: position 162,351 of record ML797276.1, on the reverse strand, counting down.
GGCATTATTCCTTCTTATGAGTGACTGACGAACAATTTCTTGGACGTCGACCCCTTGAGGAACTGGTGTCATTGGTTCAATGGGGATTTCAGGTTTATCGTTTGAGGTAGTTGTTGTTTCAAGTGTAACATTGTTTTCTAAGTGACTATGTGTTACAACAGGGGAGAGTGTGTGTGGGGGAGGAATCTTGCGACCTCCACATGCCATCAATTGAATTTATGCCCTCCTTCTAGTGCCATTTGTTGATGGGCATAAGTGACACACCGTCAACTGGGAGAATAGATCGGGACTGGGGTTGTCTAATTAACCCAAGCCGTTTGGTGTGATATATTCTGATGGGTTTACTAGCTTTGTTAGCCAACTAGGTTCCTAAAACAAACAAAATAAATAAACTAATATAAAGATAAAATTGTAATACTATATACTTTAATCTAATTATTTACAAGTATTACCAAGAAATATAAATATGTGATTATAAACAGAGTATTTACAAATTGCAAGTTTTTCTTGAATGCCTTGCGAAATCAATGTTTGGTACTTGTTTTCGAAAGTAGATAAAGAAAGCACATATTTTTATATTTTATGTTTTATAATCTAAGATCTAAGAACTTAAAAAGATACTAATAAAATGTGATTTGAAATAGAGTAATGATCACAGCCAATTTAAACTGTCTTGTTTCATTGATAAATAAACTAATAACATAAATTAAATGCAAATAAATCTAACCTGAGATTAGTTTCATATGGTATCTATGTCTCTGTGTGATCAAAACCTCCAACTATCTTTCCTGTGAGAGAAATCTGTGATAGGCTTGTACTAATGTCTCCTGAATAAACTCAAGGTGTTTATTTCCAGCTGGGATAGAAGAACAGAGTAGCAAAAATGTAGATCTAGTGACCTTTTGATTATGAATAATTACAGTAAAAGAAACTTCACTATGAAACATTCATTGGATACATCGATTAAAAATCAAGCATAAATCATGATATTAAAGTTGAAATTGTTGATATTATGGTAGTTGCGGGAGGTATTTACCTCCACGTGTAAACCTGGCGAGTATAGAATACTCCAGGAAACAAGAAGAAACCCTAATGATTTGGCTAATAACCCTAGAAGACTTGTCAGCTCAAGAAGATAATTTATATTAGGTCATTAGCCTCCAAGAGAAGAAGTCGGTCAAAAATAATAATATATATTGAATAGACAGATACCCAAAATGAGAAGTCGACCCAGGTAGTTAGCCAGAATTAGTATAAATATAGGAGGCCAGTTCTCATTCTGGAAGGCAGTCTCAGAATTGCAGAGCAACACTTGTGTGCATTGCAGTGCCCAGAATTGTGCGCAGGTTTGAGGAGAGTTGTCAGTGTAGTTGTTGCAGCTAGCAGTTACATTTTGGCTTGAAATATCTCTTGGCTAGGGTTTGGAATATCTGATCAACTCTTGTTGGTGCGTTATCCTTGGGGAAAGGTGTGCTACCCTTTGTTTGGCTATCTAGCCTAGGGTTTTCTTCCAGAGTGATTCTCTATCAAGGTTAAGGTGCTCAAAGGGTGGCTTCGGCCTATGGTTGCGTGACAATAGAGATATTGTCAATGGTAAAACGAGCACATACATTATATTCTAACAGGTTTTGGGCCCACACCTCCTTCATTCATTCTAACCACTGGAAGGAAACATAGCCGTAAGGATACTAAGCTCGTTGAAGAACTATGACTAGGGTTTCTAGCAGGAGGAGTCACCATAGCACTGTCGCTAGGGTTACTAGTAGGTGTAGTTGTAGAAACCCTAATCCTCTCGTGGAGGCACCTTAAGTGAAGGAATTGAACTAATATCCAGATAGATCAGTGTTCCCTAACCTAGCGCATATCCTGGTACTCTCAACAAGCCAAGACGTGAAGTTTGAGTTTTTGGTCAAATCTAGGGTTTGACCAAGTCAAAGCAGCCATGACTTACTCTATGAATTCAGAGAACAAGCTAGATAGAGCTTCTAACTTCAGAGCGTGGAAGACAAGGATTGACCTCATCCTTGCTAAGAATAAAGTGTTTAATATCGTCAAAGGAAAGATTGTGGAACCAGTGTTTGAAGAAGGAAAAGAGAAGGAACCACAGAACATTGCAGTTATGGAGAAGTTCAAAGACGGTGACATCAATGCTATGAGTATCATAGTGGAATCTATAAAATACCACTTGATACCCTACATCTCCCATCTTGACTCATTGAAGAAGATGTATGATGCCCTAACAAATCTCTTCTCAATCAGAAACATTGGACAAGTTATGAGTCTGAAGAATGAGCTATGTGACATGAAGATGAATGATGAGGACGACATAACATCATATTTTGTGAGAATATCTCAGTTAAGAGATCAACTAAAAGATATTGAAGAGATCATCTCAGAGAAGGAATTAGTAAACATAGTACTCAATGGTCTTCCTAAGATGTGGGAAGCATTTTCTGCAAGCATGAGCATAAGAAAGGAGTATCTGACATTTGAAGAACTTTGGACTTGTTGTGCTCAAGAAAAATCAAGGATCAGTGCAAAAGAGAAACCCCAAAAGAAGTACGATGATCAAGCCTTCACAACAAGATTCAAGAACTTCAGGAAAGAGGAAGACAAATCAAGAGAAAGATATTTCAGAAATACAATGCTTCAACTGTCGAAAGTATGGTCACTACAAAAATCATTGTCCTGAGATAAAGAAAAGGAAGGAGAAACATGAAGCATCAATTTCCAAAGAAAAGGAGCCTACAAAGAAGACTAAGAAAGATGAAAGAGACTTCTTCTTCTAAAGGTAACAATACTCTTCTTATTTCTTGTACATATCTTGTTTGCATCGTCTCTGTACATATCTTGTATATCTATCTCCTGGAAGATAATGTATTCCAAGAAGAACTATACCTATGGAAGAACAACAAGATAAGGATTGATATCATTAGATAATACACATGAAAGGATGAAATACGTCGAATCAATCATGAAGATACTTAGAAGAAGCAAAGACAGAAAGAAGTCAGAGAAAGACTTATAACATTTTTGAAGATAACAAGATGGAAGTGTGGACTCTGTTAGACAGAGAGAGCCAATTATATATTGTAGAAGACAATAAGGATGTAGACGAAAGCATGGACTCTGTTAGATGGAGGGAGCCGATTATATGCACTCATACATGAAGAAAGGATTAGGAGGGAGCTAATCCTATGATCCATTAAAAATGATGAATTATGGTAGCAGCCATGAAAGACAGTATGTGTTTAGTTCAACCGTAGAAGAAGATCTCTTCGAAGAAAATCCTTAAAGTATCCTTGGTTGTCCATCCAGATCCGTGATCCTATGATAAAAGAAAGAAGTGAAATCTTTAGGGCATGGAATCTATAAGAAACTCCATGGACCCAAGAGCTAAAGGAAAAACATGAGGAAGAACATGAAGATTCCAAGAAACAAGAGAA
>ML797276.1:115766-143360 GCA_009831015.1 Picea engelmannii | reverse complement strand
TTGTATTGTATTTGAGGAGGCTCTTCACCTATAAAAGGAAGAGTCCTCCCTCATTTAAAACCATTGGATATTAATGAGAAACTTGGCTTAATATTTGTTTGAGAATATATTTCTTTTCTTTGTTAATGTTTAGTCATTTTCAAAGTTTATATAAGCACTTTTAAAGAATTTTTTGGAATAAAAAGGTTGCTAGAAGGCCAAAGAATTAAGGGTGAAATGCTCCACTTGGGAGGGTTCTCAAGGTAAGTTCTCTAACCTTACCCCTTTGATCATTGAAGTTATTGTTCATGCATTAAGGTAGGACGTCTGATGGATCTATCCTTTTTCTTGGCCAACCTTTCAGTTCACCTTGATAGTACTAGGAAAGGTTTTCATAATGTGTTATCCTCAATATAGATTTCATTGAGCCTCTTTGACTTATATTAGTTCAAATCATGCTAACTAGTTCTCAAAGAAACATCTATATCTTGATCACAACATGGTTTGAAAATAATTTTTAATTTAAGTATAAATTGATCACTTTTATGGATGCCCTAATGCATACTTTGCTTGGAATGGTTGAAATCAATACAACATAACTAGGGTTGAAAATATATTTTATTGCAACATTTTGAAGGAGTTTTGTTCTAGGTTATTATAAACTATCATTGGATGTATTGGAAGCTCCAACAACCTCATTCAAAGTGAAATCGTTGCATGTTCTTTATTGTTGTTATGGGATTTTTCTAGTATTCCTTTTTCCGCAGAGATTTATTGCTGTGCGGGGATATTTGTAACCCTCCTCTTTTTCCAATGTTTCAAGGATTTAATTATATTCATTTCCATAGGTGTCAAAACGACTTTGAAGAGAGATAAATTACCTAGTTTCAAGCCTCGACATTACCTCCTATGTGTTATCCAAAACTCTATCCAGCACTGTCATAAAAATGCAGAAGTATTCCACTTTCATTGGCGATTAAAGTGTTGATGTCTTGCAATGTTTTTATGACACCTTGTTTTCCACATCCCAAAGAAGCAAAAATATGTTAAGGAATTCCAAAGGACCTTGTAATTAGTCCAATCATTGCCTCCTTTCACTATTGTATGAAGGTTTGTTAACCATATTTTGTTGTGGTGTTTACATGTCTTTTGGCTTGGTTGGTTGACCACGATACATTCCTACCCTAACCACCCCAAACAATCTACCCAGATAGTGCAACATTTATATTGTTTGCTAGTTGAGAGGGTCGATTCATGCTACAATCATGGTTCCAAAGAATTGATCTATATTGTATGATGAGAAACAAATTAATTTCTGAGTGTTGATGAATGAATGATAAGTTTGGTTAATGATATAATTTTTGTGCCTTGACATATAATAATGAAATTTGCTAATCTGGTAGCATTGTATTTCTTCTAAAGTTATTACATTGAGCTCGTTTCCTTATTCTCTCTTTACAATAGTGACACTTCATGTGTTTCATGGCATATACTTATTGAATGGATGCAAACTTATACTTGTTATGAACTTGTTACAATGATACTCTATTTCATTGCTATCATAACGACCCAATTTCATGCTTAAATGTTTCATAAGTACTTGTTCATGCTTCACCTCTTGCACATATGAAATTTGCTAAATGACGACTATCTTGTGAATGAATATATACTTTTTACTTAGAAAGTTTCACCTTAAACATTATATATTGCTTGATAACTAATTATGAGTAATGGTGCAATGGTATGTTGTGTTGAATAAAGTAAGTGTTTTCCTTCCAAGAATTCATTGAGCATTTTCTTCTCTTACTTTTCTTGAAGCATCAGTTTAGAGAAGTCAATGCAATTCAAACAAAGTCCTTGTCCTCACCTGTCTAGAAATGCAATGATAGGACTTAGTATTATCCCCCTAGGAAAACCCTCCTTATGTTAGAAACCATGGCCTAGAAATGTAGAGGCAAGGTCACTAAGGTGATAGTGGGAGGCTTCCCTATCTATTTTCTCAGGCTTCCCTATCTAGAAGATAGTTAGTTTTAACAATCAGGTCAGTCAACTGACTCAACCAACCAACCAACTATTGTGGCCACAACAACCCTCTTATTTTTCTTTTATAAGAAAAAGGAAAGGGGCCCCTACCAAATTGAATATATGCAGATGGTTTGGAGTTATGCAACAACTTCACTTGGATGACCTCTTTAGTGTGCAATCATGGCACCTTCTATAATTCGATCAAAAATCAAATTTTATGTTTTTTGCTCAAAAATAAAATTTTAATTTTTTTTTAAAATAAATTGTTGTTGTCTCAATTTCGACACACCATATAAATATTGTGATGCACTTCCTATACAAATAATGAAAAATTGCATAGAAATATACCCTGTTTTAGTTGCACTTGCGACGACCCTTACAAATCTTGCGACGAACTTGCCATACAAATCATGAAAACTTTATAGCAATTTTGTCGCAATATACCCTGTTTTCATTGCACTTGCAATGACCCTTACAAATCTTGCAATGCACTTGATATACAAATCACAAAAATTGTATAGAAATTTCGTGGCAATATACCTTGTTTTCATCGCAATTGTGACGACTTGTACAAATCTTGCGACGAACTTGCCATACAAATCACGAAAATTGTATAGCAATTTCATCGCAATATACCATGTTTTCATCACTCATGCGACGACCAATTCGAAAGTTGATTCGTCGCAAACTTTTTCCTTACTTTGCCTATATTTTTGGGTGTGCGACGATCTCTCTTTATTTTCGCGCTTGCGACAATAGCTCTACATTTTCTCATTTGCGATGATTTCCCTACTTTGTCTCATTTGCGATGATTTTCCTACTTTGTTTCTCTTTCAATGATGTCTGACAACTTCCCAAGTATCGTTTTTCTTGCGACATTAATCCAGGTTTGTCGCACGTGCCACATCACGTAAAGCGACATTTGGGAGACTCAAGAATTGTCGCAATATCCACGACATAACGTAATCTTCCTAGAGAGGGTAATCTAAAATTCAACACTTATAGGTGTCATCCCATGCCTATAGCAGGCTTTCTGATGACTGCTCCCCCATCTCTAATTATATTTGTTCTGCAAATTGTAAAAAGGAAGTAATGGGACAAGAGATCTCAAAGTAAAATGGGTTTAAAAGGTTACCTCATCGAGGCTATAGACACCTGTTGGAAGCAGGTTCGGACTTGTGAAAACTATATTAAACTAAACCTAATCCATTTTGTCCCTATGTATAGTACTACTTTTGAAGTTTTGTCAGGAATAAGCATGAGTTTTTAGAGCTAGGGATAAATGAACTCATCTAACTGCCACTTGAGAATAACCCTAAGTTGACCTTAAGACCCTATCATCCAATTAATACTATATCTAATATGTATTATCTTAAGAGTGGGACCACGATCTTAGAAGCCTAATATACTCAACTGTGAAATCCATCTTTATTACTTGAATTATTGTAAATCTTTTGATTGGAAAAGGTTGGCTAGTTTCCTATGGGGTTTTCATTTATTGAGACTACGGATACTCTTATATTTTCCTATCTAAAGGAAAATAACAAAATCCCTACTTTAGTCCATAAAGGGATCCCTGAACATAAGTGTTGTTAATCTTTTGATGAAGTTTGTATAAGAAAGGAAAAATAAATCTCCTATAGAACATAAATACTAAAATTTGATTATAAATATTTCCTATGGATTATGCTTGAATTATCTCATTCAACCATAGGGGGAATATTCATAAGTGATCTTCAAAAACTGTTCAAATTTTTAAATGAATGTGGCATTGGATGTACTTCATGTTATGATTAGTTTACATTTTTATTATATGGTCTTTTGACTTTCTCTTTATGTGGTCAGGTCTAGTAACCAACAATAAATCAATCCATACTCATAGATTTTGTGCCCAAAATTCATTAGCAGCTCTCAGATTTCTGTTCTTAGCAACTCTCATATTGGTATCAACAAAAGCTTGCAACACTTTGTTTTCTTGTAGCAGCATGTTCCAATAAAATACTTCCACTCAGTCGTAAAAAAATTGCATGAGGACATGCAAACCATTGGATTTGGGGGAGATCTTCATATCCCTTCTAGATATTCAAAGTCTCTCTTCATCATCTCCATCATCTCCAGTTCATTTTAGCCAGTTTTTTTCTTCAACGTGATTCAGTTCAGCCTCTTTCAACATATCGGATTTTGTTCTCTTCAATTCTCACGGTCTTCTATTCTCTTCAGCTCTCATTAGCTTCCATTCTCTTCAACAGTTCTCAACCTTACTCCACCTCATATTTGGTTTTCATAGGTCCACATCATGGTTCTACAAATATTTCATCTTGTTCTACATAATTTCCACTTTAGCGTGCATCAGAACTCAAAGCAAAGGTAACTTGAGGTAAAACATGTATAAATCTCTTTAATTTACTAAGAATTTGGAAAACATGATGCATAACCATTATTACCCACTCCACACTCCACTGCGCACTATCATCACTTACAAAGTACCATCACAACTACTTAGTAAAACTTCCATTTTCACTCCACCAGTCATAATGAAATTTATACTCTGATCACAAGACCAAGTAATGAAAAGGAAATACGTGGTATACAAATATAAACATAAACCAACATCTATAGTGTCTTGTCCTTGTGCATCATAAATCATTCTTAACTCATCTGAATGTTATGAATAAGAGGATGAAGTCATTGTTTCCTATCCAAGCACATAACCACAAGTAAATCTTGGTCTTAAAATGAATATAATATACAAAGTATATAGGTGTCCAAGTTCATATGGCCACCATACCCATCATTTCACAAAACATTATCCACGGTCATACCATTCACCATCACTCTATGATAGTCCATCCCTTGCTTGTCCTCCCTTTTCATGATGATTTTGTTTCTCTATTTAAAATCAATGTGTGACAGTATAATCAGTTTCCAGAGTATCACTCCACAAGAACCAACACCTACACAAAGAAACAATGTCACATAATTCCATAAGCAGAGTATCATAAGTTCTTCACCTTGTTTGTATGAGGACATGCAAATCATTGGGTTTGGGGGAGATGTTGGGCTCCACTTTTTCCATATTCCCCGCTACATAAGCACATTCACCATTACACCTTTTTCCCGCATTTTTCCCATAATATACATCCAATCACACCATAAACCCTCATTAAACATCATCATTCGTCATTGTATATATAGTGTGGTTAATACATCATTTTTCTATGTTTTTAGTGATTAAAAGATGATTATATCAAGGTTTTAGTGATGACAGTTTATGAAGTGTGATTTGTGTACCACCATGATTAGTTCAACATTCTGGCACCATCACTGTCCATCTAGTACACGTCATTGTTCATCATATTCGCGTGTTTCTAGGAAAAAATCGAGAACATGGGTTTTCTCTGCAGCGACGTTGACAAGTTGAATATTGAATTAGAATGCACCCAGGTCGCATGTATGGAACTCCAACTTGATAACAACAATTCAACTTGAAATTAGTAAATGTTCCAGATAGTCAACTTATGCCTCGACTTTTGTGCAAATGAAGATGAATATGAAGAATCTAGAGCATGGGTTTTGTTCTTAGCATGGCAAATTGAGTCTTTGATAAGGCCGTTTTCCAAAAAAAGTCATAATTTGAGAGTTATCATTGGTTCTTTAACTGAAACTTGCACAAATTTCATGATTACACCCACATTTGAAAACACCACATACAAACACCCAAATTTAATGATGTGGCCTTCGGTTTAATGTAAAAAGGTTGTTTTCATAAACTATCAATATGCACATAATAGTTACTACACTGGTAAAATTAGTATTGGATTCTTTGTTGGTTGAAGCTACCTATTTATTTGTATATTTGATCCAAGAAAATAAAGCATGATACGTTCATCTCGTTCATCTCAATAGGGGATCGATGCACTCAAGAAATCCGTTGAGATGGAAGCACGACGTGCCTATGTATAAATATAATGATATTGTTGTAAGAGGATCATCATCAATATAAAAACACTCATGTTGTATTATTATTGAAATGAAGTGTGAGTTTTAATAAATAAATAAATAATTACTACTGCAATTATTGTTGTCAATTCAAAGGAATTATTCTTTCACCTTACCTTTCTCTTCTCATGCATCCATTTCAACATTGTCCTTTCTACCCTTTCTCCAACCCCTATGACATCCCATTCGTCCAACGAACCCGTCTACTTTCTCCTCGCATTAATGTTTTGGTCATTGGTGTTATATATTTGATTGTTATGAGTACAAGTTTCGTGGATCAAAATATATATATATATATATATATATATCGTTTCATGCGTTGTTGTATTAATGTGTTAACATATTATTGTTATGTTGTTTGATTATTGTTTTGATACATATTGTTTTAGCATAACCATTACTCACATTTCATAGTTTTGAATTGTTGTGTTGTTTTGGTTATCATATGGTTACTTGTGTAGTTAATATATATTGTTTGTTGATATTATATATTGTTATTCATTGATTTGTTAATATATGGTTGTTATATATTGTTTTGTTGTTTGTTTAATTGTTATATGACGTGGTATGTTGTATATCCATCGTTTTGTTAATATATATGTATTGTTTATTGTTTTGTAATATATTTGTTTCAAGTTGTTTATGTTGTTTTATATTTGTTGTTATTTTGTTAATTGTATATTATGTTATCTTGTGTATATTTTTTATTTCATATATTAATTTATGGTTCTGTTAAATATATTATTATGTATTGTCATATCACTATTGCATGGTATGTTGTTCTTTGTAGTGTTATTGTCATTGATTTATTGTTTATTGTTTTGACATTGTTATTATATACTCTTTGTTAAGCATTACAAGTATATGGGTAGCATTAAATGGATTATCCACGTGAAATCAATTCCATTCTTGTGAGTAGAATAAGACTAATCTCGTACCAATATATAACTCGCTTTTTTGGGTGTATCTCTTCTTGAGGATTAATCTCCAAAGTGTGTGTTTTGTATTGCGTTGTTTTAATTTATTTTCCTGCAGCATAAGTGTGGATCCTTTACAGAAAGAAGCAATTGAAGATCGGGATCTAACTCGAGAGACATGATCTTGCGATCCAATGTTAAGCTATGTCATGTGGTATTAATTTTCTTTTTCATTCGATATTGTTTTGTTGTCATTCATTACATTCTGAAGTGTGATTTATTTGGAGCATTTGTTGATGATTGTAGCTACATGAGACATTCTCTAGACGCAAACCTGAGAGAGAGCCCCTGAGAGGGGTGCGTGGTTCCTATCTGAGACATAGCTGGAATGTAGAGATGGCCTCCTCCTTAGAGAGAGTTGAGAAGAACTCCAGATGATTCTCTTATGTAACACAATGAGAAAGGAGATCTGCAGAGTTGGGCGTGCCTGTGGTTGAACACAACGTGAACGTGTGAAATCCCAAAGTGTTGGGTGCATCATCATGAGAACATAAATGAAGATGATGTATTATCCTCCTCTGAGCAGAAGAGTTGATGAGAAACTCCAAATGACTCTCCTGTGTAATGCAGTGGGAAAGAAGATTTGTTGAGTGGATGTGCATGTGGACGAGCACAGGTGAACGTGATCCTAGTGGCTGAGCACTGGTGAAGAAGTGGTTCCTTTGTGTAATGCAGTGAGCCAGAGATATGGACATCCCTATTGATGTACCCCTAGTGGATGAGCACTAGTGGGTGTATAAGATCCCTTGCTATATTTTTCAAGAGTCAGACCTTCCTGTAACCCTAATTGAAATGTAAAGGGTACAGGTCAACCCCACCTTAATGTGATTAATAATTAATGTAAAAGATAATTAATCTAGTTTATATTAATTATATTGTGAGCTAGTGAGGTCGGCCCTGTTGTGCCAATAGACACTTTTTTTGACAAGTTCAGTCTAGTATAAGTAAAGGTAAATTCCCCATTGAGGAATCATATATTTCATGTGAGTTTGGAAATTCCAGTAAGTACACCTTCTTGGGAAAAGTGTGCACCTCTCTTGGGCGCTAGTCTTCTAGGGTTTGAGCACCCTCTTGTGTGCTAGGTTTTATTGGTGGTGAAGGTATTTCTCTTGAATAATATAGAAAAGGATTTTGGTTGGGTTCTCTTCCCTTGTTGAGAAGGGTTTCCCAGGATACTTCTTGTGTTCTTGTGCATGGTGTTTCTTCTTGTGATCTTGGTTGCTGCAACATTATTGGTTATGGTTAAGTGAAATGCTAAAAATGGAATGAACTTCATGTTTAACCTTTATTATTGAAAAATAAACATGGTATTAGAGCATAGGTCTTGAAGAGCCCATTGCACAAAGATTTTCTAGCCATCCTCTCTCTCTTCTGCAGAAACCGTATGACCCTTCTAGGGTTCCCAGAAAATCCGTACAGCCTACTCTTATGAGGGTTTCCAGCACTTGAAACTTGGATGTTGAGGATAAAAAGGACATAGGTGTGTACGGCCTCCTTCATCAGACCTCCAGCAAGTCTCAAATTGCAATTTCGAGCATTTTGACTTTTTGACCCTAGGGTTTCTAGGGTTTCGCTAATTTCTGCAGAAAATTTCAAAATTGTGTTTCTACAACTCTTTGAAGAATCTCTTCAGCTTACTAGGGCTATCATATTTCTCTAAGTATTATTGTTGGCATTCATAAGTCCAACAAAACCTAAAAGTGCTAGCCTAGCCTAGCCATTACGTTTTCTAGCCTAGTTGACAAGGGTTTGTGAAGAATCCAAAATGAGCAAAATAATGATGGGATGCAAGCTTGATGATTCAAGAAAACTCAGTTCTAGGAAGAAAATACCTCAAAGAAATGAAGACTTCAACATATTATCACTCTTAGGTATGGTCCCTACCAATGATAGTACTTTGTTAATTGATAGTGGTGCCTTCAGGCACATGACTGGTCTTAGAAACCACCTAACACATATCGTTGAGAAAGAGACACATATACATGTTGTTCTTAGATATGATGCCAAATATAACGTGAGAGGAGTTGTAACTTCTACCTTCCAACTAGATTCATACATGAATCTTCAATTAGAATAAGTACTATATGTACCCGAAATGACGAGGAACCTTGTCTCTACTTCTACCTTGGAAGACAAAGACTATAATATTACCTTCTCAGAAGGAAGAGTTCTTGCATGGCACAAAGAATCTCATATAAGTTATGCCAAGGTAATTGGTGTCTGAGAAAAAAACTTGTACATAATAACCATCAAACCAGTCTAAGCCTTATTACATGACACTATCAGCTTGAGTGAGCTATGGCATAGAAGACATGCTCACATTAATTATAGAGATCTTCCAGCTCTAGGGAAAATGGTAACAGGTCTACCAGAAATACAGATTCAACATAAAGGTGTTTTCAAAGGTTGTGCCCTTGGAAAAAATGTTAAAGGATCCTTCCCAAGTAGTGACAATAGATCCGAGGAAATCTTGGACTTGATACATTCAGAAGTATGTGGGACAATGACTGTTGCATCTCTAAATGGTTACTTATACTATGTACTCTTCATAGATGATCACTCCAGGAAAACTTAGATTTACTTTCTAAAGAACAAGGATGGAGTCCTTGCAAAATTTCAAGAATTCAAAGCTCAGATTAAGAACCAGACCAAAAGAAAAATCAAAATATTAAGATTAGATAATGGAGAAGAATACACCTCAAAAGAATTCAATAGTTTTTGTATTGAAGCATGAATCAAGAGGGAGTTCATAATTCCTTACAACCCTCAACAAAATGGGGTAGTTGGAAGGAAAAAAAGAAATATCATTGAGGTAATGAAATAAATGATACATGATTAGAGTCTACCTATGACTCTATGGGAAGAAGCATGTATGACAACAGTATATGTTCAAAATAAAATCCCTCATCAGATCCTAAATAACATTAATCCAGAAGAATCCTTCACCGGAGTGAAGCCTGAGATTGGACACTTCATAATATTTGGATTTCCAGTGTATCTTCATGTACCCAAAGAAAATACATCCAAGCTAAAACCTTCAGGAAGGAAGGGCACATTTGTTGGATATAGTGAATCCTCAAAATATTATCAAATATACATTCATGGTGAGAGACAAATTGAAGTAAGCAGAGATGTTGTTTTTTAAGAATAAGTAGCCTTCCAGAAATCCAGAGAAGCTCAGATGGAAATTGATAGTGAGACAATCCCTTCTCCCCTTTCAGCAGTTCAGAGGGAGACAGATATTATTCCAGATGATCCAATAGCTCCAGTTGATCCAGTTTTTCTAGTCGATTCAGATGCTCCAAGCAACATACCCAAAGATATTACAGTTGGAAATAAAAGGCTTGCTTGGGCCTGCAAAACTATATAAGAAGAAAAAGGGCATAAATCCCCACAAGGAACAACAAGAGAGAGCAAAAGACCAAAGATATTCTCAAGCTAGATTTCATCCATGACCCACATTATTGATTCAGAGCCAACTTGTCATGGAGAAGCTTCAGGTGAACAAGTATGGCAAGATTCCATGACTGAAGAATACCAATCTATATTAAAAAATGATGTATGGGATGTTGTTCCAAGACCAGAGTGAAAGTCTGTAGTGACTTCCAAATGTATTTATAAAATCAAGAATGTTGCCAATGGAAGCATCGAAAAATACAAAGCAATATTTGTGGCCAAAGGGTTTTCACAAGTAGAGGGAGTTGACTATGACGAGAATTTTGCACCAGTAGCCCGATACACCTCCATCCTATTTATCATTGCACTAGTTTCTTCCATGGGTTGGAAGCTACATCGGATGGATGTAAAGACAACCTTTCTCAATGGTGAAATTGAGGAAGTTTATATTGAGAAGCCAGAAGGATTCATTGTACACAACAAAAGATCTCATGTATGTAGGTTGAAGAAATCCCTATATGGCCTAAAGCAAGCACCACGTTCTTGGTACAATAAATTGGATGGATTTCTGATGAGTTTGGGCTTCAACAAAAGTGTTACTGATCCAAACTTGTATTATCACATTGATGGCAATGAGTGTTTGATTTTGGTCCTATATGTGGATGGCCTTTTCCTCACCAATTCAGAGAGACTCATTGCTGAATGAAAACAAGCATTGACTGCTAAATTTGAAATGAATGATTTGGGCTTGATGCACTACTTCTTGGGAATAGAAGTATGGCAGAGAACAGATGATATTTTTCTAAGTCAATGAAAATATACTATGGATATATTGAAAAAGTTCGGCGTGACAGAATGCAAATCCATGTCCACTCCAATGGTAATGGACTTGAAGAAAATGAGTGATACTGATTCAAGAGATGTAGATCCACACTTATATCAACAATTGATTAGATCACTGATGTATCTAGTTAACACCAGATCAGACATTTTCTATGCAGTAAATGTGCTTACCTAATTTATGAGCCAACTGAAACAAACACATTGGATAGCTGCAAAACATGTACTGAGATACTTACAAGGCACAATTGGTTATGGCCTGAGATATGCCTCCAGTGTGGGCTTGAGCTTGCAAGGATATGTCGATGTAGATTTGGCAAGAAGCGCAATAGATAGAAAGATCACCTCCGATTGTTGCTTCACTTTAGGTTCTGCCATGGTTTCCTAGTGTAGCAGAAAACAAAGCTCGGTGGCATTAAGTACCATAGAGGTAGAGTACATTGCATTGAGTGTAGCAGTCCTCGAAGAAGTGTGGATTCAAAAAATTCTGACTGACTTGTTCGATCATGAGATGGATCCTACTACTATTCATTGTGATAACCAGAGTTGTGTAAATATCTCTGAGAACCCTTTGTTTCATGACAGATCGAAACAACTTGAAATAAAGTATCACTATATCATAGACATGGTGCAGAGGAAGACAATACATGTGAAATATCTTCCTACCCATGAACAGATCACAAATATCTTCACCAAACCACTTGCCAAGACAAAGTTCGAGTATTTCTGTGAGAGACTTGGCCTGGTGGAAAATGCCTCCCTAGTTGAGAGGGAGTTTTGATGATTGTAGCTACGTGAGACATTCTCCAGACACAAACATGAGAGAGATCCCTTGAGAGGGGTGTGTGGTTCCTATATGAGACAGAACTGTAATGTAGAGATGGCCTCCTCCTTATAGAGAGTTGAGAAGAACTCTAGATGATTCTCCTGTGTAACATTGAGCACAAGGTGAACGTCTGAAATCCCAAAGTGTTGGGTGCATCATCATGAGAACAGAAATGAAGAAGATGTATTAGCCTCCTCTAAGTAGAATAAATGATGAGAACATCCAGATGACTCTCCTCTGTAATGCAGTGGGAAAGAAGATCTGTTGAGTGGACGTGCATGTGGACGAGCATAGGTGAACGTGATCCTAGTGGTTGAGCACTAGTGGGTGTATAAGATCCCTTGTTATATTATTCAAGAGTCAGACATGCCTGTAACCCTAATTGTAATGTAAAGGGTACAGGTCGGCCCCACCTTAATGTGATTAATAATTAATGTAAAATATAATTGATCTGGTTAATATTAATTATATTGTGAGCTAGTGAGGTCGGCCCTGTTGTGCCAATAGACACTTTTGTTGACAGGTTCAATCTAGTATAAGTGAAGGTAAATTCCCCATTGAGGAATCTGTGCACCTCTCTTGAGTGCTAGTATTCTAGGGTTTGAGAACCCTCTTGTGTGCTAGGTTTTATTGGTGGTGAAGGTCTTTCTCTTGAAGAATATATCAAAGGGTTTTGGCTGGGTTCTCTTCCCTTGTTGACAAGGGTTTCCCAGGATACTTCTTATGTTATTGTGCATGGTGTTTCTTCTTGCGATCTTTGTTGTTGCAACATTATTGGTTATGGTTAAGTGAAATGATAAAAATGGTATGAAATTCATGCTTAACCTTTCTTATTGAAAACTCAACAGCATTTACATTGTGTTACTTTGCGAATATATCAATATTGCTGACAGGATCTATTTAGAGTCGCGTTTTTGCTTGTAGATAGACTGTCTGGATGCAAAAGTGCAGCAGCACTGTTTAGGCGTGTTAGGATTGATGTATTTATGGTTTCTTTATTTTCAATTTGATTGTTTACTAGTATTTAGATTTCCTTTTGAATATCCATTGATTGGTAATGAAGAGGGGATAGATCCTGGACATGTGCATGCATAGATCAATGATTTGAACATGATAACATGAAGAACCATGGTATTTTGTTCATGCTTGACACCAATTATATGGACTGAGTCAAGTTGTTTAAGATTACCTCTCTACATTCTAAAGTGTGTCTTGTCAACATTAGTTTTTAACATAGGCTAGTATAGAGTTTGATCTTGCATTTACTATGTTTTCACCTCTAAGTTTACGAACTCTTGGTCAATAATTTAATGTCGATAAATTAGTATATATAATTTACCCAACACTTCGCATGTTACAACTAGTCCAATAGATCATCGATCTTTGGAAGGGGGTACTGATTATTTAGTGTAATCTTGTTCATGCCTTGTAATCGATACACATTCTCCAAGTCCCATCCCTCTTGGGCACAATTATGATGGGTGACCCACAAGGTGAGGTACTTAGTCGAATTACACCCTGCTCCAACAACTGTTGCAATTGCTTCTTCACTTCATTTTCTTCAAGAACCGAGTGTCTATACATCCCAATATTTAGCAATGGGGAATTACGAAACAACTATATTTCATGCTCCACTTCCCTCTTGGGTGGTAGTCCTTTAGGCTCCTAGAACACTCCTCTATATTTTTGTAGAAAATCCTCCAACTATTGTTTTTTCTCTTTAGTACACTCGTCTAGGGATTCCTTCACTCTCATTGACTCGTCATCAAACTGATTTTCTCTTAAGAAAAGTAAAACATATTTCTTACTCCATATTGGTTGGCTCTCTTCATGAATATTTCATCCCTCATATACATGTAAGGGCTTCCAAACACTAATCCACATACATCAATGGGTACTACATCCAATTCCACTTCATCAATAAAATCATCACTTATAGAAAATTTAATCTTACTTTGTTTTGTTACATTTATCTTTGAATCCTTGTTTACCCAACACAATGGATAGGGGACAGGATGATTATGAACCTCCAATCCAAGCTTGTTGACCATATCTATTTCTATGATATTAGCCTATGAACTAGAGTCGAACAAAACATCTATCCTGGTCTTCTTGACCTGAATATTGATGTGGAAGAGCTTGGTCATCTCTTTCTCTTCATGGTGATGAAGGATACTCAAATTCACCTCCTTTTTCACAAATGTGCAAACAATCTTTCAATCCACATTTGAGCTACTTTCAACCTAATTGCTTGAATATTTGGCTAGAATGTTATTTTTCTTTCCTTCCTTCTTGTGATTCTTTGGGTTTAGCTTTGGATGTGGTTTCTAACATTTTTCCTCGATGTGGCCATAAATGTTACAATGATTGCAATGGTTGTCGAGATCTTTGCTCCATTTTGCAATGGTTGTTTTCTTATTATATTTTCCCCCTTTCCACTTCTTCTTACTCTCCTTGGAAGCTTCATGTTTCTCTTTCAGCTTTGAACCACTTGGTTTCCCCTTCTTTTGGCATATGTTTTTTAGGTATTGTTCCTATACACATGTCTCGTCCACCATCCTTGGCTTAAAGAGAATCACTTGCTTTCATAAATGACTGTGTAAACACCTCAGATACTTGAGGAGTACAGTTGGGTTATTGGGATAGATACCCAACATGATGGCCATGTTTCTAAGCTCAGTGGTGTAATCATGTACACTCTTCCCCTGCCTCCACCTGAAGTAGTGCCACCAGATCCATTGGTCCTCTACATACCTAATAGGGTAAAATTGGGACTTAATGAGGGTTTTGAATTCCTCCCACCTAGTTACTAGAAAATCACCCTACATGTTGGTACTTGATTGAGACAGATATCTTGTGATGGTATGTGGTGATCTTGGTTCATGCTTGGTGTTATCACTCTATAAATTCCCTTGGCTACAAAATAAAATCCCAAAGGTAACCTTTTTCAAACCGATATTTAGACTGAAAGTTGGCCCTTTCATTCAAAGGGGGATCCCTCCTTGAAATATGATATGCAATATAAATTCAACAATAGCTCATGTTCTTAGGAAAGTGCCCATATTCTGTAAATAAATATAGGGTTTTTAAAATGTGGTTGGTAGGGATGGAGAAAATACCATTGGTCATGGAGTCATGAAACTAAATATCAATTACAGGGATCAATAATTGGTTGGTGAGAAAATTAGTAATAAAGACTGGGTAAACAATGCTCCCAAATTGTAAAAATTATTATAGTATGGTGGAAGAACAAGGGGTTAATAGTCCATCAAACATAAAGCATCAAACAAGGATGAATTTCATGTTCAACTTTAGAATAAAAGTAAAATTACTTTGAGCATCAACAATGATGAATTCTGAATCACTTTCATTCATTAAAATTGAAGACTTAACATTCATATGGAAACAAAGAAAGAAAACATACACATGAGATAAACACACATTTGGAATACATTTTCACATGAACCTTTGTTTTGAAATAAATTTGTACTTCTGATAATGATCCTCTTTATTAATATTCAGAAAACTATTGCAGTGCAAAAAGATGATATCCTTTCTCACACCTTCACCCTTAAACTCTTCCTTCCCATTCAATATATAGTCTCATAAACTAAGGAGGTATAAATCCTTAGGGTTTCTCATTCTAGAAGGAGTTACAACAAAATAATAACCACTTTCAAACTAATTCCTATTTTTCAGGGTTTAGTTTTTAACTAATTAAATTTGGGAAAAACCTATAAAAGTACGCTATAAAGATCCCTTCGAATCTACCAAACCATGACACATGTACAAACACTGAGAGAGATTTTTGTATATGAACCTACGATTAAGAAAAAACTCTTTAAGTTTGTTGATATCAATCACCATATTCTCAAAATATGAGCTTGAAGTTGCATGCAAAAATAATCAACTAAAGGAAATTTCACAGCAAATTTGCAGTTTCGCAGCAAATTACAATTTCGTAGCAAATCACAGTTTTGATGATTTTAAAAGAGAAATGACACACGACCATAAAAACTTGATTGAAAAGGACAAAAATGAATCCCATGACCTTAATCCCATGATTTCCTAACCATTATGTATATCTCTAAAGCGATTTGACATGATAGTTAGTTGTTGTGAAAGCTAGGAGGTTTTGCAGTGAATTTGAACTAATTGGTTATAATTCCTTAAAAGGTACAAATCGGATTGGGAAACCTATAAAACCTTTAGTGCATGTGATAACATGCTCCCATGAATTTATTAAGATATAATGTAACAAATTAAGACTTGCCCTCTTCAAATGATGACAAAGAACTCTAGGATAGGAATGTGACACCACTAACTTAACCTTGGACAAGACAAACCTATTCAACTATGACTTGGAATGATTCTCTAATTCCACTAGTCATGACCAAATCAAAACAACAAACTTGAGTCATAGGTGAATGACCCCAAAAAATTTGCCATGGGACACTAATACTAGGACCTTGACACATGGTCATGACCACAAGACTCAACAACAACAAAACAAATTGTTTTGACTTTGTAAATTTATACTCACTAACATAGGCTCCAATGGGGATGTTATCCTCCCTATGAGGTAGAAAATAACATCGTAGACTAGTAGACCTCATCCATTGGGTTTTTCCCAACCTCTGTCACATCCTTCAACCTGCAACTTGTGGTTTGTCCATGATGCATTGTATTTAACATGTGCTTGCAAAATATGGCATGTTCATGTTATCCTGAGAGAAACCCTGCTTATTTATTGAAGTCTGAAAAACTAACAAGTTGAACACAAACTACAAACCCAATCTAAATTGAAAATGAAATGCTCATGGAATGAGCTTATTTATATAAAACTCCTATTCTAAGTTGTTGAAAATTACTACTTAATCAAGTGATACAAAAATTCCAATGCAACCAATCAAGAAGTTGTTCAAGTAATTTGACTCCTTGACCATGCTTGAACAAAATAAAAAATGGACACTGTAATGGAAAAGGAAACTGATGATGGATATGGTATTCATAGTGAAAACATGGCTAAGAGTTTAGACTAAAAAAATCCTCCATATAATCAGCTACAGGATCATAAAAATCATAGAAGCCATATTTTGTTTGTTGATCCTCAATGTATTCTGCAATTTGATTGCCATGGTTGGATTGTTCATGGGTGTTTTCTTTTTCAAAATCATGATCAAAATATTCTTCATACTCAATATCAAAGGGAAAAGGAAAGAATGTGTCTTTTTGCTTCTGCTAAAATGAAACTTCAAAAGAAATACCCTGTAATGGAAGAATTTTGGATATTTCCCGATCTTCTAAAGCTTCAAGATCTTTTTCAATGTGCTTGGAAAACTCATCTAAAAATGGATTTTATCTTTCGAGTTACATTTGCATGACTTCAAATAAGAATACAAAAATGAAGAAAAAATTTCATCCACTGTATCATTGGTGCACATATCATTCCATTCTTTAAAGCCTTGAATGGAAACAGGAGCTTCCACAAACTATGTTTTCTCCATCCATGTTTCCAGAAAGATTAGCTAAAAAGATGAAAAATATCTAATGGACCTAGCAGGAAAACCTTCAGCCTAACTTCTACATTTTCTTCAAAACGAATCATAAAACAATCTAAGAAATACATCTTTACTCTTGATTCTAAGAAGATCAGTAAAGTCATGAAAATCTGAGATATGTTTCAAGTCCAAACTCAAATCCTCTCCACTAAATTTTGGACCATTCCTTAAAAAATATCCATCCTTGGGTAAAGGAATAGGGAAACATAAATCTCTGAAAAGTCCAAACATGTATACCTTTAAATGATAGTAACAACATCTGAGTCCCTCATAGTCCAGTGGAGTCACCAGTAAATCCCTCAAGCAATGAATCATTCTGACAGTGGAGTCACCATTGATACTTTGAAATCTAAATTCTTTTGAAAATGGATTCACCAGGGTAAAATATACGGCCAACCTTTGTGTCTAACTCTCTGTTTACCCTTCAAGAATCAAATATGAAACAAATACATATCTCCCAGGGAAAATTTCACTTTCATTCCCTGGCAACGACACCAAAATGTTAGCACTCTATAAATTTCCTTGGCTGCAGAAGAAAATCCCAGAGGTAACATTTTTCAAACCAAGCTTTAGACTGAAAGTTGGCCCTTTCAATTAGAGGGGGATCCCTCCTTGAAAATTTGTATGCAATATAAATTCAACAATAGCTCATTTTCTTAGGACAGTGGTTAGATTCTGTAAATAAATATACAAATTTTAAAATGTGATTGGTAGGGATGAATAAAAGACCATTGGGCATGGAGTCATGAAACTAAATATCAATTAAAAGGATCAATAACTGGTTGGTGAGAAAATTAGTAACAAAGGTTGGGTAAACAACGCTCCCAAATTGTAAAACTTGTTGTATTATGGTGGAAGAACAAGGGGTTAACAATACATCAAACATAAAGCATCAAACATGGATGAATTTCATGTTCAACTTTAGAAGAAAAGTTAAAGTACTCAGAGCATCAACAATGATGAATTATGAATCACGTTCATTAATTTTTATTGAAGAATTAACATTCATATTGCAACAAAGAAAGATAACATACACATGAGATAAACACACATTTGGAATACATTGTCACAAGAATCTTTGTTCTGAAATAACTATGTACTTATGATGTTGATCCTCTTTATTAATATTCAGAAAACTAATATAGTGCAAAAATATAATATCATTTCTCACACCTTCCCCCTTAAACTCTTCCGTCCCATTCAATATATAGTCTCACAACCTAAGGAGGTATAAATACTTAGGTTTTCTCATTCTAGAAGGAGTTACAACAAAATAATAACCACTTTCAAACTAATTCCTATTTTTTAGGGTTTAGTTTTAAACTAATTAAATTTGGAAAAAATATGTAAAAATAGGCTGTAAATATCCCTTCAAATATCCAAAACCACGAAACCTATGAAAAAAATGAGATAGGTTTTTGTATATGAAACTGTGATTAAGAAAAACCTCTTTCAATTTGTTGATATAAATCACCATATTCTCGGAATATAAGCTTGAAGTTGACTTCAAAAACAGTCAGCTAAAGGAAATTTCGCAGCAAATCACAGTTTTGATTATTTTAAAAGAGAAATGACACATGACTATAAAAAATTGATTTAAAAGGACAATGTTGACTCCCATGACCTTAATTATTTCCTAACCATCATGTATATCTCTAAAGTGATTTGACATGATACTTAGTCGATGTGAAAATATAGGAGGTTTTGCAGCGATTTTGAACTAATTGGTTATAATTCCTTAAAAGGTACAAATTGGATTGGGAAACCTATGAAACCTTTAGTACATGGTATAACATGCTCCCATGAATTTATTAATACATAATGTAACAACTTAAGACTCACCCTCTTCAAATGATGACAAAGGACTCTAGGATAGGAATGTGACACCACTGACTTGACCTTGGACAAGACAAACCTATTCAACTATGAATTGGAATGATGCTTTAATTCCCCTATTCATGACCTAATCAAAACCCCAAACTTGACTCATAGGTGAATGAACCCAATTTTTTTGTCATGGGACATTAATCCTAGGACCTTGACACATGGTCATGACCACAAGACTCAACAACAACAAAACAAATCATTTTGACTTTGTAAATTTATACTCACTAACACTTGGTAGAGGAATGTGTTGGTGATGTTGAGCACATGGTTTGAGATAAGATCTTGGTGATATTGGCATGAGTTTCATATGGATGAGAGTGGATCATTCTTCGTGGATGAGATAGTGATTGGTTGGACAGGTTGTTGTGATAGTGATCGGTTGATAGAAACAGGTTGGATACAATGACAGGTAGACAGGTTAAAGGTTGATGTGAAAGTGATAGTGATAGTGGAAGTGACAGTGACAGTGGTAGTGATAGTGGTAGTGATAGTGGAAGATTCCATGACAGTTGGTCTAAACTTATATTTTAGGGCGACAGGACGGGGAAAGGAAAGGGGGTTGTAGCCTCCTTCCAATTGGAGCCAGAGAATCAGGGAGTTGGAGCTTCATTCAAGTTGGAGCCTGAGAACTGGGTGGTTGTAGAGACCTTCTAGTTGGAGCCAGAGAACTCAGGGGGTTGTAGCCTCCTTCTAGTTGGAGCCAGAGAATTCAGGGAGTTGTAGCTTCCTTCAGGTTGGAGCCTGAGAATAGGGGTTTGGAGCCTCCTTCTAGTTGCAGCTAGAGAATTTGGAAGTTGGTTCTTCCTATGAATGAATTCTTGATATATATAAGAAATAATTATGTGGTTTTCTCCCACTTGGGTTTCCACATAAATATTGGTGTATTGTGTTCTTGATGTGATGTTGTTTTTGTTTACATGCTTATTATATCTATAATTGGATGCATTCATACATGATACTTTGATGATAAATTTTTGAATATTGTTGGTAAAGATAAATGATATAAGCTATGTTTAAAAGTGGCATAATTTCCCATTACTAATTCACCCCCCCTCTCTTAGTAATCCAACAATTGGTATCAGAGTAGTTTTCTTCAACTAAACAGTTTAACCACTAGAAGGAGATCATGGATTATGGTAAGATTGGGATATCATAGTTTGATGGTGAGGACTATGCCTTCTAGAGCAGAAGAATGAAAACATATGTGCAGGAACAAAGATTTGATGTTTGGAGAGAATTAGTAAATGGATACAAAGCACCAGCCACTCCCTCGATAGATAAATATGGAAAGAAACTTGAATATGATAATGGAAGAGCCAAAAATTCTCTCTTGAATGGTTTCACTAAATCAGTATACACCAAGGTTATGCACTTTGAATATACAAAATAAATATAGGACAAACTAGAGAATATTTATGACGGTGATGACAAAGTCAAGGAAGCTAAACTTCAAACCTTTAGAGCCAAGTTTGAACAATTGAAAATGAATGAAGATGAAAACATAGCAACTTAATTTCTATTAGTCGATGAAATAGTAAACAATATTAAATGTTTAGGAGACAAGATGAAGGAATGGGTCATTTTTAAGAAAGTATTAAGGTCTCTACCAATGAGATTTGATCTGAACATTTCAGCCCTAGAAGAAAGAGAAGACTTGGGTACAATAAGCATGGATGAACTACATGGAATATTTACAGCTTATGCAATGAGGAAAGAACAAAAAAATCCATCCATGAAGGAAGTAGCATTCAAGGCATACAAGAAGAAAAATAATAAAGACAAACAAAGGCCAAAGTCCAAGTCAGGTTGTAGTTGTAGTGATGATTCAGAAGAAGATGAACAAATGTCAAAATTTGTCAGAAAGTTGAAAAGAGGAACCAGAAAATACAAAGGTATGCTTCCATTGAAATGTTTTAATTGTGGTAAAATTGGTCATTTTGCAAAGAAGTGTCCTTATTCTAAGAATTTAGATAGTGATGAAGAAGAAGATCCCAAGAAAGTAAATAAATATCAAAAGGGAAATAGGAAAGATAAAAGGAAAGCCTTCAAAAAAAATCTATACTCAAGAGAAGACATTTCTTCATCTGATGAAGATGATAAAAGTGATAGTGACTTAGAGAGAGTACTCTTTATGGCTACGGAAAATAAGAAAAATGATGAATATGGTGAAGTGGATCTTGAGGCAGAATTAATCAGTACCTTAACTAAACTGAAGAAAGAAAGGAAGAAAAGAAAATCATTCAAAGAAGAAAACATCTACTTGAAGACCCAACTTGAAGAAGGAAGAACAAAGGAAGAAGTAATGCAGATCCAGATGATAAAGAAAGTAAAAGAGTGTGAGAAGATTGAAAAGGAAATCATGACATATAGATTTGAAGTCAACAAGCTCAGAAAGAACTTGAAAAGTTCTTAAGTGTTAGAAAACATTTTCAACTGTCAAAATCCATACAGTGACAAATCTGGACTAGGATACAAAAATGATCATTTTGAGGAAGGTTCATGTTCAATGACAAAAGAAATAGAACAAAGGAGTTATTCAAAAGTTCTCAAAGCAAGGAATCATGATCAACAAGAATCGGAAAGGTATGAATACAGAAGACCTTCTACATTCATACATTAAAGAATCTTTAGTCATTGTGAAAGAAACAACCAAAGAGAATATTTTGATAAGCCAAGGCAGGATTTCAGAAGGACTACACCAAAAAGAAGATCATTCACTCCCAGGTATGTAAATTTATTTTATGGTAATTGTTTTAATTGTACTAACTTTGGACATAAAGTTGTAGATTACAAGGCCTATGAAATAAATGATCAGACAAGAAATTCTTATGTGGATCCACATAATATTGAATGTCAAAAATTCCACAACTATGGACACATAGCTCAAAATTGTAGATATGTGAATAAGCCGCCCATGAAAGAAAATATTGATAACAGACACAAGAAGGATTGGAAAAGAAGTGAAAAAAAAGAAGAGCGGGTAAATGAAGAACAAGTCCAAGGAATCTTACTTACAGGATTTGTAGAAGCTCAAGAGAATGATGAATTTACAGGAAAATAGGAAAGCATCATAATTTAGGTAGAGGGTGAAGAAGAAGATGTCAAAACTTAGGATGATGACAGAATTTAGAAAGAGGAAGAAGAGGAAGATATCTCCATAGACGAAGTGGAATATTTGTAACACCTCGGGTTTTGATCCCCCATTTTAAATAATGTATTGTTACAATGCTGAGAGGCCAGAGTGCCCAAACAATTATTAAAAGGCCAGTGTGCCCAAGACATGTAATGTTTTATCATTATTAATAATAAATACATGGTTGGTTGCTAGACGAACAAGGACTAGAGTTATAAGGGGATATGATTCCACAAGAAAGGGGGCTTGAGGGGCTAAGTGTTTATTTCCTATGTTAATTACCCTTTTTGCCTAAGGGATGGGATCAGTTACGTGAGCTTCTTGGGGAAGGCCAAGAGGTTCTTTATTTCCCCACAAAGTTACTTAAACCCACCTCTGGTTTAATGGGGGGGTTGGTCGTTGACTCGTTCGCTCCTTCACTTCTGTATTCGCACCATTCTATTCCTCATGCGCATCTATGCATGCACCTCCATGCACCCACTTCCCCGTTCATTGATCCATCTATCATCCGCGTCTTGGCTTGGGAAAGGGAGCCGAACTGCCAAAGAATTAGCCACAAGATAGTTGGTTGTAGTGGTCAGTGGAGTGATCCAGCCGTGACTTGAGGCCCGCACGTCTGAGATGTGTTGGCCTATGTCCAACGTTGCTCATAGCTACGAGTCCTGAGAGTTCTAGCATCGATATTATGGACCAGTTGCGGTTGATCTCGAATTAAGGAGAAGGAATGCATGAGGGACTGTGTGGAAGAGAAGGGTGGAGGTTCGTTCTCTCAGGTGGTGCAAGTTGGGTATAAGAGAGTTGGGTACTTGGATTGTTGTGAGAGCTGGGAAGCCTGAGAGAGATTTGGTGTTGACTAGTTTGGGAATCCAAGTAACACTCTCGAACTGTCCTTGTGGATTCATAGCCCTAGCTCGGGGGTGACGCTACTGTTGAGATTTGGAGCAGTAGTATCTATGGTTGGGTGGAACGTCCTTGGTCTGCAGCCAGTTGGTGTCATATTTCATAAATATAAGTTCTCTATGTTATGGTATCATTTACATGTATATGAATGTATTTCCACTGTGTATATTTAATTATCATTTAATTAAATCTTTAGACTATGCATGCTTGTTGTATATTGTCATGCATGTCGTTAAAGTATTTTATTTTAAGCATCCTTAAATTTTAAAAGGTATCTGTAAGTGAAAGACGTCCAAGGGCGGGCTTGAAGGTAGCATGCCCTGGCCTGTGGGTGGCTAGGTATGTTATAGTTTGGTATCAGAGCTTCTGGTTGAAGCACCGGGCCGGTATGGGTTAGGTCTATTGGTCAAAGTCTCAGGGTCGAGATCGAACTCTGACCGTGGAGTTGAAAAGCTCAGGAGGAATGGCAGTCCAGAATCTACATGGGAGATAGAACGTCAGAGACCTGTGTAGGGGGTTCGAAGGATCGTGACCATCCCCTTCGAATTTAGGATCGATCGCCATTGTAGGATCAGGAGAGATCCAGGATGATTGGATCGGAGGACAGGCGAACATGGGTCGTCCGATGAAAAGGAAGCAAGGGTTAAGGTCACAACCGTCGGATCCCATGGGAGAGGGAGATCAACGGACAAGAGGCATTGCAGGGAACCAAGTGGCATGGGAGATAATTTCCCAAGTAGATCCCACAATCCAAACCACGGTTTCCCCAAGGGGTTATCTGTCAGCATCAAGAGAATTGAGGGGAGAAAATCGGGTTACTCCATACTTTCGATACATGCCCCCGCAAATTGAAAGTCATGTAGTGATGTGACAGGTTAGGGCTTGAACATCGAAACTCTGAATAGACGAAGTATTTGGGGACCGTCGATCCATAAAAGGAAACACATCAACTGATCGTGTGCTCTGGGTGAAGGCACTCCGGGAAAGAGCGAGTGAGGAGAAGTTGAGAGCTGAAACTCATGAACCTCGGAGAGTCAGAGACCTGAAGTAAATGTCGATTGTCAGATCATCTGAAGTAGATATTGACCATCGATCGCCAAGAGGTTACGTGTTAGCATATTAGTAACTTCGGAGGAATCTGTTTGAGAGGTTTTCAGTTGATATTTGAGACTCCCAAAGCTCGGAGAGCCAAAGTAAATCTAGACCGTACGATCATCTGAGAGGATCTCATCCATTAATCTGTCGAGAGGCATGTATCACCAGATCCATGGCTTCGGATAAAATCCAATGGGGCCAGATAAGTTTTGAAATTTGATATTTCCGAAGTCTAGAGACCTGAAGAAATCGTATCTGTCAGATTAATAAGGACATGCGGTGCAGATCCGTGGACTCCAGGTGAAGACCTAAAGTGAATCTTAGTCGTCCAATCCAGGAGGACCCATGGCGACAGATTGGCCAGTCTGGGAATGTGGATTTTGGGAGAATTGGAAGTGTGCTAGCATAGAAAACTCCTGAAGTCCCAAAGCCTGAAGAGCCGAAGTGATGGGGCACGTTGACGTCACTAGAAGGTGATGTGGAGCCCAAAATTTCCGAAGTGACGTGGCTTGTGGACGTCACCTGGGATGATGTGGACACATGGAATGTGTGCCATGTGTCAGTAAGTTTTGAGCATTTGGAGTATTGAAAGGTAAGATAGAACGTGACACATGTCACCCGCCTAATTGGTCCACGTGTCCACTTCTAGTATTTCTCCACGTGGTGACAGATCGTGCAGTCCAAAGACTGGGTACTCTGAAGGGGAAAGATGTAATAGGTTGCGTTGGGTCAAAAACTCTCGAAGGCTCGAAGTTCAGAGTACGTATCGACCGTTGATTCCATAAGACACACATTGAAGGATCATCGACTTCGGGTAAAATCACTTCAGGAGAAAGTGCAGGAGGAAGGTTTGAAACTTCCGAAGCCCTAAGAGCCGAAGTGATTCGCAGTCGTTGATCTATGGGAGGACACCTGTCAATAGATCATGAACTCTGAGTAAAAGCGTTATGGGAGGAAGCAAGCAAGGAAAGTTGATACCCCTGAAGCGCGAAGTCCCAAAGTAGATCTCGATCATTGATCGTGATAGAGGACGAGGATCGTTGATCCGGTCCTGGCTAAAATCTCCGAAGTCCCGAAGCTCTGGACAAGCACTTTTTCAACTAAGTGCAGGGTTGTGGTCATGGTCATATGCAAATTAAGAGTTGAGAAAAGGAGGGATAAGGGACAAATTTCTTTTCTTCAAGACAGAAAGGTGCTAAGGAAGGATTTATTCATGGTTTCTAATCGTGGTCACCTGGGAAGGTGGTTTGAAGGAAGCGCCTGCATAGGATTAGATTTTGTGTTAGCCAAGGATAATAGGACATTGTTATTTATGGAGAATGGGGATATGATCTCCATGAAAAAAAAAAAGAGAGACATGTAGCATGGTTTCGCAATTTTTTTTATCATATGCATAATTCTAAAAAAATGGTCGCTTGCACATTTTGCAAAATTAAGGGACTTAATCACATCAACTCAGGATGCATATTGAGGAAATGGAAGAAGGTGAGGGAGCCTCTAGTCATGATAAGGAGGCCGAAGGACATAATACCAGAGTTGGTAATGCGGAGACAGAGTCCAATGGACGCAAGGGAAAAGGAGAGCAGGAAATGTTAATAGAAATGGTAAGAAGCCTGAAGATGGAAGTATAGAGCTACAAAGAAGACAACGAGAGACCGATGAGAGAGAAAATTCAGATAAATGCTCGAGTGTTGCAAAGCTTAAATTAGTTTCAGAGATAAATGAAGAAGGGATAAAACTCAAGACAAGAGGAAGAAGGCAGCTGCCATGAAATAAGGAATGATCGTGGAAGAGCTGGTTATTCCAGAAGTTCTATCAGATCTCATGGACACCACTCACCTCCTTACTCAGAAAGAAATTTGTATGCATCGAAAGATCCCATAAGCAGTCCAGATGTGTCTCCTGTCAGACACCAAAGAAGGAAACAAGAGATAGATATTTTTCAAGGAGAGCTGAGGAAGCTCAAGCCACCTTACTTCAATGGTGAAAGAGAAAGGGAAGATGATGTCAAATCATGGTTTCTTGGGCTCAGGAGATATTTTTAGTTGCATAACTATTCATCAAACTTGGAAGCCAAGATTTCCACCTACCATTTATATGGGAAAGCTGCAATGTGGTGGGACCAACTGAAGCAAGCGGAGAACATTAATGAAAGTGAGATCACTTGGAAGCAATTCAAGAAGTACTTCCAGAAGGAGTACCTCTCAGAACATTTCTATGACAAGAAAATGCAAGAGTTATTTGAACTCAGGTTGTGAAGAATGACTATGGCAGAGTATGAGAAGAAGTTCATGGGATTGTTAAAGTATGTCAGGTTCATTGGCGATGAGAAAGTGAAAATAAAGAGATTTCTAAGTGGGCTACCAGCCTTTTATAAGGAAAATATCAAATATGATGAACCCAAGACCTTGACTGAAGCTATCAGGAAGGCTAAATACATGCATGAGAAAGGCCAAGGAAGAGAATCCTTGCAGAAATCTTGGAAGGACAAGAAAAATGTGAATTCTGATCAGAGGAGGAAAGGATTCAAACCTCCCTTCAATAGGAATGAGCCTAATAGAAATCATCAAGATCAATATGTTAAGGGGGATTTCAAGAAAGAAGATTCCTTGGGAAAAAGGGGAAGACCACCAATCCAATGATGGGAATGCAAGGAAGATCACCTGTAAAAGGATTTCCCACACAGAAAGGATAGAGTGAAGACTATGCACAACATCCAAGAGGCTACACTAGTCAAAGATATGGGAAGAATTTATGTACCTTTAGATGATCGACAAGCAGAGTACCATTCCAATATGATCGCGGTGGAAGGTAAGATCATAAACCAACTTGATGCTATTTTGATTGATTCAGGAGAAATTCATTGCTACATTGATCCTAAGATAGTGGATAGATTACATTTGGAGAAAATTAAACTTGGAAAAACAAGTTTGGTTCAGTTAGCCACTGGGACCAAAAGAAGAATCCATGATATGG